>PPHT02000026.1:0-171652 GCA_003705115.2 Ogataea henricii
GCGGGCGCCAGCGCACGACGCCCCTTGCGGGGCACCCGCTGGCACCCGCTGGCACCCGCGCAACACGGGGTGTTTCAGATCGGAGATGTGCTCCACCCTGACAAGCTATTCATTCCAACCATTTCATCATCGACATACCATTTCCAACCCTGCAAAGCCTGCAAAACAAAGGCCCTGCCACCTGGCCATGCATGAATCTATTATAAGCAGCAGGGCGTCACGGAGATTTGGAGCACTAGCGGCATTCTGGAACCAGCTGGCTTGTGCCTGCCGCTCCCCACAATTGGATATATAAACCGGATGTTATCGTGAGCCGGTGTTTAAAAAACCAGGTTTGGTATGTTTAAAGCCGTTCTGCTAAAGCCTCTTGGTGTCCAGGTCCGAGCTCCGGCCTCTCTGCTTGTGTCTCTGGCCGAACCCTCTGTATCTTTTCCTCTGTACATCAGTAGACACTGTGTGTGAGTCTTTTACCCAAAAACTACAAACTCCGAGCGCATGTTCTACTACGGGGGGAACTCCACTTCTTCGTCCTCGTCGGCCCCGCCTTCGTCCTCGTCGCCGCCGTCGTTGGCCCCGCCGTTTCGCTTGAGTCCTGACCAGGCACACCACCACCACCAATTTTTTGCATCATACCAGACTCTTCCACCGCCTGCCCGTCAAGGTGGGTTCCGTGGGGGCTACTTGCCCGCAAGCGCAGCCCCAGCAGCCTCAACAGCCCCAGCAGCCCCAGCAGCCCCAGCAGCCCCAGCAGCCCCAGCAGCCCCAGCAGCCCCAGCAGCCGCGCCACCCCTCGAATCCTTCGTGTCAACTTCTCTCGACAGACACAACCAGCTGATCGAGCTAACAGACGACCCGGCAAGACGACAGCCCAAGAGACGACGCAACAGAAAGACCGTTTCGTGTTTGAATTGCAAGCGCAAGAAGATCAAGTGTGACCGGGCCAAGCCCGTGTGCGGGTCGTGTCGACGGAACGGTGTGCAGGAGGGGGGTTGCGTGTTTGCGAGTCTCCCAAAGGACCTTCCGAAGGGAGATCCGATTCAAGAAGGTCTCTCCAAGGGTCTCTCCAAGGGCCTCCACAAGGACCTCCCGCAAAGTCTCCCTTCGGGAGACTCTGAGAGATTGCTGGGTCTTGCTTCGGGAGACCTCCCAAAACAGGAATCCATGTCGAGGTCTCCTGAATCGGGATTGGAATCTTCAAGACCTGTGGTAGCAGGAGACCACGAACCTGTGGTAGCAGGACACGGAGCAGGTTTCTCTTCAGGAGCTCCTCAAGCCCCAGCAGGGGTCCTAGCAGGGGTCCCAGTCGGGGTTTCAGTCGGGGTCCCTGCAGGGACCCTGCCAGGGGACCACCACCACCACTGCAACCAACAAATCGCCACCTTACAACTCCAAATCTCCACCCTCAAAGCCCAACTCGAGCAACTCGCTCACGATCACGACGACCAACTCACTCATGACTCGCCTCGCTCAGCGTTTGCCTACCGTTCATCCAAGCGACTCAACCATGACTCGCTTCGCTCGTTAGTTGGCTCCCCCTCCATGATGCGCACGCTCAAACTCGTCCCCTACGACCGCGCCACCAAGTCGCTCACCTACCACTCCTTCGAGCGCATGCACAGCCTCATGACGATCGGCCCGACGTGCTGGCGCTACCACGTTGTGTGCGATGAGCGGATCAGTACGCTGCTGAAGCGGCTCGAGCACAGTTTGCGGGAGGAGAAGCACGAATGGAAGCGGAAGTTCCGCCAAAAGTCGGCTTTGCGCCGCCGCGAGATGGAACGGGAACTGGACAGCTGTGTGAGCGAGCCGGGTTACCGTGGAATTGGCGAGGACGAGCTGCGGCGGCTGGGCGGTCCGCGGCAGCAAAAGATGGTGCAGATGATCGAGACGTTCATTGGGCTCCACAGCCACGTTGGGTGGCTGGTGGACATCTTTGTCAAGCGGATAACTGTCGAGGAGAACTTTGGGTACATTCCAAAACGGCTGCTGTACGGAATTCTCGAGACGGTGTTTGGCCGCCGCGAGGACGGGCGTCTGGTACTGTGCATCACAAACTGGAAGCTGGACTTTAGCAAAATTGCGCTTGTGCTGATGGTGATGAAGTTGGGCGACGAGTTCCGGGTGCAACTGGCCGGAGCAGGCGGCGGGGCCGACGGCGGCACGCCTGCGCCGTACGAGGCGCTTCCGCCGGACAGCGACGACATGCTGACTTTCTTCACGCACCGGCTGATGGCCGAGGAGAAAGTGGTGCGCCGCAACAACGTTCCCGCGCTGCTGGCGCTGTCGCTGCTGTACTTTTCGCTGCTCAAGGCGAACCACCACGGCGACTTCCGGAAAAGCGTGCTGCTGAACTCACGGATCGTGAGCATGGCGACGGTGCTGGGGTTTGACAGGGACCCGAGCGAGCGGCAGACGGCGCTGCTCGAGCAGCGGCACGAGTGGCCGCACGACGACGCCTCGATGCTGCACCGGCTGAGCGACAGCGAGTGGCGGTGCATTGCGGGAGTGGTGCGCTTCATCGACTCGGAGATCTCGTTCAACTCGCTGCTACCGTCGGCAATCCCGCACGGAAGCTTCCCGCCGGCGGCGATCCCGCAGGCTGCTGCTGCCGTTGCCGTTGCCGGACCCGGACCCGGACCGTTCATGGGCGGTCTGCTCGAGGAGGTGGCGTGCTACTACCGGCGGGCCCTGGCGCTCGTGGTGCGCGGCCCGAACGAGGCCAAGCCGTGCTACATCGAGCTGGAACAGTTCATCGAGGACCTGAAGTGGTTTGACCACGAGCGGCTGATGCCGTACGAGCAGATCGTGGCGGAGCTCAACAAGGGAGCGGGCCAGGTGGGCGTGCTGCCGTACGTTCAGTTGCAGCTGAAGCTCAAGATTTGCAACATTATGCTGTTTTTCTACAACCAGGTGTACATCTCGGCACGGGATTTTGCGCGGTCGGAGCAGTTCCAGATGCTGAGCGACGAGCACCGGGAGGAGTACCTGCAGCTGCAACGGCTGTACTACACGCGGATGCTGATTGCCGCGGTGATTGGCCTCGGGGTGATGAAAAACATCCTTGTGAGCAAGTTCAACGAGCGCGGGACTTTCTACTGGGTCGGAACAGACTTCCGCAATCTGCTGCTGAGACTCATCTTCACGCTGTGCAGCTACCTGGCTGAGCTTCTCGAGACCGAGCGGCACGCGGAGCAGTCACAGGGCCCGCGCGGGCCGCGGTTCCCGTCGCACCCGCACCTGCTGCCGTGCGACGGCGACGTTGAGGTTGGAGACCGGCCGCTGATGATCGACGATATCGAGATGGGATTTTTGGAGGTGCTCTACTACAAGGACATCGAGATCTCCAGGGAGGCCACGCCGAGGCTGTACGGGATGCGCACGCGCATCCTGCAGCTGCTGGCGGAGCCGCGGTGGCTGCTGAGCTACATGAACGAGTTTTTCTACAACACTTCGAGGTCGATGATTGCGTTGGATTATAGTTTTTTTGCGTTGTACAAGCATATGTTTTTGTGTTTGAACTTTTGCAGGGAGAGGGGGATGACTTTGGGAGAGTTGGATGTGGAGGCGTTCAGGGAGGTGTTTAGGAGGGTGGATGGGAGTTGGTTTTTGCGATGAGCAGACCACGAGCAAACCACGAGCGAAGCGAGTTGTTTGCTCGTGGTTTGCTCGGCGTTTGCTCGACTTTTGCTTCTTACAAGGACTCGCTTAGCTCGTCCTTATTCAGCATATGCACAGCTCACCGGCGGAAGCCGGTAGCAGGAAATATCAGAGAAAAATTGCTGCGTTAGATACATGGTAGCAGGAAATATTAGAAAAAATTGGTAGCCAAAAAATATGGTAGCAACGACGAGCCAACGACGAGCCAACGACGAGCCAACGACGAGCGCAGCGAGTCGTGAGTGGGTCGTGAGTGAGGCAAGTTGTGACCAGCGAGGCAAGATATGGCTCGCTTTGCTCCTGAGTCTATTTCTGAGGCTAATTGTAAGTCTGAAGTTTTTTTTTGATTCTGAGTAAATCCAAGTAAGTCTAGATGAGTCTTGAGACTCGCTTCGCTCGTCGTGAGCGAGTTGGTGAGAGCGCAACAAAAAAGGCACAACTCACTGATTGTATCTCAACTCGCCGAGCGACCCGCTTTGCAATTCAGTAGAAGTTATAATAGTCATGATAGATTATACAGTGCTTTTCGAGCCAACGAGGATTGCCTCTTTTGTAGTCGGTAGCAGGAACTAGAATTGAGTTGACGAGCGAAGCGAGTCAATAGAGCCAAAGGGTAAGTGATATGCTTGCTTGAGCGAGTGACGAGCGAAGCGAGTCAATGAGTAAGTGATCTGCCTGCCTGCTGGCTTTCAAATCACTCACTCATCGACTCGCTTAGTTCGTGATCACCAGTGATCACTCACTCACTCACTCACTCACTCACTACGCTCGTTCATTCGTTCGTTCGCAACGCTCATCGCCGCCACCACCTCCGCCCCCCCAAACGCAATCCCACAGTACATCACCACACGGTACCCACGCACCACGAGCAGCCCCCCTCCCTTTCCCGAAAGAACCTCGTTCAAGGGCTCCCCCTCCGAACGTTGCAAAATATAATTAGCAAAAACCAACTGGCCCAAAATCGACCCCAACGCCGACCCAACTCCTCGAACAAAAGCCGATAGACTCGTAACAATGTTCAGGTCTGCATCGTCGTCGATTCCAATCTGCGGCAAAAGCATTCCGGGAATCAACATCAGCCCAAAAGACACTCCAGCGGGGATCTGGGCTCCCAATTGACGCCCCAGCGACGAGTGTTGGTCCAAGATCGACAGCAATCCACCAGCAACCGGACTCAGCACTCCGGCAAGCACCGCCGTCGGCTTCAAAGCATTGAATCGGCTGGAAGCTACCGTTGCAGCGGTGGAAAAAACAGTCACTGCAGCCACCATCGGCAGAAGCTTGATCCCGGCCATGAGCTCGCTATTTTTTTGGATGTACTGTAGGTAGTCCGAGAGATAGACACAGTGGATAATGAAGGCCATCTCGCCAAAGAAAAGGAACCCGAAAAGTGCAACCAACGGGAACGTGAGGAGCCGTGGTGGCACAAACGGATGCTGGTCCGAGGTCTCGCAAAACAGAGTCTCGCTGAGTGCAAACAGTGCCAGCAGTACCGGGCCCAAAACAAGAAACGTCACCACCACCCCGGAGCCCCAGCGGAATTTGTTCCCGCCAAAAGAGAGCCCCAGAAGCAGCAACGTGAGCCCTGCAGTGAGCAGGAAAAGACCGTTCAGGTCGAGCTCAGTGTACAGGGCACGCCAGGACCGCCAGGACCGCGGCAGCGTGTTGTTTTTGGCCGCAGGGTGGTACACCAGAACGAGAACAGCGGCACTCACGCCGCCGATCGGGAGATTCACGTAGAAACACCATCGCCACGAGACTTTCTCGCTGAACAAACCTCCGAGAACAGGCCCCAGCACAGAGCTGACGGCGTACGCGAGGTTGATCACGTTGAAAAACCAGCCGCGGTGTTGCAGCGTCGAAACGTCGTTGATGATGAGGTAGCACAGCGTCGAAATCCCAGACCCTCCGGTTCCTGCCACCACTCTCCCGGTAACAAGGGTGTTGAAATTTCGGGACACGGCTGAAATAAGCGACCCGGTCTCAAATACCAGGATCGACGCGAGCGCCGCGCGTTTGGTGCCAAAGCAAAAAGCCAGTCGTCCCCAGATCAGCGAGAACAGTGCCACAGGCAGCGTGTATGCCGACACGACCCAATTGACGTCGTCCGTGTCGAACTCGCGCTGCAAGTTCGGGATGATCGTGACAACGATGGTTTGGTCGAGTGCGGCGAGCAAGGTGGTGAGAAACAGCGACACGACGATGAACAGCGTGGTGGACACGGGAAGTGGAAGTGCTGGTGTCTGGTGGGGTTCTTGTGACGGTGCACAAGACACCCGGTCCAAGGTGTCCAGCTCGACGGGATCTTCCGCCGAAGGCGCACCCAAAGCGTCCCCCGGAGGGCCCCCGGGTTCTTCCACATCGCCATTGGCTGTCATTGGTCAGGTCTGCTGGGTTTGTCCCCATTTGGCACCGGAGGGCGGAGGTGATCAGTGGTGATCAGTGGTGATCAGTGGTGATCAGTGGTGATCACAGTTGCGATCTAATCGATCACCCACAATTGACAGGTTTTTCGTAGCAAAAAGGTACTTGCTTTGCTTGTGCTGGCGCTGGTGCTGGTTTTGGACCGCTGTGCTCGTCCGCGTAGCAAGAAAGTGACTCTTCGGTAACCCTTGTGACTCTTTGGTAACTCATGACTCGCTTCGCTCGTCATTTGCTCGTCATTCCCCGGATTTCCCTTGCCAAATTTATCCCTCGCGGCTCGCGAATATTGCCGCCTCCCAAATATCAGCCGTTTCCCATCTTGATTTTGTTCCCACTCCCCCTTCTTCCCACTCCGAACCCTTTACAGACAGCAGACACGGCGAACCCGCACACATCGCGTGCATCCAGACACAAGACACCGGCACGGGGCGCCACAGGCCCACTGGACACTCTCGAAAGAAAAAAAAAGCCCTTTTGCCACCCATTTTTCGCATGTGCCCCCTATAGTTTCCCACTGGAGTTGGACAGAATATGGTTGAGAATCGCCCGACAGGCGGACTTCCGGACCTTCTGGGCTCTGAGTCGGCACCAGACGCCGTTGGTGGTGTCCAGTTGCGCAAAAAACGCAACAGACCATCGATTGTGTGCACCAATTGCAAGAAAAAGAAGATCCGCTGCGACCGTCAAGTGCCTTGCGCCAACTGCGTACGTTCTCAGGTCGCACGATGGTGCAGTTACGAGCAACCGTCGCTCGAGCATTTGCTTGCGGACCAGCCAAAGCCCGAGATCACCCCAACCACCCAATTGGTCGCGTCGGTAGAGGTGCCGTCGGTCCAGACCGACATCGAGACGCTCAAGGCACAGATCCAAAAGCTCGAGAAGGCCCTCGGCAGCAGCAGCAGCGGATCCGTGATGGGCTCGCCCGGAGACCAGCACGCGCCAGCTTCGAAAACGGACTCGCCACCGCTGTTTGACGTGATGTCGAACAAGCTCAGGCTCAACACGCTGCTCTATAAGGAGTCGCAGACGCTGTATTTCGGCGCAGTCTCGTTCAGAACGTCGCTGGCGCTCGGCCGGATCATCACACCGTTCAAGATGCAGTTCTACGATCTCGTGGAGCGCGAACGCAACGCGTGGAAGCAACGTCACGGTCAGAAGGAACGCGAAAAGCTTGTGGATGGCGTCGATGAAGAGACTTTGTTCAGACTGATCGAGGCAAAAATCCTGCCCTATTACGACGCTGCGCTTGAGCATGTTGTTTTCTTCACTACGCACCTCAACACGCTTGTTTTCAACGGTCTTGTCGATGTGGATATGCTCCACGACGCCTTTAACTCTTTCTTCAAAAAAGATTTTGCCACTGGATCCGTTCGCTTTCTGCGGCCCGCCGAGAGGCGTGGCTATACGCGGCTCGCGCTTTTGCTCGGAGCCCTGAGCTGCGCAGTTCAGTGCACGCGGTTCGCCTGGGGGGATGCCCGTGAGCAGCCTCTGTTGAACCACGAGTTTCCCGACGAGCAGAGTCTGTTGGAGCTTTTGGCCGTGGCTGCAATGGAGTTCGCTCGTGTCGACGGGAACCAGTCGTTTGTTGCGATGTTGGCATTAACGTTGGTGCGCATCAACCGCACCTTCAGTCTTTACACGACCGAGTTTGGTGACGATTCTGAAGACCTAGCTCTATTCAGTCGGTCATTGAACATGGCATTTCAACTGGGACTCCATCGGTCGTTGGGATCGATCCGATACAAGGAGGCGCGCTCAGCAAAGCTGAGCTATACTCTCCCGCTCGACCAGCTTCGATGGAGGCGCACGTGGGTTTACTTGCGTTTGACAGACGCGATGTTGTCTGTGACTGTTGGTTCGCCGCTGTTGATCAACGACGAGTACTGTGACTGTGCTGATCACGGAGACCACGCTGGTGTCGCTGGTCCCGCGGAGTGCGAGATGGAGGGATTATTTATTGCCACGGCAGACGTGCTGCGTGCTGCGAGCATGCAGCTGAATTCTGTGCGGCAGACAAGTCTGAATGCTCTCAAAGCTTCTGCGGAGCAGATGTTGCGGTTTGGGCGTGAGCTGGGCGCTTTTGAGATGCTTTTGTACGGGAAGGCGACGATGCCGACGAATCTGGTGGCCTGGACGGTTTACATCAAGCTATTTATCTTGGATGCTGTGGAAGGATTGTACACCAACATGGGGTTGATGTGCGAAGGCGGGTTTCTGGATGGCGGGTTAGGGGAACACCCGCTGACAGCGTCGGAGGCGGCGGAGTTGAAAGAGGCGGCACGCGAGTTTAGGCAAGCTGCTGTCAAATGTGCGGTTGTGACTGTGATGGCGATGAAGAAAGTTTTGGCGGGAGGTTCAGTGTTGAGTGACGATCCGGTTTACACGCTTTTCTTCAAGACGTTATTCAAACGGTGTTTGACACGAGCGTTTGTGACGTTTTCTGAAGGAACGGTGGCAGAGTTTATGGGAAACTCTCAGGACAGTCTAGTTCGGATGAGTGATATTGACTATGATGCAGTGGAATGGTCGTTGGCGGTGATGGGAGAGAAACAGATGCCGTCGGAGGCTCGAGCAGCGTATCTTTTGAAAGATTTCTTGCGTCCAAAGCAGGTGATTCGTTTCATGGCAGAGTTGTATCAAGATTTGGTTCACGTACCTGTGGTTTTGCGAGACTATGAGTTTTTTGTGCAATCCAAGATGAATCTTATTATGCTTTACTTTCTGGAAACGGCGAGCCAGTTCAAGTTGGAAGGAATTGTTCCAGCGAGTTCGACAAAACAGGATTCGGCTCAGTATCTTCAGCAGATTGTGACTGCGACAAAGTTGAAACTTGCTGACCGGATGCAGCTTGGTGTGTTTGACACAGACCTTCCATTTTTGCACGATTCGCAGAGTCTTGATGTCTTTGTGGACAACATGTTCAACAACCAGAGCGCACATATGCAGTGGCTCAGTGAGCGCGGGGGTACCGATGAGTTGAGTCCGGAGGAGAATCACGAGGCTCTACGGCGTCTTTTGAGAGAGGGTATTCGGGATGATGATCTGGAGGATTCGTCGTACCAGTTGTTTTTCTAGGGTGGGCGAGCGAACGACGAGCGAAGCGAGGAGTGAAGCGAGGAGTGAAGCGAGGAGTGACGCGAGGAGTGACGCGAGGAGTGAGCGATCATGACGAGCGGACGACGAGAGAACACTCACTCCTCAGTCACTCCTCGCTTCGCTCGTAGTTGGTGTACATAGAATGATACAACGAATCACGGCGAGCGAAGCGAGTCGTGAGTGAGTATACCGAGTGACGTAGTCTGGCACAAAAGAATCATGATAGCTCGTTGAAACGACTCGCTTCGCTCGTCACTCTAATCTGATTACGTACGCGCCGACGTAAGTGGGCTGGCGATGCGTCGATCGACGCGGGCCGTGTTTGCTGAGGCAAAAAAAAAAAGTGAGGGGCGGCGAGGCCGAGAATGGGAGAGAAGAAAAAAATCCCTCAAGGGCGCGTGCGTGCACACACACGCACGCACGGCTGCAGCAGGCGGTCAGCCAGGGGAAACAAAAAAAGTCACGGGCGGAGTTCCTCGCTACGGATTGAATGGTGTCGTCACATGTTGCCGTACGGCAATAATAGACAGCAAGGGCGAATGGAGAGAGGATGAATGGCTACAGGGAGGCTACGGATGTGGCAGGCTCAGGACGAATTGAGCTGGTCTGGTGTGTGCTGAGAGGATGAACGTCGTCTGATTCTGCTGTGCGAATGTGCCCGGATTGTTGCTAGTTTTCGTGCAAGGGGACAAAAAAAGAAGGCAAGAAAAAAATCTGGCAAAACAAAAAAAAAAAAAAAAAAGCTGGCAAAATTTGCCCTCATGTGCGATTTTTTGAGCCGTTTCCCAGGAGGGAGAGAAAAAAAAAAATTAGCTATATAAAGCTGAGAAGGTCTTTTGTGAGACAAAAGAGGAGAACTTGAGAGTGTTTGAGGGTTGTCAGGCGAGTACGAAGCGTGCAAAAACAGCGAGCGAGACGCTAGTTTGTTGGAAGCAGATTCTGTAGCAGGCATCAGCGAGCAGAAGCGTGCAAAAGCGTGCAAAAAGCAGCAGGTGGTGCAGGCTTTGCCCTCCTAGTCATTCCTTTGATTCCAGGTTCTGTTAGTGGGTGTTGTTGCGACAAACCTCCATGACAGACAGAACGTTACCCGGCGGTACAAGATCTGCCGACAGCCTTTTGGCAGAGCAGGCGGCGGCCAAACGGTCGGCAGCGGTGACTTTTGACCAGCACAAGGGCGCCTCCACGGGCGTCGCTGGCGTCGCTGGCGCCTCCACGGGCGTCACCGGTGCCACAGGCGCCAAAAGCGGCTCCTCGAACTCGCCAGCCACGCTGGCGCTGTCGAATCTCAGATGTCCCTCGCCGCCTCCCATTCTCCAGCATCCGAACCCAGTGAACAAGATGGAGCAATCGTTGTTGCTGTCGGGCTCGGCGAACGCGAGCACGGGCTCGAGCGTTGGCCGCGCGCCGAAGAACGGCCTGCCGGTCTCGCCCAGCTCGGTTCTGCAAGACAGCGGCAGCCGCGAGTCGTGCCACACGCCCGTGACTGTGCTGGCGAAACCAGCAGCCGTCAACTCGCCTGGATCGCGGTCGGGCTCGGCCTGTGGGTCGCGTTCCGGGTCGGTGTCTGGGTCGGGATCTGGGTCTGCGGGGCCTTCTCCAAACAAAGAAACGATACCCGCGGGTGGTGCTCTTTTGCGAAACAAGGAGCAGCAGCAGCAGCCACATCAGCAACAGCAAACCTCCCTCAAGGCCAGAGCACTCAGTCCGCTGAAGACGCCGTCGCTGGTGTCTTCGCCTGGCGGCTCGAAACTGACGGAGTCTCTCAAGAGCGCGATCAATGGCTCCTCTACAGACCACGGCAGTCCGGTCACTGTTGTCAGTCCCGCCGTGGAAGACGCAAGTTGCAGCGACGGGTTGCCGGCGGCATCGCATCACAGGGCGGCCTCGATGCATGCGCACTTTTACGTTGAAGACACGCTCAAGCACGCTGCCGTGCGGTCCAGAAGCGGATCGACCTCGACCAACGATACCGAGGCCAACGCGCACTTTTCTCCCGCGCCCGCGTCGTCCAAAGACCACCTCTTGAGCACAGCGACTGCCACGGCTTCGACGGCCACGCCGACGGCAGGCGGTGTGGGCGGGAACGGGCCCACGAAACTCGACCCGCGGCTGCCTCAAGACGACGGCAAGTTGCACATTCTCTTTGGTGCGTGTGGCTCGATCTCGATCAAAAAGACGAGGCTCATAATAAACAAGCTGGAGCAAATCTACAAAGACAAAGTCTCGATCCAGCTGATTCTCACAAAGGCAGCAGAACATTTTGTTTCGAGAGGCGAGTTCCCATCGAACGTTCAAATCTGGAGAGACAAGGACGAGTGGGCCACTTGGAACAACCGCACAGACCCGGTGTTGCATATCGAGCTCCGCAGATGGGCCGATATATTGATCATTGCGCCGTTGACGGCGAACACGTTGTCGAAGATTGCTATTGGATTGTGTGACAATTTGCTGACCAATGTGATCAGAGCTTGGAACACCCAGTATCCGATCATTTTGGCTCCGGCAATGGTGTCATTTGCCTACACTTCGGCTGTCACGAAACGTCACGCGAAGGCTATCAAGGACGACATGAAGTGGATCGAGATCTTGAAACCGACGGAAAAGGTTGTCAGCAGTTATGGAGAGATTGGCATGGGGGGTATGATGGATTGGAACGAGATTGTTGACCGAATTGTCCAAAAACTGGGAGGTTATCCCGAGGACGAGGATGACGACGACGACGATGACGACGACGATGATACTCGTGCCAAGACTGCTGACGATGACGACGATGACGATGACGACGACGACGACGATGACGATGACGATGACGACGACGACGATGACGATGACGATGACGGTGGGGTGCGAGGCAAGAACGCGAAAAGTTTTGACGATGCTCCCTTGAGTCTGGGTGTGAGGAAGCTAACTGTGGCTGAGGAAGACGAGATCAACGAGGCCATTGAGAAGACTTTGCGAAGACAGCACCAGCAGCACAGTGTGCTCTGACGCGCGCAGAATGCTTGCTGGGTGTAGACTATATTCTGTAATTGTTTTTCTTTTTTTTGCTTCGGTCTCATCATTTGATTCGCGATTCGTTCGTTTACGGGGGGGTGCACCGAGCGTTGGTGTTCCCACCTTCAATGTAATTTCACGTGTACAAAACAAGAGACATCGGTGCAAAAGACGGGGCACAGGAAGTGTGTTGTGGGGAGGGTTTCCAAAGTTGGTGCTTATGTAATAAAATAATTGCCTGCAAAGGTGAGAAAGAGAAAAAAAATTGTCGTTGGAAAATTAAAAAAAAAAAAAAAAAATTTAAGGAGAAAAATGGCAAAAAGGGGAGGGAGAAGATTGTCCCTTTTGTTTTGTTTGCACGTAAAGAGACGGTTACAATATTTGTTTTGCACATGTATCAGTGAAGAGGACATTCAAAATAGCCACAGAGAGCGCAACGAACACGAAGGGGGATTTACCAGAACACGTGACTAGAAGGAAGGACAAAAAAACACGGATGTCCCAAACAGCCCAAATAGTTCCCTTTAAGGATGAACAAGGGTCCGTTTGGAAGAGTGCGATTTCGGCAGAGGATGCCGTTCAGATCGTGTTGAAATTGGTTTCCGCGGGCTCTGCGTCTCTTGAACAGACAAACACGCCGCATTCCACGCAGATCAACGGCCTTGTTGACATCGCGTCCTCCATATTGAGTGTTTTGCCTATAAGTCAACTTGTGCTTTTTCTATCATTGAAAGGGTCTGCGCAGTTTGTATTGAGGCCGGTGATTCTGAAAATGATATCGGACAAGAAAAGCATTCGTTTGGTTGATGATTCGCCTGCCGATGACAATGAGCTGGTGGCGGACTCTTACGAACTGCGGCTGTTTGAGACGGTGCTGAGGTTCTCGATTTCGATGGAGGTGAAATTGCCGATGATTGAGGTGTTTTCAGAGTCGTTTTCCAAGAACAAGGCTTTTCTGGCAGGCCCGTGGTGCACTCGGTTCAAAGTGAAGGCAAATCATGCGGCAAACTATCTCGCACCGCCTCCAATCGCAAAGAAACTGTGTGCGATGTACATCACTCCAGACGACGATGTTGGGTCATTGCAAGCCTTTGATCTCGAGGAGCTTGAATTCGTCGGGAACGTGGCGGATCTGCCCCATTTGGTGAGCAGGCAGAAGATTCTGAAGAAGTTGATATACACAGACTACGTGGTGGAGGACTTGGCCAAAGACCCGTTGGTACTTTGTCCCAACGAGGGAACCACAGTGTACGACGTGACGCTCTGCAACATCTTTGACTACGAGTTTTTCCACGAGTATGGAGTGAACAATTTCAAACGTCTCAACTTGAACGTGAGCAAAAGCAGCATCCAGTTTCTTGATCTCAACTATCTCATCTCCACACTATCTCAGCTGGAAACGTTGACCGTCAATGGCATGTTGAACGCTGAGTACGTGCTCGTGAGCATCAACATACAGAGCAACAGCAACTTTTCAAAACTGACGCAACTGAATCTCAGACGAACAGAGTTTTTTGAGTGCGATTTCAGTGGACTCACCAATCTAGAGGAGATTGTTTTGCTTGATTGCCGTCTCAAAATCAGCGATTTGAAAACGGTATCCATGCTCAGAAAGCTGAACAAGCTGATGTTGATAAACTGCGAAATCGATTGGGACTTCAACCTGGAGCTTCCACCACATCTTACAAAATTTGCATTGCATAACAATGATAGTGAGCAATGCAAAGATCTGCTTTTCAGCTTGTATTCTTGCAAGGACGGTGCACTTGGGATGTCGAATGCTCTCGACGTGGATGTGAACTCGGTTCCTTTCACAATAACGGCCTCGTTCTCGCAGCAGTTGTCGCTGTGTCGACTTGTAAGTCATCACATCACTTTCCCCACCGAACAAGTACAGGAAAGCATGCGGTTCTTGGTGGTTCCAAACTTCAGTTCGCTAGATTTCAAACTCACCAACATCGCTGATTTGAAATCGCTGAAATCGCTGTCCTTCATGTTGTATTCGTTCACCAGCAAGTTTTACAAGCCCGGAAATGTTCCGAAATACTTGTCAAGGGAGTTCAAGTACACAAATTTGAATTTCTTGTACCAACCGGTGCACAATGGGAAGGACGATGTTTTGGATTCACCAAGCGCAAACGTTGTGTGGGGGTCTGGCAAAGAGGAACAGAAAGTGACACCAAAAGGTGTAAAGAGAAAGAACAACAGTTCAAATGAAACACCAAGTCTGCCTGCGAAACGCCGTTATGAGCACAAGATCAAGGAAGAAGAGCAAGATGACGAAGAGGATGAGGATTCTGAAGAGTTTGATCTGATAGATGAGGATGATGAGGGTGTTTCCGATGGTGATGAGAAAAAGAAGTCCAAACTGATCAAGAGTGTGATATCTAGTAAGAACATCCGCCCGTCTGACAATCCAGGAGACCCTGATAAGCCATTTGAGTGTGAATTTTGTCCAAAAGCGTTCAAACGTAAAGAACACTTACGCAGACATTCGTTGACACATACCAATTATCGGCCGCACATCTGCTCCAAATGTGGACGGGGATTCAGAAGATCTGATAACTTGAAAAACCATCAGCGGCGGTGTTTCAGCTCATCCAAAGCAGGAGGAACAGGATACAAGTTACGGCACGACCCGAACAGGTTGGACGCTGTTGAGATTGAACGGGTCAAACGACTCGAGACTGTTCGGAAACTCAAACTGAAGAAGATGAAGGAGATGAAAAAGAGTGTCAAGATCTCGGAGCTGGAACAAAACGGTTCATCTGAGTTTGAATCCCAGAGACCAAAGAGTCTGGAGCAAGAGGAGATGACCACGGCGAGCGATGCCGAACGCGAAGTTCCGGACAATAGTGAGACTGCCGCCAACGTTGACGCTGAAGCTGATGACAATGACGACGAAGGTCCTGAAGCTGAAGATGATGGGTTTGATAAGTCCAGGGATAACCAAGAGACGCCGCCGTCAAGTGCATACGTTCCCTTTGAGTCGCCTCCAAATTCTGCACCTGACCAACAACGGCCTTGGAGCTCAGGGTTGGTCAAGGGGAAAGAGGTGTTTGGCAAACTGGGAGGATCATTGAAGTTGAAGAAAAACTATGCGTTACAAAACATGTTGAATCCTGTCAAGACTCAAAAGACAACCACGACCAAGGTGGAAGCTCAAGAAGGCCGATCGGCGAAGGAAGTTCCAGGTGACGACAGTACAAGCAAGGTTACTGACAACGAAGACGACGACGACGAAGACGACGAAGATGGTGACGATGATGGTGACGGTGACGGTGCCGGAAACAATGTTCAGAATGGGCTCAGTGACAAGCCCAACAAGGCCTTCATCAAACTACAAGTGAATGCAGAGTTTTCCAATTGTGAGCTTCTTGCAGATGGCAACTACAGGTGTTCCAAATGCAAGAAGTTGTTCACGAAGCGAGGAAATCTCAAGAGACACTTGGTGATTCACTTCAACTTGAAACCGTATTCCTGTGAATGTGGGAAGTCGTTCAAGAGATCCGACAATTACAAGAAACACAGAAGTCGATGCAAGATGTTACGATCAACCAGTCCTTTCAAAATGCTGAAAGTTTCTCCTTCTGTTTCCAAGGCCGATTCGGAGGAGGAAGTGGCGGTTTCTAAAGAGCCTGTGCGCCGCGGAAGGCCACCGAAATCCACTCTACATGACACGCTGTTGATGTTGCCGGCGACACCTCCGCAGTCTGTGCCTTCGTCAAACGGTTCTGGGGTTGCAGATGAGCCAGAGCGCAAGAGAGAAGTTGTTGTGAAGCAGGAGCCCATGAGCACAGTGAGCTTGTATTCAAAAGCAGAGGCGGCGGTCAAGAGTGCAGGCACGGGCACCGAGAATGATGATGATGAAGAGGAGGATGATGATGATGATGATGATGATGATGACGAGGATGACGATGACGAGGATGAAGAAGACAGTGATGAAACTGATGGCAGCGAATCTGGGGAGTATGACGAGAGCAATGGAACGAGAACTCGTCAAGATCGGCAGTTTGAGTGCAAATTCTGCTCCAAGAAGTTCAAAAGACGCTATCATTTGAACCGACACATCATAGTGCATCAGAACAACAACAACAAGCCTTTCAGTTGCGGCAACTGTGGGAGCGCATTCAAAAGAGACGATCTGTTGGAGAAACATCTTGCGAAGAACAAATGCAGACCAAGCGATATGATCGCGGTGATGAGTCCGACGAAGTGACAGTGACGAGCGAATCGACGAGCGAATCGACGAGCAAAGCGAGTCGCTTGGAGCCGGTTCTTTCGTCTTTGCTGGGAATGCAGAAGCATATATTACAGAGCCAAACTTAGGACATTAGGAATGTTGGCTTGGATTTCAGGAATGTGTACGATTATACAAATATTGAAAGACTCTTATTGAACTAAAAATCCGAGCTAAGCGACTAGCGCATCGAGTCGATGGGCAGACAAAGTACCTGATTCAGATTTTTCAGCAGTCAGTGCCAGCCGATAGCAGTTTCTTCGTCATCAAGTTGCGCTACGCTCACGTATCTGTGAGTCGGCCAGACACAGTCTCGCTTTGCTCGACTAGGCTGTCGTTCATCGTTCACTCACTCATGACTCGCTTCGCTCGGCGTTCGCCGGTCGCTCGTCGGTCGCTCGTCATTTCGTCATTTGCTCGACAATTCCAATCAAACTCTCAACCCCCTTGACTAGACCCTCGTCGTAGCCTTTTCCCGGTGTGTATTTAGCGTGCGCAAAGTCGATCACTTTGAGCAGACTCAAAGCGCTACTTTTGGGAGCCTCTTCGCCGTCCTCTTCATCTTCGTCATCCTCGTCGATCAGATCCGACTCCTTGATCACCGGGTCGACATACTCCGACTCTTCCCACCGGTCCATGTCGTTTTCAATGACCAAAAGAAGCGACCCGGAGATGATCCTCACCTCTTCGTCCAACAGACAATTGTAGAGCATCTGTAATCGGAGTAAGAACTTCTCGATCACGTGATCCTGGAGCTCCCGCGACAAACTGTTGTACCTGAAAAACATCTGTAGACCGTCTTTGACCGACTCTTTGGTTAGCTTCCTACCGAACTGTTTGTTGACAGCAATGTAGCCGTCGTCATTTTTCTCTGTGACTTCCTCCATATCGATTCCTGGCACTGCGGGAAGTGGTTTCCGCAGATCCGGGATCTTGAGACCACAGATCCTGAACCCAAGACTGCCACTCGTGGTTTCTCGGGAAACCTTTTGCATTCGCTCCACTTTCTCCTCGCTTGCAGACTCATCATAGAGTACGTCACCCAGCTTGATGTCGAGCACACTGGGCTTTTTGAACCCATGACACACGTTCTCCAGCACTATATAGAGCCGATCGCCTGGCTCTGTGTGATTCAGTGCCGTTTCGCCAGCGTCATCCACAAACGTTTGCGCCACTTCTGGCTGCTTTTCCTTCAATTGTGCGCTGATCCCTGGAACCATTGTCCCAATGTACGTGGGCATCCAATGGAACAGCCTTGATCCGAGTGCGATCTCGTCGTCTGAGTTCTGGAGTAATGTCTGTGTCTGGTTGTAGAACTCGCACTCCTGGGCGACCGTGGGCTTGATGAACATTGTGCCGTCCGAGCTCTGGAGGGAGCCGTCGTGGCCGGCAGCCTTATGCTCGAGAGGCACCAGGGACATCGTTGGTGGAACGATTTTGAAAGAGGTCTGTTGGAAAATCAAAAGTAGATAAAAAAGTCGCTTTTTTTTTTTCTTTTCAATGAATATATTTTTTTTTTCGCACCCCTGAAAAATTTCCTGATAAGAGATTTACAAACCGGCTATTATCGTCTTTGTATTACGTGTAGTACACTCATTTTCTTCTCCGCGAAGAGTTGACAAACCTCCCTTTGCCCACCTTCACCTGGATAGGCTTGATGTTGTCGGCACCAGTGAAAAATGGAGAGATGAAGTTGTCGGCCGAGCCTCCTCCCACGAACTCTTGCATGTTTTTCTCATTCTGTCTGATCTGCCATTGAGCATTCTTCAGAGCCTGTTGGTACTCCTTCTGGTCCTCTCTCAGGTAAACGTTCTCTAGATTAGGATTGCCCTTGTGCTGGTAACCTTGGTTGCCGTATCTCTTAGAGTAGTTCTTGGACAGCGGCGACGGGAGCGAGTACTTGTCTCCTCTTCTGTGCCACTCAAAGTTCTTTTTGAGGTGCGGGACAATCTCTCCCGTGTTGGCGTTCACAGAAACTGCGCATCTCAGTAGCGTGGCACCTCCGCACGAGGAGCAGAAGTGCTTTGGAGTCCCGTCCTTCGGGATCGGCGTGAGCGTGAAACAGGCGTGGCACCGCAGCATGTAGTTTCTCACTCTTCTGATCTGCAGACCAGACATGGAGTTCATCAGATTCAGTCCCATCTGTAGCGAGACGTTCTGCATCGCGAAATCGCCCGTCGCAAGAGCAACCTTGATCTTCAAAACCTCTGGTTTGTATGTTTCCACCCTCTCGTTCTCGTCCTTGAGCATTTCATCGTAAAGGTTTTCTGGTGTGATCCACTCTCCGTCATCTTCTCCATCAGAGTAATCCTGTTCGAGATCTTCAGGCTTCTCCTCAGCCTTTTTCTCGGCTTTCTCCTCGGATTGTTCTTCTGAGTTCTCCTCCTGCTCCTCGCTTGCTTCCTGTGGCTTCCTTCTGTGTCTCTTACCGCCTCTTCTGCTTCTTTTCTTCTTGTGCTGAACCGGCTCGCTCGAACCCTCCTGTTGCTCTGTCTCGGCGGTCTCTGTCTGCTGTGTCTCCTTTGGCTCCTTTGGCTCCTCCTTTGGCTCTTCCTTGACCTCTACAGTGCCCTCCCTCTTTGGCCTGCTCGCGAGGTTTCTCTTCTCACCCGGATACGTTCTGAGTCTCCATGGCCCGTTGTTGAGCTCGCACTCGAGCTCGTATGTGAGAGCCAAGATGTGCAGATCGTTCTGCGACAGAACCGCATAGTCTCCCGTGAGCTTGGCAAAGTCTGCCACGGCCTTGATGGAGCTCGACTTGGGCTGTCTCACCTTCAGGTTGCTGCTCCAGAGAACCAGCTGCGCTCTTGCGTGCTCGTCTTTGAGCTCGCTATGCACACCTGGGGTGGTATAGAAAACCGACCCGTACTGCTGGAGCTGCGACGCCGACTGCGTGATCAGCGGACCGGCGTCCAAAATCAGCGTGTCGACCTTTGCGTTGTTGTTCACCACCGACATCGTGATCCCTGTTGTTGTGTGCGTCAAGAGGGTTGAAAAGCCAAGGTTAAGAGTGAAAAATCACTTCAAAAAATTTTCAAGATAAAAAAAAAAAAAAAAAAATTTAGGAAAATAAAACTTTTCCAGGCTGTGCAGAACAGCTTTTATGTAAGCAGATCAAACCACGGCATCACGATGCTGCGATGATGCAACGCCGTTGAACGGTCAGGCGGGGGGCGGGGGAGCAGGGAGTGCATCGGGAGAAAGGTGGCAATGACAAGGCATCTCGCACTTCAGAGGTGGCATCTCGTCTCTTGAAAGTGTCCCGGATCTCGCTCCAACGCTGCTGAGCATAGCACTTGAACGCATTCATTGCCAGCTCGTAGGCCCTCTCAACAGACTAAACGACGTGCCTTTTGCGAGAGCAAGGGTGATTTGCAGACTGCTGGTACGCGGTCGGTAAACGGTTCGCAAACGGCGCCCAAACGACCCCCAAACGACTCTCAAATGGCTCCCAAATGGCTCGCTTCGCTCGCTTTTTCATAGAAATTTATCGAAGATAACGAGAAAAAAAATAACCATTTTCGTTCTCTACCCGAACTACGCTCCCGTAGAAACCACACCAACCATGGCAATCGCTGCACTTATAAGAGACGCCGAGACGGCGTTGGAGTCTGACAAGCCGGCAGACGCAGTGGATCTGCTGGCAAAGGCTCTTGCCGAAAATCCGTCCTCGTTCAAGTCGCTGCTGCTGAGAAGTCAGGCTAACCTGAGACTGAAGCGTCTGGAGCTGGCGTTGGAAGACGCAGAAAAGGCGCTGGCGGTGGCCCAGAACAGCGGGAAGCGCGAAGACATCGCCAAGTCGCACAAACAAAAGGCAATTGTCTGTTTCAAGGCGAAAAATTACACAGATGCGTACTCGCACATTACAGAGTCTGAGACTCTCAACGGCAAAGATAGCGAATGTGTGATGTTCAAAGGGATGATCTGCAACAAGTTGAAGAAGCTGAACAAACTGCCGGACTCGGAGGTCCACAAAGAGCCCGTTTCAGAGCCAAACGCCGCCGCTGCCGCCACCGCAGCCCCTGAAAAGCCGAAACTCAAGGTGGATTGGTACGATACCAAGACCGAGGTCAACGTTTCCATATTTGTGAAGAAAATCCCGCAGGAAAGGTTAAAGGTGGACTTCACGCCCACCACCGTGGACGTCGAGTTCAGTCTGAAGGACAGCACCCATTTCAGCTACTCTTTGGACCCGTTGTACGCGGAGATTGAGCCGTCAAGCTCCTCGTTCAGGGTTTTCGGAACCAAACTCGAGCTGTACCTCGCCAAGAAAGAGAGCGTCAAGTGGAGACAGCTGGAGAAACAGAACGGCGCGGAAGAGGTGAAGCAGATCCCGGAAGAGGACGACGCTCCGCAGCCGCTGTCGTACCCTTCGTCGTCCACCAAGAAAATCAACTGGTCAAGCTTCAAGCTGGACGACGAGGACGAGCAGAAGGAGGACTCTCCTGACGAGTTCTTCAAGAAGTTGTACAGCGGCGCAGACGAGGACACGCGCCGAGCGATGATGAAAAGCTACATAGAAAGCAACGGCACGGCGTTGAGCACCGACTGGAACGACGTCGGCAAGAAGACCGTCGAAACAACTCCTCCTGACGGGCTCGAGGCCAGAAAGTGGTGAGCGGAGCCTTGATACACAAACGATGAGCGAAGCGAGTCGTTTTTGAGTGAACGAAGTTCATCTTACAAAGTACGTAGGACTTGGTGCACTCGATTTCACTCAATCTCACTCAATCTCACTCAATCTCACTTATTTACGACTCGCTTCGCTCGTCGCTCCTCACTCACCGCACTCGCCTTACTCGAAAGAATGAATATCCATTACGTAATTAATTAATCTGTCATACCACTTGCTAAACAGCCACCACGCTAAAACGTCTCGGTCTCCCAGTTGACGGAGATGTCGCCCAGCACTTTCCGGTTGTTTGGCGAGTCCACAGCAATCGGCGCACGCAGTTCGTCCAGGTTTTTGCTGAAGGGAGTCACGTTTTCTTTGCTTGGAGGGTCTTTGGTGGCTTCCTCGCTGTAATCGATCATCGAGTCGCTGAGCTCGGCAACGTTTTCGTTGCTGCTGAGACTGACAGCCAGGCTGCTGCCTGGGCTGCCGCCCCGGCTGCTCCCGCCCCGGCTGCTCCTCGGACTGTTCAAATTCAAGTTGAAGTTGAGCGGTTTCAGCTCTGCGGCCGCACATCGTGTCGCAGAAACTCGAACCGGAATCCCCCTCTTGATGGGAGCCGCCCTGTTGGGGCTCCACGAAGGACGTTCTGGTGACAGACGGGTCGGCTTGAAGTGCGCTCGCGTCGGTATCAACGAAGCGGCGGTCGTTTGAGGCAATTTGCGCATCGGAGAGCCTCCTTTGATCACTATCGGCTTGTTTGAAATGGTGCATCCGCTCAGAAGCTCCAGCGAGTGTTTCTCGCTCGTTGCAAAGTTCAAGTTCGGAGTCCTCGTCGGAGAAGAAGCCAGAAGCTTTGCTCGCTTGCAAAACACCGGCGGCTCGACAGGCTGCAAACCTTCGATCTCCTCGGTCTCGACATGGCGCAAAGTCTGCGCAGATCTCGGTCTCTCTCGCACTGGCGAGCTTTCTTTCGAATCGAATGGATTCGTCATGTCTGCCGCACACCTTCTCCTGATGATCGACCCGGTATTGGATCTCGTGAGACTGCTTTTGAGCGTTGCGTGCGCCGCGTGCGCCGCGTGCGACCGTGGAACCGTCCGTGCCACGCTCAACGGTCTCTTGGAGTTGATGGTGAAAGCCCCCCTTTTGGGAACAGCCGCAGCGGCCTTGGGAAGGACCTTCAGTGGAGACTTCTTGCCCGTCCGCTTCCGTGTCAGCTCGCTCTCGATCTCGTTCAGCTGACAAACGTACAGCTCTCCGTTCACTTTGAAAGGCTTGCCTCGCACGCTCTCGTACTCCAGTAACTGCTGCTTCAACTCCTCAATTGTAGCCGGCAGCTGCCTCGACAGTCGGTCTCTGGTTTTCTCCTCGAGCCGCAGGATCTTGAACGAGTCTCGCTTCAACAGCCGGTTCGGGTCTTTGCTCGCCTCGTCAAGCTCGTCTTTGTCTCTCAGAAGCTGGTTCAGCCTCGAAATCATCTGGAGCAAAGGCTTCAGGTTCTCAGCCTCCTCTCGCAGCCTCGCGATCTCCTGGTTGTGCAGCTCCAGAAGCGTCTCGTCAAAGAGAGCCGGGTCGTCGACGTAGAACGGCTCGAACCTCTGACGGTCCGCGTCGTCGTACATCAGAAGATCCCAGAAACCAAAGATCCTCACTCTGCTGGACTCGATAAACTTCGAGATGTTGGCCTTTTTCTCCTGCTCCAGCTCGCTCACTAGAAGCTCGAAGCTCGTCACCGACGAGAGCTTCAGATTGTTGTTTTGCTTCAGAAACTCGTGGATCGAGCCGTCGTTGGGCCGCAAAACTGCCCACAGTTCCTCCACTCGCGCCATACACTCGCTCTTCTTCGCGTTTCTGTCTGTCTTCACTGCCCGCAGCTCTTCCAGTTTCGCTCTGTACCGGCTGATCGTGCTGGCCTTCACGCCGATGTTGTTCGTCACGTCCTCGTTTGCACGGTACAGCGTGGTGTCAAGGTCCTCGATGTCAACGTCCAGCTCTCTCTTCAGCTCGTTCAACTCACGAATCACCCCGTTCAACTCGCACACGCGCTCTTTGACAATGCTCTTCAACTTGGCTATCTCGGCTTCCACTCTGCTCAGAAAACTCGGACTCACTTTGCTGAATTTGGTCGCCATGATCTCCTTGATATCGTCCACCTCGCCAATGGTCGAGAACCTTACCGTCTCCTCTTTGGATGGGATCTCGCTCAGGAACTCCGTGTTGCTGTAGTCGTCTATCAGGTCCAGGTTGGCGTAAAACTCGCTCAGCTTGCTGGAAATCGCCAGAATCTTGTCCAGCAGTATCGGCTTCATCTTGAGGATCGTAGACTCAATCTCCTGGTTCAGCTGCGACATCGTCTCGTTCTCGTTGCAATAATGACTCAATTGCGAAAACTTGTTCAGTCTGTAATCGTTGATCAGCTTCTCAACCTTTGTGCTCAACAAAGACCCATCTCTGAACTCGCTCTGGTAGCACCTCAGTATGTTGAATATCTTGGCTATGGTGTCTAGCGAGTTGGTGAACTCTTCGTTCAAATGCGTCTCGCTTTGTCTCAGTTCCTCGTGGTAGCTCTCTAAAAGGGACTGCACTGACCCCAGCCAGCCCTTCAGTTTCAGCTGCTTGTTCCCAATTATCAAAGCCAGCCCCTGAAGCTCGTTCATCAGCTTCACTATCTTCTGTATAGATACAAGAGGACTCTCTTCATTTTCTTGTTGTTGTTGCTGCTGCTGCTGCGTTGTTGCAAGCTCCGTTGCTGTTGCACTTTCTGGCTCCTTCACTTTGCTGTCTGCTGTTATAGAGTTCTCCTTCAGTATCTCCAAGATCGAGGACAGCTGCTCGCTCGAAAGGTTGCTCAACAACTGTCGGGCCTGAGAGTCTTTAGATGCCATAATTTGAGGCTCGAATCCTGCTCTGTGCTGTTTGTGAGGACAAGTGTAGGAGCAATGTCTTGAATCTCACCCTTCTGTTCGCTTTGAGTCGTATTAAACCTCGTCGATGTGTGCCTTTCGATTGGATCCTTCTTATTGATCATAAATCTTACTAGTATTTTTGTTATAAATTCGTTTGTTTACTTCTCGAGTCGTGCGCGCTTGCTAATTTGATGTTTACAATTTGCCGCATCGGGGGAGCCAAACTGTAGTTCCTCACCTTTTTTGTCTAATTACACCGCTTTAGCAAAATATAAGCTAGCAGGCCCTTGTTGTCTACAACAATTGGTTGTATAGTGTAGTGGTTATCACTTTCGGTTTTGATCCGAACAACCCCGGTTCGAATCCGGGTACGACCTCTTTTTTTGCGTCACTTACTTTTATTTTTATTTTTTTTCCTTTTTTTGCATCCTTCGAATATATCTTGTCTCATCAAACAACCCTACACGATATCATATGCCAAAATGTTCATTAACTAATCTTCGTGCTTGAGAAAGTAAATCAGATCGTCAAAGTATCCGTAATTGCTCTCGCACGTGTCGTACATAATCACAATCTCGCCGATTCTGTATGCAGATTCTAATGGAATAAACCGTCCAAACTTGACCATGCATTTCTGCAGCAAAGCAGCCAGTCTGTCAAAGATTCGAACCTCGTAGTTGACCGAAGTGCTCGTTCTATTGGTGATCTTGGTACCGTTCGGCTTCGCCACGCTTCTTTTCTTTGCCAGCTCCTTCTGTTTGGTGACCAAGTCAGTGAAAAATGGCCGTTCTTCAACAGCTTTGAAGAAGTCCAGGAATCTCCCTGTCAAAAAAGTGTTCCCAAACTGCACCAACACCGACAAAGTGTCGAGCGCAACTTCCAAAACCCGGTAGTCTTGGCTGAGCAGCACAAAACTGCTCACGGTCGGCCATAATGAAGCCACTATTGGCAAAAACTGAGACTTGTTCGTCGCCAGTATTGGAATTATTTTCTTCATGAGCTTCAACGTGATGATTGACAGAATTTTCGAGTTGTGTTTGGATAATCGCTCGGCGTACGCGAGTATCTGCGACACCGTTCGGTACATCTGAGGAGAAATAGGGGAATCCCATTGGGGTTCGTTTTCATCGTCCTCGTTGTTCTGTTGAACAGACTCGATCTCGTCAATGGACCGTTCGTCTTCGTCGTCGCTGTCGATTTCCAAGACTTTGTCTTTTTTCAGCACTTCAGTGTCCTCCTCGTCGTCCGAGTCCTGATCGAGGAAGTCATCGGGCAACTCGACTTCCCTGTTCAGAAAGTCCACCACCCCTTCAATGGATCTGATTCCCCACGGCTGGTGATTCACCACGTCGTCTTCTTCCAGCTTCTTCTCCAGCTCAGCAAAATCGAAATTTTGAAAGTAACTTTTGTAAATCTGTTCGATAATCTCATCAAAAACAAAGAAAAATCCCTCGCATAACACAGAGTATCCGTGGTAGAGATCTAGCAAAGTGAACATCGTGGCTATCACGTCATCGAGTTGGCTCAGCAACTCAATGCCACCCATCTTTATGAGCACACTCAGAACTATTGGAGTCCGTGGAGTGATGGCGTCGCCAGTGAGTCGCATCGACAAAGAGTCTAGTAAATAATCGCAGTTTTCCGCAATGAGTTGCTGGACCGATCCGTCGTACAAGTTGTCTGCGATTCTCAGTGCAACGGCCTGCGAAACGTCCCTGATCGACGTGATCGGCGAGGCAAGACCGTCGATAACAGGATAGAGACACTCTGCAAGCTCGTTCCTGAACTCTTCGCCAAGCACATCCGATGCCTCTCCAATGCAGTGCAGTGATACGATGCAGCTTTGAGTCAGTGCAGGTGACTCGCTCACATTGGCTGAACTCAGGTCCAATATTTCGTTGGCCTTTTCCAACACCAGCAGCGCAACATTGCTCATTGCTGAGTTCATGTCGGTGATCGTTTCATTGTCATCATCGTCGCCAAATTGAATGAAGCTACCAAAGTCGCTCTCGCTCTTCTTAGCAAGAGAAGAACACGCGCAATTCGTGATAGCCGAAGACAGCCACAACGTGGTGGAGTTCTCGATAATCGCCTTTCTATCGTCCGGATTGAATAGCTCATACGTTGACTCCAGTAGGATTCTTTCCAAGAGATCCGCAACACCAGGGTATAATCCAATAGTATCGAGCAACTTCAGAAGCTCTTTTTCGGTCTCGGCATCAAAAACAGACTCCAGCATGCGAATAGATTGCAATTCTTTCCTCGAAACTTCGCTCGTGTAGTTCGTTGTTATCGCCAGCATCTCCATCCCGTACGAAACAGATGCAACGGGAGCTATTTTGGCGGCTCCTTTTCCACTGCTAGCCTTTTCGTTCAGCAGAGTAATCTCTTCTTTCAGCCGTACAAGAAGTTGCGCAACCAAGTACTCCTCACAGCTGTCGAACTTAAGAAGCACTTTCATCATGAACGCCAGCCGTTGAAGCAGACTGGTGGCTTTTGATGAATCTGGGGACACAAATGCCAAGGGTATACTATCGACGGCGCTCAGCAGCTCCGTTTTCACCAGTTGCACAAACTCAGTCGCGTTGGGACTCGTGGACATCGAAGTGATCAGTCGCTCCTCTAGTGCGACATCCTGTGCGCAAACGTTGGTCAGTGATTCAATCAGCAGTGGCAGCAAAAAGAAGCACGACTTGAAGCAGTACTTGAACAGGTTCATACAGAAACAGAACAAGTTTGTCCTCACTTCCAGTCTCTCCACTTCTCTATTTCTCAAAATCACCTCAAACGCTTTTTGGAGCTGAAACAACGTCGCTCTTAGCCAGCTTGTGGTTCTGTGCTGTTTCCCAGGTTTCAGGTCGCGGATCGACACCTTGATTGCGGGTTTGGAAACCTCGCCATCTGAGATTTTGTGCACCTCCAATTGCTCCTTCAAGTCTTTCAAAGAGTCTGCGGTTTTTTCCGTCTTCACGTTGAGGTCGAAATCGTCAAAAACATAGCCCATGATGGTGGACAGAACGTGCAACGATTTGGCAACCACCTTGTAATGAGGACGGCTGCTAAGAATTTTTGCAATCGTGGACACATTTCCTGGTAACATGAACGAAAGGATCTCTCCATCGTGCAACAGACTGTATAGGTCGTCCAAAACACCCAGACATTGCAACTGCAACTGGATGTTTTCTTTTTTCAGTGAAATTTCAAGCATCACCGACACCATATGACCTATTGCAGGCAGATTCGCTGTATCTGCCAGGAACTGATCGCTGGTTTCAGGGCCCTGGTTACGCAAGCCCGTGAAGAGATTCGCCAAACAGTCCACACCATTCGACAGAGTCTCTTCCGAATGCTGACTCACAGCATCGTTCTTGGAATTGGGCTTGCCTCCGATCAAAAACGTTATCAGAGGAACGAGCTGTTGCGCCAAAGCACGTGGAAGAGCCCCTGGAGCTGACCAGCAGTATATGATGATTGTATTGATCAGTGCTAATGTTGCTTCGAGTTCCGACTCTCCGAGTTTCGACTTTTTCAGCAGCTGCGCAACAGGCACAAAAATGTAGTCTGCCAGGTTCGTCGGCAGTGTAAGCGGCTCCTGCTGGTGTACTCTAGAAGCCTTAGCTTTTCGTAGCGATTCGTTCAAGGTGTTGTTCACGTCCCGTAACGCGCTCACAAGTTGTTTGGACGTGAAAATCCCATCTGGAGCAAACGTTATCTGCGATAAGCTCACGCAAACAGGCTTGATTTCCCTGAATATCTGCGTTGCCAGCTTTTCTGCTGATCCAGCTCCGGAATCGGTTACCAATGAGCTCATTGTGTCAGGGGATCATGGATCAGTCGTATCTTTGCAACGCACAGACAGCAATAGTTGGTACCGTCACTGATCTGAGAACAATTGAATCTTTTTGCGCGCTCCTGAGTCACCAAACAAGAGCACATTCGCCCTTGTTTGCCCTCTTTGGAAACCCTTTTTCTTTATCAAAAAACTATTCACTAGCTTCAACTCCACAATCCCATCAGTGTTAAGTTACCCGGCCGCTTTTTGTCTGGTTATTTCGTTTTTTTGTCGCACTGAAAAATTTTCAGGTCAAAGTCAAGTTTTGAGAAAAAGTTGGTTCTTACAAATTTGCCCACCTCTTGTTCTTTCTGGCTTCTGTGAAAAGATACCAAACATCACTATTTTACAGCGCTAAAAAGCCACACATACAGTGAGTATGCTGTTATCATGGATGCGGAGCCGTTTCTGACGGCTCCCGGCTCACTTTAGTTGCAAAACCTGTTCCCTCCCCCACTACTGGCCAGCAAACAGCTCCTTTTGAAGGTTGTTTTGTTGTGCCGAGTCACAACTTGGGGCAAAAAAGCAAGCCAGAGTAAGAATTATGCGTACCTGCTTGATTTGGACAACAGGCAGACCCAAAAGTCCTGGGTCTGACTTTGATGTCGGAATTCTCAAGACAGGCACCGTAATACCTTGTTTTGGTGTAGGAGCATACTTTATTGTGTGCTCTTGCTCATGAATCCAACCAATGGAGGACACTCATGCAGCTGTTTTGACTTTTTGCCACTTTTGTTTGGGAATTCGCATCGGGAGAAGTGCCCACGACGCGGGTGTCGCTGCTGCTGCCCCCCTCCAGAATGGGTCTTCTCCCGTTCTACTAACACATATCAAAGATAAACCACACAAATGACTAGAACCTCCGCCCTTGCAGACGCTTTGAACGCCATCAACAACGCCGAGAAGACCGGTAAGAGACAAGTTTTGATCAGACCATCGTCGAAGGTGATCATCAAGTTCCTCTCTGTGATGCAAAAGCACGGTATGTCATATTTTTTTCAAGTGGTTTCTCTGGGAAAACATACTGCTCGTTCTATTTCAAACAACTACACCGGAATGATAACTGGATGGCTTGTCGGTATTTTCATAATAACTAATTGTCCCTTGCTGTCTTTTAAGTTTCCGGAAGAAAAACGTTCAGGAAATGCTTCTTACACAGCTCTGAGCTTTTAAGTGCTCTTAGTCTGTTTACTTTTCCTCGACAAATCAATCACGATAGAACGAGTGGGGTGTCTGTTTTTGTTTTCCCAGTCCGAGTTGCCACGGAATCGCCCGTGTACTTTGACACGTTACTAACGACCCGTTTTAGGTTACATTGGAGAATTCGAATACATTGATGACCACAGATCCGGAAAGATTGTGGTGCAGTTGAACGGAAGACTCAACAAGTGCGGTGTCATCCAGCCAAGATACAACGTCAAGATTGCCGACATTGAGAAGTGGACCGACAACTTGCTGCCTGCTAGACAGTTTGGTTACGTTGTGCTCACCACTTCTGCTGGTATCATGGACCACGAGGAGGCCAAGAGAAAGCACGTTTCTGGAAAGATTTTGGGTTTTGTTTACTAAGTAACGGGGATGTTGGAAAATAAAAATGAAAAAGTAATTGTGAATTTGTGAAAAAAAATCTCTCCTGTATTTCGAGGCTGTGCTATTTGTGTTTTTCAAGTTTCTTGATGCCCTTTTTTTTCTCAAAAGAGGGATAAATATTTGAAATTGACCAGCGTTTATCCTTGTTTGCACTTTTTGAACTCTTTTTTTCCTTAAGTTCAGGAAAACTGCCGTTTCAATTTATTCACCACTACATTTTCGGAGCATTTCTTCCATAAACAACGCCCAAAATGATCTGTATTACCAGGGCTCTATTGATATCCGTGTTCCTTGTTGCGAAGGCACTTTGCCATGTCCACCCAATTGAGATCAGGGGTCGTCATTTTTTTGACTCTGTCACGGGCAAACCAGTAAGTAATTGATGAGAATCAACTCCAAGTTGGCAAGAGAAACTAACGCTGATCGCATTGATCTGATGCAGTTTTTCATCAAAGGTGTCGACTACCAACCAGGTGGGTCATCGGCGGTTAACACGCAGACAGACCCTCTGTCTGATGTAAACAAGTGTGCTAGAGACATCTTTTTGTTCCAAACGCTTGGTATCAACACCATCAGAGTTTACTCGGTCAACCCAGACCTGGATCACAACAAGTGCATGACTCTGCTGGCTGCCGCTGGTATCTATCTGGTTCTGGACGTCAACTCTCCGCTGCCAAATCAGCACCTGAACAGATACGAGCCATGGAGCACTTACAACACAGACTACCTGACTCACGTCTTCAAAACAATCGACGAGTTCTCGGCGTTCAACAATACTCTGGCATTCTTTGCCGGTAACGAAATTATCAACGACAAGCTGTCCGCCAAAGTTTCTCCGACTTATGTCAAGGCTGTTGTCAGAGACATGAAGGATTACATGAGCTATCAGAGCACCAGAAACGTCCCTGTTGGTTATTCTGCAGCCGACGACCTCAGTTATAGAACTTCTCTGGCTCAATACCTCGAGTGTTACGAGCAAAGTCCTAGTGAAGCAGTGGACTTTTACGGAGTCAATACCTACCAATGGTGTGGAGAGCAAACGTTCTACTCTAGTGGATACCACATTCTTGTTGGTGATTATTCTGATTACTCGAAGCCGATCTTTTTCTCTGAATACGGGTGCAACGAGGTTCTACCAAGACTCTTTAAGGAGGTTAGCAGTATCTACTCTACCAAGATGTCTTCTGTGTTCTCTGGTGGTTTGGTTTACGAGTTTGCGCAGGAGGAAAACAACTACGGATTGGTTGACTATGACCAGAATGGAAACGTCCATCTGTTGAAAGATTTCTACACGTTACAATCGGAATTGTCCCAAATTATTGACCCTCAGATTCCAAAGAAGGCCATGCTGCAACCGCAGGACAACAGCAACAATAATGTTGGAACCATCAGCAAAGGAGGCCGTAGAGTGGCCAAAGATGCCAAGCTGTGTGAGCCGCAATACCAAAACTTGGACATTTCCAACGGAGTTCCAAGATCGCTAGCCACCGATCTGATTGTCAAGGGACTCACTGACTCTGCCAAAGGTCAGTATGTGGCTCTTTCGGAGGAAGATATGGTTTCCACATACAAGGTGTTTGACGTTCAAGGAAACCTGTTGAACGAGCCTATTCAGGTGAAGGTCATACCAGAACCAAGAGGAAATGAAGGAGGAAAGCAAATGGTCTGGAATAATCGTAAGTTGGAGGAAACTTGGGACCCAATGCAAGCTGACAGATATCAAGAAAACCAATATTGAGCAACGATTTACTAACAAAAGTTTTGGATAGGTGCGACGAAGATTGATCTATCCTATTTTTTTAACACCATTTACATTTGCTTGGTTGGATTCCTTGGAACTTTGGTTTGATGATGTTGAGCCGCTAAGTACTAGTGGGACATGATACCGGCCAAAAAGTTATCATTGGGTGTTTCGTGAATACATTGTCGAGAGTGACACAAACTAAGCTGCACCTTTTTTTAGCCATTATATATTTCATTTTTTTCATTATCCGTATAGTTTCATGGCATTGCATTGTGAATCTATTTATGGAGAAGTGGTTCATTTGTCTTTGTTCAGGCGGAAGTCTCCGCTTTTTCCTCCTTCCTTGAATTCAACTTTCGTATCGCTTATCACCATGTATTTATCGACGGCTTTGCACATATCGTAGACTGTGAGCAAAGCCACGGAGACGCCAGTCAGAGCTTCCATCTCGACTCCTGTTTTGCCGTCGCATTCGACTGTACAGCGAGCGACGACGCGGTTTTTGTCGTGGTCGAGATTCAGATCCACAGCCACTTTAGTTATGCTCAAGGGGTGGCAGAGTGGGATCAGTTCTGATGTCTTTTTCGCAGCCATTATTCCTGCAATTCTGGAGATGGAGATAACATCACCCTTTTTGTTACCGTTCGAGGTGATTAAGGAAAGCGGGTGTTCATTGCTGAACGTGATGAATCCGGAAGCGGTTGCCGTTCTGTGGGTGATTGGTTTGTCTTTGACCGACACCATGTTTGCTTCTCCTTTGGCGTTCACGTGAGTGAGTTTAGGAGAGTTCTCTTTGTTCAGCGATCTTGAGGTGGAATAGTGCAGCGACTGAGACAACCTGGGGGTGTGGTAATCGAGAGAAGGGCGTCTAGCAAATCCTAGTATAATGTTAGTAAAAAGAGATTTGCGAAATCATCCCCCAATCAAAATCATCGGTCGATTTGGTAAGTTTTCGAGTTCTCCGAGGCCGGCGTGCTTTTCTTTCTTATTCTTGACTGCTTGACCCACTGCATGCAAGATCTGGTCATCATCGCAGCCATTCCGAAGAAGATCTTTCAGAGACATTTCTTCGTTACCAAAGAGACAAACTTTCAGGTTACCGTCGCCGGTGACTCTGAGCCGGGTGCACGACGAACAGAAGTCTGCCGTCATGGAGGTAATGAAGCCGATTTTGCCTTTGAATCCTGGGATTTGAAACACTTTGGCGGTGTCGCCAGGTTTGTGTGGTAACCGGTGTATGTCTGGGTACTTGGTCTTAATATTGAGCAGGATATCCTCATAAGCCACCAGTTTATTATTTGACCATTTGTTACCATCGAAGGGCATGTACTCGATGAAACGGACCTCGATCTTGTCCTTTTTGGACAGCTCGACGAAATCCAGCACCTCGTCCTCGTTCATGTTCTTCATCACAACCACGTTGAGTTTGATCTTGGGAATGTCCAGTTCGATGGCTTTATTGAGGGATTTGAGAACAGCACTGAGTCCGTTCCTTCGCGTGATTAGTTGAAACTTACCGTTTACCAGAGTATCCAGACTGAGGTTCAAAGCTGTGAGTCCGTTCTTGAACAAAGCGGGTAGTTTCCGGTGCAGTGCCAAACCGTTCGAGGTGATGCAAATCTCTTTGAGTCCTTCCAACTTGTTCAGCCGTTCCACAAGCTCCACGATGTCTTTTCTGACGGTTGGTTCTCCGCCTGTGAGTCTGATTTTGGTGACTCCCTGTTTGACAAAGATGGACGCTATTCTGACGATTTCGTCGGTGGTGAGCAGTTTTTCCGTGGGCGAAAGCTCGATCCCCTCTTCCGGCATGCAATACACGCATCTGAGATTACATCTTTCGGTGATGGAGATCCTCAAGTAGTCGTGTTGTCTGCCAAACGAATCGGTAAGAAACTCCGAGAACGGTTTGATGGGTTTCCGACGCAGTTCTGCGAGCCTGGGAGAAACGAGTTCGTCTATCGGAAGTTCCGCGCCTCTGTTGTGGCTGTTTGTTGCGTTCAGCGGTGGCGAGAGCGTTGTGGCTGTTGTGTGCAGCAATTTGCCACTAGAATGAAGAGGGAAAGGGCCACCATTGCGAAAAGCCAGATTCACGGCTGTTTTTGGAGTAGCCGCGGCTTTGAGCCAGTTCATTGTCAGAGGGGCTTTGGTGGTAGTTCAGGCTTGACCCGTTTTGATTGAGATGTCGTCTGATTTACCCTGATCCAATGGAAAAGAAGGCTATAAAGATCAGGTATCTTTACCTAATTTTTTTTTTTTTTATCTTGTTTTTTTTTTTTTCACCACTTTTTTTTTTTTTTTTTGGATTTCTTATCGCTTTTGATACAAATCGGTAGGCCGAATTGATCAACCAATGGAATACAGTCATGGAAACCAGTCACCTCCATGATATCCATGACATTCGCAGACCGTCCCGCCTCAACACGCTCGAGACCTCTGCTCAGAAACTCGACGTCAGAGCGCATCAGAGAACATACCAGGGAGCTTACCTAAGAACATGTCTCGGTTGTCTATCGTTCTCGATAATTGTACTAAAACTGTTTTCAAAAGAGTTCTTCAAGATAGGACTCGTGTTCAACGTCTATGGATTGCTGCTATGTGCAATCAGCTACCTGCGGTCGCGCAACATCGATCTTTACTTCATTAACTTCAGCGACCCCAACTGGCACACGGCGTACCACGTTGGTCGCGACAACGAGGGACACATAGCAGACAACTCGTACTACTTCAAAACTAGCGGTAACTTTGTGCTGTGTTTGACGACTGTGAGTTCGGCCTGTTATGTGGTGCTGCTTGTTTTGCTTGCGCGACTGTGAGCGAACGACGAGCGAACGACGAGTGAAGCGAGGAGTGAGTGGATCGATCAGAGAATGAGAATGCCACGCTCGTCAGGAAATATGGCAAGTCTATGGCTTGCGAACGGCCGAATGACTCGCTTCGCTCGTCGTTCGACCTCATATGTACCATGGGGCTGGAGTTGAATTAAAAATCACTTTTATGTACGCTATACTTGGAAGAAACCCCATAAATTCCACAAATCCACTGGCAAAAGTGGCACCAAAACTAGTTGTTTGGTGAGTTTCCTGCACTTTTGCTTATGTCATCGCGACATTTTTTCCGGGTAAACGAGCCTCTTTACTCCTCCTTGACTCCTCCGATACCGCTAATTTCAGCCTTCTCGATGGATTCCTTGTCGGTCTTGGACTCGGCACCTCCGGTGAGGGCGCCCAAAAGACCAGCACTGGCCTTGAAAGGTCTCTTGAGGTCTCCGGTGGCTGGCTTACCAAACAAGTGGATTTGAACCAGGTTGAGTTCAAAAGCGCCCTTGAGCGGAGAGATGGATTGCATCAAAAGAGGGTTGGCATACTTCATGTAGAAGTGCATGAATCCCATCATGGCAACGCCGGTGAACACACCCTTGATGGCAGCTTGGATCTGCTTGAGGTCGTAGTCCTTGACGGTGGTAACAGTGAGCTTGGACTCGGTCTCGCCCGCCATCGTGTTAGGAGGCTCGAGGTACTTGAGAGTGGTGAGATCGTTCTTCTTGACGATGATCGATCTGGTGTACAAGTACACACCGAGGGTAAGCAAGGTGCACGAAACGTACAAGGCTCTAACGTAGAACAGGATGGTTGGGTCCTCAAAGTCGAGTCTTCTGGACACCTGCATCATACCGAGCATGAGCACTAAGTTAGAGACTGCGGGATTCATTGTGGTGGGAGAACTGGACACGTGGGATGGAAAAGTCTGTCGTTACCAAACAGAAGTTAGTGATCTACCAAGAGTATTGTATAAAATATGTTTACGTTTTATTTTTCGCCCTCGATAAAAAGTTATCTAGATATGCATTTGTTCAAGATCCTTCCTTGGGCGACCAACGCCGCTGGAAAAAAAATTTTCCAAAAAGACTCGAGAAACTTTTATGTTTTTAGGCAGGCGGCGCCGATCGTCGCGTCGCGTCGATAGTGGAAAAGTTGAAAAGTAGATGATTTGAATTGAAAAAAGAAAAACACAAGTTAGTTCGTTGTGGCGGTGCACCTTTCACTCGTCAACAACCATCACCTTGACGTTCCCGTTCGACATGTCTGCCGAGCACTCAATGGCCTCCTTGGCCTTCTCCAGAGGGAACCGGTGCGTGATGAGAGCGTCGATGTTGACCACGCCGTTGGCGATAAGATTGATACAAGGCGGCCATGAGTCGTGGTACCGGTTGATGAACCGCACGTCGATCTCAGCCAGTGAAAGACGCATGAACGGAAAGTTGTTGATGTTGCCTCCGCCCACTCCAATCACGGTGATTGTCCCCGAGCGGCGTGCCACGTACGCGGCAGTGGCGATCGAGGACTCGATTCCGGTGCACTCGAGCACGCAGTGTGGCTGGTGCCACTCGGTAGGACCAAACAGCGCGCGCACCGCGAGCGCTGTGGTCTGCACAGGCAACTTTGGGTCGATCTGATGTGTCTTGACGTTCGGCACGAGCCTCTTTGCAAACTCGAGCCGCGTCGGAGACAGATCTGTAATCACTATCGGACTGGCGCCTGCGGCTTGTGCGAGCGCGAGCGCGCACAGCCCGATTGGGCCTGCACCAGCCACAAGCACGCCACGGCCGAGCTTGATGGAAGACCGTTCCAGCCCGTGGTACGCCACACTCAGAGGCTCGACGAGCGCCCCTTGTTCGTACGACATGTGGTCCGGTATAGGGTGCAGGTAGCGGGCCGGGTGCACTTTGTAGCGTTGCATCAGCCCGTCGTACGGGTAAACCGACGAGAACTCCACCGCCTCACACAGATTGTAGTCTCCCTGGGTGCAGAGAAAACACTCGCCACACGGCATCTGCGGCTCAATCGCCACACGGTCGCCGACGTTGAGGCTGGTGACGCCTGCGCCGAGCGCAATCACCTGACCGGCAGCCTCGTGACCCAGCACGCATGGGCCGTGCACCGTGAGCTCGCCGATGTTTCCCCTCTTCCAGAAGTGCACGTCCGAGCCACAGATACCGCAAGCGTGCACGTGGACGAGGGCCTGGCCTGGTCCTGGCTCGCCAATGGGGTTGTTTTCCACGTAGATCTGGTGCTTTTCGTCGGTTTTTAGCGAAGGGTTATCTTTCAGTTGCATGATGCTTGTTTCTTTGTCTTTGCCACAACACTAGGAACAAGAAAGATGGGGGAAACTCTACTGGGGATTTGTACCGCTTTTTATACCCGCTCGTACAGGTCAACCACGTTGCAATAGTTGCAGACGCACAACTACCCCACGCTCTACTGTCCTGTCAAGACCACTAAGCTGATTTCGCGCATTCTTATCGGCGACCGCAACCCCACATTCATGCGGCGAAAAACTGGCCCGAGCAGAGGAATTCCGTGGCACGGGATGGAAAAAGCAGCATCTGGTCTGGCGCGTCAGAGAGCTTTGCTGGAAGAGCAATCTCATTGGCTGCTGCGCCATCTGCGCGGAAGTGTTCTTACTGTAGGCAGTATTCATCATTCAAATATGCGCACTGCCCCCCCCCCGGACCGGAGAAAACGAAAAAAAAATAAAACTGAAATTTTTTGGTTTCTGTCCACGTGACCTGGATCACCTGATCCACCCACATTTTTGCACACGCTCACAATATAACCTCATTCGATAGCACACGGCCCTCCTCTCCGCAGAGCCGTCCGCACAGCCCGCCGTTCGCAGGCTCTCGTTGGGGCCGGTTCCGGGGTACGCTGGCGGCCGAGGGCTCCAGCAGCACAGCACTCGCAGAGTCCCAGCTGGAGAAGCGGAGGTTCCTTCGTATGTTCTTGTCCTCTTCATTTGCCTACACTGTATGTATTCTTTTTTTTCCACTTGTTGGTGTGGTCTCGAAATTTCTGATCCAGTGGTGTAATTTTTGTCTCTTGTTTTCGCAGGCAAACGAGGGAAACGCGCATTGTTTTTTCGTTACTGCCTATTGCTCTTCCCAAACCGCCTGTCTCGTTCAATCTCTACCAACGCTACCAGCCACCCAAAAGCACCAGACCTCTGTTGTTCGTGACTCCGCTGTTGTTCTTTCCCGCCAGGTGGTGTTTCATCGGGGATCCACAGAAAAAAAAAAAAAAGTCAATTAGACGCTCCAAAGGCGAAACCTCCTACCGGTGGTCTTTTCAGCTTTCACAACTCGTTCTGCCCCGTTCGTGTCGCCTGCTGCTTTCACTGATCGATTGGCGCCTTCTTCAACTGTCCGGGACTCTCAGATTTCACACGCGCGTCCGAATTCAACACAGTCCGGTCCTTCTTTTCCCCTCCGTTTCTGCTCTTGTTTGCCTGCACACATCGAGCTCGTATAGCTCGCATAGCTTCCACCCCCTTTTTCCAAAAGCCACGCTCGCACAATTCAACCTCCCACTGTCTCCGCCATGGTTGAATCATCCGTCAGTTCCCCGTCGGCCTCTTCGAGAGTCGCCACCCTGCTCCCAGCACCGCCTCCACAAGTCAACCCATGGAGTGTTTCTTCCCGCCCGGCACAAAACCCCTTGGATGTGTCGCTGGCTCAGCCCTCGCCAGCCGCTCCAGCTTCGACGCCTGAGCCGCACACTGCGGCAAAAGCCAGAAAATCAGGTAAGGAAAAGTGGGTTCCTCTTGAAGCTCAAATCCTCGTTTCCTCATCGATAGGAAACAAGCTCAGAAGCAAAAACAATAACACGGCAAACACAAACGGCACTGGCATCGCACCTTCTGGCTCTTCTCCTTCCACCTCGCACGTCAACGGGAAGAAAAAAAAAGAGTTGCAAGCGGCCTCCAACAGGTCACTTCCCTCATCTAATAGGAGAAACACAAACAAAAGAAAGCCTGGTGGCATCAAAAGCGGAGTTGGCTATTCGATGGTGGAAAACAAAAAAGAGCCTTTTAATGCCGCTGCTTCGGTGATGGAGAACTCTACTCCAGCCACCACTTCGGAGCTATCGTCAGGCACCACAGAAGCCACAGACGTGTCTGATGAAAAAAACCTTGTAAGGCTGGTTTCTCAATTAAACCTTGAAAGTGCTCCTGTTGCCACCGGAGACTCTGCTGCCCCGCCCACCTCAGACTCTATTCGAACACTAGAGAGCGGATACCCGTTTTCCAATGTCAAACTGGGCAACCAATCAAGCTCGATTACAAATGGCAGCCAGAGTTTCGACAACTTGAACGACACTATCAGATTCAAACAACCCAAGTCTCGCAACTCGATGGGCGATAACAACTTCAGGTATCACAGAAAAGGTAAGAACTCATTCTCGCGCAACTCGAATGGGGGCAATCATCAATCATCACTGGCAGCGCCTTATCAAGTCCTGAGTCCGCCACCTTACTATGTCCCATACTTTGTTCCACAAGGCCCTCTCCCCGCATTCAGTATGTCCTCTCCTTCTTCAAGAAGAAACAGCCAAAGGAATTCTCCAGGCTCGACAGGAAGTTCACCACTGAACGACAACAATGTAACCATTTCTGCAGGATCTCACTCCAACTATTACAAAACTTTCGGTTCTTCTTCGCAGCAACAGCAACAACCGTTCTCGCCTACTCCGCCACTTGCATCACCCCCGCCAGGTTACATGGATCCAAGCATGTACTATGGCGTTTTTTCACTTCCGACAGGCATTCCGCAATCGTCATCTCCAGATTTAAACGGCGCACCGCATCAATTTTATCAGCCATACTACGGTCCGCCTCCGCCTGGTGCACCTCCTGCTGCTCCTCCTCCTCCACCACCACCTCCTCCTCCTCCTGGCGTTGGACTTGCTCCACTAATACCACAACAGCCGCAATATGCTCCCTCCCCCTATTTCCAAGATCAGATGGCGCAACAAGACAGTGTGATGAGGTTGGTGAGACAGATTGAGTACTATTTCTCGGTGGAGAATCTTCTAAAGGACTTGTATTTGAGAAAGCACATGGATTCGGAAGGATATGTGAGTGTGCCGTTCATTGCTAATTTTTCGAGGGTCAAGACTCTTTCGAAAGGAGACTATAGTTTAATTTCGCAAGCTTTGAAAAACATCGACACTTTGCAAGTGTCGGGGTCTGGGAAGAATAAGAAAGTGAAGTTGAGACAAGGCTGGGAGACGTGGGTTTTGCCTCCCGACCAGAGAGATGAGAGTATACAATAGTCCTACGTCATATAGGTGTTGAATGGTTTTTTTTTTTACAATTTATTTTCGTTTTTGTCTTTTTTTTTTTTTGTACTTATTTTCGTCTCCTGGCCTGTCAAGAGATGATTTATTATTCACTTTCAACGCTTTTCGCTACCACGTTATGTATAACCACACACTACTGAATAAAGAAAAATGTTATCATAGCTCAGAAAACTCTCCTGTGATTGAGATACAGATCATTTAACCGTTGCTGATGGAAAAGTTTGAACTTCGATGATTTCACAAGTTTTGCATCAGTTTCCTCAACGTGATTGAGTTCGTCACTTTGCAATCCTTGCAAGCTTTTCCTGAAGTCGTTGAGATGCTCTTTCAAAACTGTCTGCTTGTTGTAATTTCCGTTCAGTTTTTTGAAAAGCTGGAAACTTTTCGAGTGGATCAAAATTTCAAAGTTCAGGTGGAGCAAGTCTTGGTGCTTGCAAACAGAGGAGCCTGTGAAAGCGTTGTAGACGGATTTGTAGCAGCCTATACCGAGAAAGCTATCCCATTTGAAAATCTCTTGGTAGCATTCTTTAGCGGTGCTCATGACATTGTCATAGGTTTTTTCGAAATCGGATGCAAGCGATCTTCTGAAACAATTTGCCGAGACGCTGCCTTTGGAAAACGTGAGCAAGGTGCGTACAGCGGCCAACTCTTTCAAAGCCGAGATAACTTTATTTTGGAGGCACAGGATTCTGAGCAAAAAGCTTGTGTAGCTGAGAGAGTCTGAGAGTTGTAGGTTGAGATTGCTGAGTGTTTTCAAGCTGATTTCATAGTGGGAGAGCTCGTCATGGTGCTGTTGTTTTCGGAGACTTGGCTCGGGTAGGGGCACGATGCGGAGAGTGGGAGGTATGGATTCGATCACAGACATTTGGGGTGTTTTGGTGCTGGTATCAGACAATCTCAAACCAGCCAACGAGGATATGTATAGCTCTAATTGTGGGGAAATGACTCTTTTTTATACGTCTGGGGAAGCAAGGTGCGATGCGGCTCAAGGAAGAAAAAAAACTTAAAACTCCGAGAACCGTCGATCGACTCATGGAATCAGGACCAGGACTAGAACTAGGACTAGGACTAGGACTAGGACTAGGACATGAAGTCAGGAGGTTCGGGTGGCTAACTGCATAGCTTGTTAATATGTGAGGGTTGAGTCCTTTAAAGGAGTCCAGTGACTCCCTCGACAGTGGCTGTGCAGCCCGAGCCGTTGGGTCTCGCTTGGTTGGACGGACTTTTCTAGCTGCCCTCGATCGAGCGTGTGATAAACATCTTTGTGCTTCCTCTTTGGGTGCGTGTATCGTTTGCTTAGTTCCACTCGTGCCGGTGGACCCGTGCCAAGGCACCTAGGACCAAACGAGGGAGACTTCATTCAGCGCACGTGCACGTGCGCGGCGGAGCGCAGATTGTTTTCCTGATTTGGCGCGGGACCCCCGTTGTATTTCTCGGCTGCCGTGCGCGAGCCAGCAGGGGCCAATTTTAGGCGCAGTGCGAGGATCTGGCGTGCGGCGCCGCGTGGCAAGGCGCACACGTGGGGTTGCTGTCACAAGACCTGTGAGCTAGAATCGGCGATTATTATTATTGCATCGCTGCTGATAACGTGGGAGTGTCATAAAAGCTTCTCAAATTAACGCTCTCTGCACGTATTGGAGCGCCATGGTGGACCTCATTTAGGTATAAAGACACACAAATTTCTCGCATGGTGGAAAGAAGGAGCGTTTTCTTTGAAAAATTCAGTGAAAATAGTCTGGCTGAAATTCAAAATGAACCAGCAGGAGGACAATTTGGGATCCGCAACACGGTCTGGTCCAGAAATCTTAGGGGCTGTTTTGCCCCCGCCACCGATATTCAAGCCAACGTTCATTCAGATGCAGAAGGCGGGCCTCCCACAGACAGAGTTATCCTTGGCTGGACCAGGGAGTTCGTGCGGAGCGATTGGAACGGGCACGTCTAGTCCCTCTGAGCCCAGCGAGCCTACAAATTCCAACTTCCTCACCTCTTCGTTTGTTTCGAGCGAAGAATACCGGCAAAACAGATGGATCCACCACTCGCCTTCCATTTCTCCCATGACGTATGTGACAGACCCGCCTCTGCCCCCGGGCTTCCAGCAACAGGGCTTCCAGCCACAGGGCTTTCAGCCCCAAACGCCGCGGTCGCAGGCTTCTCGCAAACGAAGAAAATCTTCTTTCAACCAGGAAGAGCTCGAAAAAAAAAAGAAGGAGCTTAAAAGTCAGCACTCGATAATTGAAAAAAAAAGAAGGATCAAAATGAATAGGGAATTTGAGGCCCTCAAGTTTTTGATTCCAGCGTGCCGGCTCAACATTCTCAGTGGGCTGAACGAAAACAACTTTGACAACTCCAACATGATGCACAAACTCACCATTTTGCAATCGACCGTCGAGTACATCAAGTATTTGCATCTTGTGATCAAACTGCTCAAGCTGCAAATGCTCACACCAACAGAGACAAGACGTTACTTCAAAAAATGGTTTGCACAAAACGATGACCTTAAGTTTGTGAACTTCGACCTCGATCTCCAAAGTTACAGGGACATCGACAAGGAGTTCGACTTCGAGCAACTGTTCATGAAGATATGGAAAAGCAACGGAGACGTTCCCAGCGAGGACCTCGATCCGATCTCGAAAGAAATCGAGCAACTGGCAGACGCAGACTTCAATTATTCTGACAGCGACGACGACGACGACGACTACGACGACGATAACCAGGACCACTCAAAAAATAAGCATCAGTCTCATCATGAAACGTTTCCAATCAGACTTCCAAAACTTAAAGAACAGCTTCCTAGCCCTGTGATTACTCCGGAAATTCAGTTTGGTTCGTCTCATCTAGGCAGTAATGTAAGACATCATTCGTTGTCTTCGCTGGTCTCCGCTCCTGTTCCCGCAAACTCCTCTGCATCGTTCATCCTCTCTTCCAAAGCGTCCGAAACTGCAAAGTTCAAACTTCCCTTGCCTGCAATCGTCGACGATAAATTAGCTGAGTTCCCAAAAAAACCTTCCTCCAAACATAGACTGTCGGACGCAGGCATGGAGGCGTTGAAAACCGCAGATTCAACGCGAAATTGCATGCCTTTGATAGATTCAAAGGGACCAGCGGCAACATCAGAAGCAGACAAATTGGGTGTTGAAGCAGAGGCAGCTTCCAAACTGCTACTTTTGCTCAGAGGTGACGAGAAAAGAACCAGTATAGGTAGTTTATTAAATTAGATAGTTGAGTTTCCTAAGACGGGTGATGTTTACCCCACAACGTACGTTTCAATGATTGGAAGGACGTAGCGGCGTGTATACCTACATTTCCTACCTGTTGCTTCCACCACCAGAGGGACTCAACATGGACGACCTGTGCTACAACGGTTCACTTGTTGTACCACGGACATAATAACCAACCGTGGCACCTAGTACTCCAACAATTGGTTGCATGGTCTAGTTGGTTATGGCATCACCTTAACACGGTGAGGGTCCCCAGTTCGATCCTGGGTGCGATCAATTATTTTTGGACTTTTTTTTTTGGAAACTTGATTTCGATTTTTTCAGTCTCTTCTGACTTACGTAGAGGTTCTCTTACGAATGCTACTGCACGTCCCAGTACAAGATTCTCTCGTATGACTAGCAAAACAACTCGTTTGGCTCGTTGTTTGCTCTCCTTATATTGTACAGGGTATAAATAAAATACATGTTACACTTCAATCAATCCTTCTTGAGCGGCGTGATCGGAGTGATGGTCCCGAACGGTTTCTTCCCGCCTTCGCCAGGAGCTGCGGTAATGCCGAATCCAGGAGGTTTCCGGAAGGCACCTGGTTTTCTCAGTCCCACGATCCCGTGACCAGGCTGGGACTGAACTCTTGCGCTCGAGCCAATGCCCTTTGCAGACGGTCTGGTCAAACCTAAATGACCAGCAGCTGCAACAGGAGAGTTTGCTCTTGAAGGTTGCGGAGACACAATGGAACGCACCACGGGACTTGAATTGGTGGGTTTGATTGCAGACGTTTCTGGCTTGAGATATTGAGGGAGCTTGACTTGCGGAATAGAAGGAGGCGGAGACGAAGAAGTCGGTCTCCCCGGGGGCTTTCCAACAGCACGGGGTTTTGCAACGGGGCCAACGTCAGGTCTTTCAGCTTGTGGAAAGCCGCTTTGGTTTGGAGTTGGGCGTGAAAACTTGGTGATTTGGTCATCCATCTCAAGATCAATGGCGTTTTCAGAATCCTTTCCTGATTCGATGGATGTGGTCCGAGGCTTTTTGGCGTCCAACTGCTGTCCTGGAACGATGGCTGCTCTTTTTTCAGGAATGACTTTCTCCGCCTTTGGAGTGTTGTTGGGACGCAGCGATAATGTCTTGAACGCAGCCAAAGACGAATTGTACTGCTCGTTAGCAGCCTTTTTCGTGTTTTTCACAAACGACGTCAGCAGCATGTCTGGGTTGCACGTAGGAGGCTTGAGCGCTGTTTTCAATGTGGCCGGAGATGGTGTTGTTCCGTGAGGCGTGCTCACCCTGAAAGACGTCACTGTTCCCGATGGTAAACCAGAACGGGAGAATCCAGTGTTTTTCTTGCCTGACAGGGCAGAGATAGACGAAGAAAGCCTGTCAGCGGAAGTGGCACCCGATCCCACCAACAAACTGTTCAAAGACGTCACAAGAGATGAGACAATCGTGGGGATACTGTTCTCGTTGATGGACCTGTTTGTGGCCACATACGCAGCAGTCAAAGCCGTTGCGGTGCTGGTGATGCTTGCCATTTTGTTCGACTTTGTTGAGAGATCCTCCATTCCACCGCTAACAGCTCGGTACAGCTGTGAGATGGTTTCCGACACCTGAGGATCGCTCAGGATCTCAGAAACAGGAGACGAAGAGTACAAAAACTTGCCCTTCACTTCTTCTGCAATGAAATCGTCAGAACCGGTTGGAGAAGCCGAGCCGGCTTCATCTCCCAAGATTCCCCCCTTTTTATCTGATGCGTTCTTCACCATTCGTTTCCTCTTGCGCTTCTCAAACTCTTCTGCTATCCATTTCTTTCTCAGCTCCTCGTCTTGTGCGTTTGGATAGATCTGATTGGCCCGCTTGATCACTCTCGCACGCAGATCGTTGTCTCGGTTCCGCTCGATGTTGATCACTCTCCATCTCTTTTTGCGCTCTCTGTTCTCCTGTCTGATTCTTTCCTTTTCGTCGACAATCGAGACCGAGCCTGGCTTCTCTGTATCTTGCTTCAGACTTTGAGGAGACAATGAAGGGCCGGCTTCACCTGCCCCAGAGCTGGAAACCACCAGGCCTGCAACACTCTTGGAAACAGTTTCTTTGATCGAGTTCATGGTTTGAGGAGCAATGCTGTTCAAAATTAGTGTACTGTTCAAGCTTGCAAAATTCAGGCTACCCAGAATCGTCTTCAAAAATGACCCCTCGGACTTCTTTGTGGTCCCCGTTAACGGTCCAAACCCAACAACAGACCTCGTTGTTTCTGTTTCGGCACCTGACTTCACCATCTTTTCCCTCTGCAACGCCAAAGACTCCGCAATAGAGAGACCCTTGTTGGCCGAGTCGCCTGGTTTCACGCTCGTCAACTCCGGAACAGGCGTGGGCTTTTGGAACTTCTGAATTTGCTCGAGAATAGGGGGCGTGGGCTTGAACTCCCCTACATTCTGTTTGCGCTCGTTTGTAGCGGGAGCAGTTGGTGGTGGTTTTGCACTCTTTGGCGCTGGAATCGATGTCGGAGGAGTTGGAACGGTGAATTGCAACATGTTGGCGGGTAGAGGAGCCGCCGCCTTTGCGCTGGCTTGTTTGGCTTTCTCCAACTGTTCTTTCTCTTTCTCCAACTTCTGTCTCAATTCTCTGTCTCTCTGCTGCTGCGCTAACAGAGCTTTCGCTTGTTGCTGCGCTGTAACCTGTGCCAGACGCTGCTGTGCAGCAGCTTTCACTGCGGCAGTGGTCATCGCAGCACTGGCCATCGAGCTTGCAAGGTTCTTGGCTGCCTGTCTTGAAGCTGCGGATTTCCTGGCTCTGCTAGTGGCGGTTGGCTGCTCTTTAGCTTTCGAAAGCAACGCGGGCGCACTGGCCAGATTCATTGTGGAAATCAGATGCTCCGGATTCTCCATGGCCATTTCCATCGCCTTTTCCATCATCTCGTTCCAATGGAACTGGTCAAGATCGCTGTCGGCTTTCTTGGACTTCTTCGTGGTTTTCCTAGGCTTTGGTTTTGCAGCAGCTTTCTTCGGTTTGGGTGCTGCCTTCTTACCCTTTGGGTCAGGTGGTGCTGGTGCTGCTGGAAACAGGCTCGTGTCCACCACTGTTTGAACCATCTGTGCCAGCGCTGCTTGCAGCTCATCTTCCACTGGAGGCGCAGACGTAGAAGGCCCAGAGGCTGCAGAGAGATCGAGAGGAGGGGCTGGCGGAAGCGGAGGAGGCTGAGAAGACGAGGAGGAAGCCAAAGAAGCAAAGGTGAACTCGTGAGCATTCGAATCGGGTTGTGCATCTTTCAATGCGTTTGCAATCGCCATGCTCAAATCAATGTCAGCCGTATCTGTAATCATGTCTTGTCCTGCATTTTCCGGTTGTGGCTCAGCCTGAGCCACTTCAGGCTGTTTGTTCTCCACTTGAATTCCAATTGCTGCCGCAATTGCCTTTGAAAGCTCAATATCGGACTCATCAACGGGCTGCTCTTGCGGCGGCGGTGGTGGTGACGGCGTCGGCTCTTTTTGTGGCTCTTTGTGCGGCTCTTTGTGCGGCTCTTGATGGCTCTCTTTCAACGCTGCCTCGATCGCATTGTTGAGCTCCAACTGTGCAAGGATATCTTCGCCTTGGATATCGTCGAAATGCGTCTCCTGGGTCTCCTGGGTCTCCTGTGAAGGCTTTGCCTCGGCCGAAGTGACTGTGGTTTGTGTTTCCGTCGTTTCGGGAGCTTCCATGTGCTTTTCCGTCTCCCTCAAGGCATTTGAGATGGCTTCCTGGAGCTCAGAATGGGCATTGCTAGACTCATCGGCCGTTACAGGATCCACGGCATCCACAGTATCCTGTGGATCTGAATCCTGTGGACCCTGTGGATCCTCAGTCTGTTCTTCCGTCTCGAAATGGGCTTGCAAAGCATCAGAAATGGCCTGTTCCAATGAAGGTTCAACACCGCTTCTCTCCGAATCATGGTGTTCATGGTGTTCACGGTGTTCAGTTTGCGGTTGCTCAGAGGTTGACTGGTCATTCAACGCCTCCTCAATGGCCCGTTGTAGATCATGCTGTTCTGGATGATCCTCAGTGTCGGGCTGCTGGTGAACTTGTTCAAGTAGTGTCGCCGAAGAGCCCACCAATTGTGTAAACAAAACATTCTCGTCAAAGTCATAATGCTCTGCATCCGCCCCCACGTTGCTAGCCGTGGGTGCGTCGTGCTTGTCAGCCATGAGACTCTCTTATCTTATCACGAAATCCGGGGTAGGCGCCCCCTGCGTTTATACTTTTTCTAAAAAGACAGTCACAAACAGCATAAAATAGGAAATGCCCTTGTTTTGTTAAAAAAGTGACTGCTTTTTAAAAATTGGTGATCCTAGATTGACCTTGAAAATTTTCCGAAAAGAAGGGGAAAAAAGTTACAGAGAGCCGATCGACGCGCCGGCCAGACTGGTATCGACGCGTCGATACGCTAGAAAAAAAAACAAAAAAACTCTCGTTCATTTTTGTTTCTGAATACTACTTTATTTCCAACTATAGACATCAAACAAAGTCAACTACATAGCTAGAGTCAATAAAAACCAGTCAAACTAGACGCTTAAGCTTGGTAGGTAGAAGCAGAGATGTTACCACCTCTTCCGGTCCAGTTGACGTGGATGTAGTCACCAACCTTTCTCTCCTCAGAAGCGTGCTCTGGGAGGATTTGGAAGGTGTGGGCACCAAAGTAATCTCTTTGAGCTTGCAGCAAGTTAGCTGGCAATTGCTTGGATCTGTAACCGTCGTAGAAAGCAAGAGCGGTAGAGAAAGCTGGGGTTGGGATACCAGACTCAATGGCCTTGGCAAGAGTCTTTCTCCATCCGGATTGAGCCTTAGAGATGGCAGAGTTGAAGAATGGGTGGAACAACAAGTTCTCCAAGTCTGGGTTCTCTCTGTAAGCAGAGGTGATCTCACCCAAGAAGACGGATCTGATGATACATCCACCTCTCCACATCAAAGCAATGGATGGGAAGTTCAAGTCCCACTTGTAGTCTCTGGCAGCCTCTCTGATCAGCATGAAACCTTGAGCGTAAGAGATGATCTTGGAAGCGTAAAGAGCTTGTTCCAAGTCGTCAATGAACTCCTGCTTGTTGGTGATGGTGGAAGCAGAGGTAGGACCAGCCAACAGCTGGGAGGCTCTTCCTCTCTCCTCCTTCAAAGCAGACAAACATCTGGCAAAGACGGCCTCACCAATCAAGGTGACTGGCATACCCAAGTCGAGAGCGTTGATGGCAGTCCACTTACCGGTACCCTTTTGTCCGGCAGAGTCGAGGATCTTCTCAACCAATGGAGTTCCGTCGTTGTCGTTGTAGGCCAAGATGTCTCTGGTGATCTCAATCAAGAAAGAGTCGAGAACACCCTTGTTCCACTTGGCAAACACCTCGGAGATCTCCTTGTCGGAGAAACCACCAACTCTCTTCATGAGGTCGTAAGCCTCACAGATCAGTTGCATGTCACCGTACTCGATACCGTTGTGAACCATCTTGACGTAGTGTCCAGCACCGGCATCTCCGACCCAGTCACAGCATGGCTCACCGTCAGACTTGGCAGCAATGGACTGGAAGATGTCCTTGATGTGTGGCCAAGCTTCCTTGGCTCCACCTGGCATCAAAGAAGGACCGTATCTGGCACCTTCCTCACCACCAGAGACACCGGAACCAACAAAGTAGATTCCCTTGTCCTTGAGCTCGTCGTATCTTCTGTTGGAGTCTGGGAAGTGAGAGTTACCACCGTCAATGATGATGTCACCCTTCTCCAAGTATGGCAGCAATTGGTTGATGAAGTTGTCGACAGCATCACCAGCCTTCACCAACAAGATGATTCTTCTTGGTCTCTTGAGCTTGGCACACAGCTCCTCAACAGAGTGGGCACCGAGGATGGACTTGCCCTTGGCTTCGTTCTCCAAGAAGTGGTCCACCTTCGACACAGTTCTGTTGTAGGCCACGACGGTGAAGCCGTGGTCAGCTGCGTTGAGAATCAAGTTTTGACCCATCACGGCCAAACCGATCAAACCGATATCACCTCTGCATCGCTGGCTGTTAGTATCAACTGCTGGAAAAAAAAAATAAAAAAGCAGAGTGACAACATTCGATGGCAAACAACAGCAGCAAAACCAACGTGCCACTTGTATCGCCGACTTGGCTGCCTGTGCTCACTACAGGACTCTTCACTTACGTAGCTTCAACCATTTTTGTTATATGTTAGTAGCAATCGCTTATAATTTAATCAACTGCCAGTTGTCAATCCCCGTAAATATTGCCACTAGGTTGAATTTTCCACTCCGCGATATATATATACTTATATATACATAAGCATTGGAAGCCAATCTGAAAATCTTACAGACGGCCGAAGAAACACTGGACTTTACGATCTTAAGCCCGCGCCCGGCAGTCCGCGGCGTCCGGGAGAAATAAACCACGCGTTGGCTCGGACCTTTGCACGCGCGCGCGCGCCCGCACGTCAGAGCCCGCAAGGCCCGCAACAACCCCGCGGGACCCCACGGGACCCAGCGGGGCCCTGGTGGGTCCGCTGGGTCCGCTGGGTCCGCTGGGCCCCACACACGGCGTCCCACGGCGGCGGTTTTTGTCGGATTTCAAACCCCATCACGCAGCTTTCAGCGTGTTCCGGGAAACATTGTTCCACCGTGCATGTGGCTGAACCTCGTTGCGGGCAGGCGTCGACCGCCGGGCGCGAATTCTCGTCATTGCAGTCTCGGAGAACAATCGCGGAAACTCCGGCGCAAGACACAGCCAGCACTGCCAGCAACTTCTGAATCTGGAGTCAGCTTCTTTTGTAGCATAGGCAATTGGTAGCGAGGCCGATGGAGTGGCACAAAAAAATAGGCGCGGCGTGCAGAGCTGCTAGCGACCGCTAGCGACTGCGAGCGACTGCTGGATATGCAGTCGCTGATTGACTCGCTTCGCTCGTCACATCGCTCGTCACATCGCTCATGTAGATTCCATTACCCCCACAAGGCACGCCGGTTGACATCACTCAGTGGTGCTGAAATAACGACCAAGATTACGTAACCAAACCCACCGTTTCTCGTTCCTCGAGCTATCAAATTATTCGAGACGATTTATAATTTTTTTTTTCCTATTTGTGGGGTTAATCCAGTAGCAATCTACCTTCTTCTACCTCTTGCAACACGACACCCAGACCAAGATGGCACCTGTCGAACCCCCATTTTCACTGAGCGTTGGAACCGAAACCAGACGCACCATCGAGCACGATGGTTGCGTTTTCGAAACTTACACCCTGCTAAGTGTAGTCTCCAAATGTCGAGGCCGTGTTCTCATAGTCCACGGTTACAGAGACCGCTATCCAATGTATATCCCTGTGTGCGAGGCCCTGATACAAGACGGGTTTGATGTGTTTTTCTACTACCAACGTGGCGAAGGTGGTACCCTCTTGAAAGACGGATCCCGTGGCGACAACTCTGATAAAACAACCTACAAGGACCTCGATTTCTTCATCAAGTTCAACTTGGAGGAGCTCTCTAGTCAAACCAAGCCCGCCAAACTGTTTTTGCTTAGCCATTCGATGGGGGGCGGAATCAGTTTGAACTACGCAGTCGAGGGGACGCACAGGGATAAGGTGGCAGCGATTGCTGCCTCTGCTCCTCTCATTTTGTTGCACCCAGACACCGGCGTTTCCACTCCTACAGAATGGGCCCTCAGATTCGCGTGCAGTTTCTTACCCTTTATGAGAAACATTCGGATCAGTACGCCGTTGAACGCTGAGAATCTGGCTTCAGACAAAAAAATTTTAGACTATCTCGAAAATAGCTCTTCTCCTGAAGCACTCACTGGAACGTTGCTTGAGGCTAGAGATTTCGTTCTTCGTGGTAGACAGTTGCTCAAGCCTGAATATAACTCCCGCATCGACAAGGAACTGCCCATTCTCATTTGCCACGGTGACAATGACCACGTGAATGACTTCAACGCGAGCGAGACTTTCATCAGCCAGTTGAATGCGGTCGACGGAATGCACAACAAGTCGCTTTCCAAGATTCCTGGCCAGAAGCACTCTTTGTTGGCAGACACGTGCAAAGACGAGGTGATCAAACAGATCCTGGACTTCTTCAAAAAGGTTGACGAGTAGTTGTGGCCGAACCGGAGCCACGTAGGTTTCGTGTACACAGTTTCATGTCTTTAGCTCATCAAAAAAATTAAAAAAAGGGAGATTTTTTTCTTTAACAAAAAAGCCAAAGTGCGACCAAGAGTATTTTTTTGTATTTGAAGATCCTCTTTTCTTCTCCAGGAAGAGAGGGCTAGAGACGGCTGGTAGGGGATTAGAGGGGACTGTCAGTGGCCAAGCCCCGCAATCACTTGGTCCCGCCACACAAGGAAGAGCAGGGAAACAGGCAGCCAAATGCACGACTTGTTCGATGGTTGAGCCATTCCAGCATTGCATTGCACCCCGCGGTGAAGACGGTGGGTTTGGACAGACCAATTCTGCTCAATTTCTTGGCCAACGAAGGACACGACGGGACAAAAAATTGAAAGGGATGTCGTTTTTGAAATCAGTAAGGGGGCAAGCCAAATCTGCGTCACGTGACCAGAAAGATTTTTCTAGAGTCCTATTTTTCGATGGAGGTTTTCGTACTTTAAATTTCCACCTTGGAGTAGGTCTCGTCAGTTTGGGCCTCTCTCTTAGTCAGCAAGAGCTCCAAAAAACGCACAGAAACAGGTGAAATCGCTTCCCCAGCCAAAATGTCCACTGTTCACAACCCAAACAACTGGTGAGTATCCCGGATTTAGCACAACTCTGGGCAGCCACTAACATGTATTGCGCAGGCATTGGATCGATAAGAACTGCATAAACTGGGCCAACGACTACTTCCAGCAGAAGCTGACTACAGTCGTGGTGGCAAAGGAAGAGTACGATCTGGCGATTACGAGCGTCAAACCAGTGACGGGCGATTGCGACGTTACACAGAGAAAGGGTAGAGTTAGATGCATTTTCGACATGAACATCGAGTTCAACGTTAAGTTGACCAAGCGCCAAGAAGCTGCCGACGCAGAGCCAGAAGAGGTGATTTACGACATCAAGCTCTTGGAATTCGAGCACGACCAAGACCACGACGACTACCAATTCGACATCCGTAACGGCAAGACAGAGTACAAGAGTTTGGTCAGAAGCGAGTTGATACCTGAGGCCTTGAAAGTGTTCACCCAGTTCCAGCCAGACTTGCTCAGCACGTTCCAACCTCAGCTCCAACATAACACCAACTAAGGCCATCAGGCCCGCCGGTCCACCAACATAAAGATGACTTTTCATTTTTTTATAATATCAATACATAGAGAGACCAGCATCACCTAATAATAATGTACAAAGCTTCATTCAAATCCTTCGGGAACACCCTTTGCGTGTCTCCCATTGACTGCTCCAAAATAACAGCCGACACCGCCCTTGAAAACAGAGTTGATGCCTCCATTATTGATTTGAGCCCAATAATAGCCTCCCGAAGCCAGGCTTTTGAGCACCTTATAACCCTCCACAGAGTTGTAAGGAACACCATTGGAAGGATCATAATACATGGCGTAGTCGCCGTTGATGGAACACCGTTTCTTGCTACCGTTGGGCAAGTATATACCCATTGGGGCAGGCGTAGTAATGGTGATCTTTTGCTCTTCTTGTGGTCTTTCCTCTTGAAAACCTTCAACTTGCTTGTATTTTTCACCAAACTTGGGCAGTTTCAAAATGTTCTGAAAAGTCGATTCTCTTTCTCTCAGGAACTTCTGTAAATCAATGTCCTTTTGCGTGTCGCTCTTGATGGTGTAGATGGGCCGGGCATGCGGGTCACGACGGCTCCCAGGAAGAACGGACTGCGGTCCCAGTAGGATCTTTTTGATCTCTGTGATCCCCAACTCTTCGGAAAAATGCTCCAATGAAATATAATTCACAGCCACGCACTGCGGAGGCCCTTCGTAAATTGGCTTCTCTTCTTCCTCAGGAGCGTCTTCCACGACCTCAGGTGGATCTATATCCATTTGTTCTCTAGCTTCTTCTTCGTCTGCAAATTTGACCTTTTTCTCCTCTTTTTTCGTTGCAGAGTCCAACCGGTCATCGCTCTTTGTTTCTGCGGAAGGTTGCTGCGAGTCAGGGTTTTCTACTGTCTCTTCTGTACTCACCCCAATGTCTTTTGTCTCAACGACGCTGTCTTTGGCGTCCTCCCCGGTTTCATTCTCTTCATTCGCCACACTGTCCACGGTATCTTTTTCTTGATCTTGAATTAATGTGTCTTTCTCTTCATCAGCTTTCGGGTCTTTTTCTTCATCCCGAACTATTGTGTCTTCGTCGACTTTCAAACCTGTTTCTTCATCCTGAACTGCTGTATCTTTCTCTTCATCTCGAACTGTTGTATTTTTGTCTCCATCTTCAATTGTTGTACCGCCACCATCGCTTTCTGCCTCCGTTTTCTCCTCGCCTTGTTGTTCAGTGACAGTCTCCGCCTTCACTCCTGAAGCCTCTCCAGGAGCTGAAGAAACATCCGCTGCACCACCCTCAACTTTGACTGGTCTAGCCTCCTGCGATTCTTCCTGAGTTTCAGAATTGACTGACACGTCTCCCTCTGGTTTCGCTGCATCTTGTGACTCCTGTGGTTGCCCTTCTTTTGCCTCTCCCTTCTTTCTCCTTCCATACCGTCTCTTTCTGGCATTTCGCAACCGCTCCTCCTCCTCGGCTTTTTTCCTCTGCCTCTCGATTTCCTCAATCTCGTCCAGCGGCGTCACAAACTGGCTCATGCTCCTAAAACTGACAAACTCTATCAACCGGAACCGCTTGCTGTTAAGCATATCCCTTTGCTTCTTCTTCTTTTCCACCTCCTGTTGGAAGAAAAGATTCAGCGAAAGAGTGTTCTCCTCCTCAGTTTTCTTCGCCTCTTCCAAATTTTCCTCCAACGTCTTTGGAATGTACTCCTCTTTGGGTTTTGGTTTCACTTTTGACTGCTTCTCCTTCATCTCAGTCACTTTCTTCTGTGTCTCTATCGTGTTCTCTACCGTCGCTCTTCGCGACGACGACCGTCTCTCCGTGCTCAGCAGGTCGCGCTCGCTCCTCATTTTCTTCTTGGGCCTCTGTTCGCCCGCCGGTGCAGGTCGTTTCGGCTTTATTATCGCTGGAACTTGGGTCTTTGTGCTGCTGCGCTTCTTTTTTCGTCTTTCCTCCCTCTGCAACGCGCGTTCTCCTTCGCTCTCGTCGGAATCAGACTGACTGAGATCCGAATCCGACAACATCTCGTCGGAATTGTACTCGCGGACGCTTTCATCGCCTGATCCGACGTCATGTTCTTGCTCTTGAGGTTGTTCTTGCTCCTCGTCATTTGCGTCCTTCTCGTGTTTTTCCTCAGCGTCTTCGTCTTCGCTCGCTCCAGAATCTGACTCTTCGCTTTCAACAAACTCCTGGTCCTCCTCGTCCTCCTGGAACAGCAGCTTCACGTTCTCGTCGTCTTCTGTCTGGAAACTGCCAGCCTCATCGAGCTCATCCTCTTCCAACTGCAACAGCTGTTTCAATCGCGATCCTGCATTTGATCTTCTCTCTCTCGTGGCAATCAAACTCTCAAACTTCTCCTCCTCAGACTCCGATTCTGACCCCGACGACGACATTTTTCGCACAGCTATATAGTATGAACAGAGAAGTGGCAAGACAAGACAGAACAACCCTTTCCTTTTAATTTTGGTGTTTTTTTTTATTTTTTTTCTGGAGATGATTTTTTTTTCCTTGCACAACTTGACCAACCAAAAATCTCTCGTCTTCTTCTTGTTCTTCTTGTTCTTCTTCTTCCGTTCTTTGCCACCCATTGAACAACACCGTCCAATGAAACTCCTCCCTCCGCTCGTGATAAGAAGAAGTCTGAGCTCGTTGGGCCCACGGCTGGCCGAATCCAATGTCAATCTCACCAGTATCTCTCCCTCGGAAAGAGAACACTTTAACCATCTCGCTACAACATGGTGGGACACCAACGGATCACAACGTATCCTGCACAAAATGAACCTCATCAGGATGGACTTCATCAACGACACAATCAAAAGCAACATCAAAATCAACGAAAACGTTGAATCAGAGCACGAAAAAGCGTTTATTCCCGGCTGGAACTACGAAAATCTCCTACCTAGAGAAATTGCATCCCGAATCAAGGCAGAACAAAACGCCAAAGTCTCTGAGAATCTGGCAAAAATGCAACTCGACTGTTTGGACGTGGGCTGCGGAGGCGGTATCCTGAGCGAATCGCTTGCTCGTCTGCCCATTGTGCGAAGCGTCTCAGGTATAGATCTGTCACCAGAAGTGATCAGAGTTGCCAACGAACACAAACAACTGGACCCAATGATCCAGGACAAAATCAACTACAAGCTCACATCCGTCGAGGAACTCGCAAAAGACGACCTCTACGACGTGGTCACCCTCATGGAAATCCTCGAGCACGTCGACCATCCCTCCTCGGTGCTCCAGACAGCCCTCAAACATGTTAAGCCAGAGGGATACCTGTTTCTGTCCACGATCAACAGAGACTTCATTTCGTGGCTCACAACCATCTTTTTCGGCGAGCACGTCTTGAAAATCGTGCCATTGGGAACCCACACTTACTCCAAGTACATCAACAACACCGAGATCAGCGAGTTTGTCGAGGAACTGGGAACGCAGTTCGAAGTGATTGACTCGAAAGGATGCATCTATCTGCCCTTCTACGGCTGGAAGTTCACCTCCAGTCCAGACGTGGGCAACTACTTCATGGCCCTCAGACGCAAGAGATAAAGTTAGTTCCAAACCGTTTTATAAGCACATACATACTACCTTGACTCCCCTCATTGAGCCACCATTTCCTTCTGTTCGCCCTCCTGCTGCTCGTCCTCGATGAACGTAGGCAGCTTGTCGGCATCGTTGCCGATGTTGCCGTCTGTGAGGTACGACGGCAGCGAGTCGCCTGCGAGTTCGTCGTTGAACTCCAGCTCGTCTCCCAGCGCCTCCAGCTCGGCGTCGAGCTCGCTCTCTGATATGTCGTCTGGAACGTCGTAGGATCTACTCAGCGAGTCCTGCAATTCGTTTGACTGCTCAATCATGTCGAGCATTTCGTCCTGTAGCGCCTCGAGCTTGTCAATATCGATCTTGCCGTATGTTTTTTTGAGCTCCTTGTTGCTGGTCTTGAGAGCATCGACTGTGATCATGGTGTTTTTCAGGTTCTCGGTAGTCATCTGTGCCTGAGAGATGTTCCACGATTGTGCCATGAGCTGGTCTTTCTGGGACTCCAGCTGCTTGCGCTGCTTCAACAGCTTCAACGCTCTCTGTTTGAGTGCATTTTTGCCCGGCCCGTCCCTGAGACGGGCCATCTTCTGCTGATATGTGGCCAGCTCCGAGTTGAGCTTGGAGATCTTGACATCGAGAGAAGACGCTCTGTCGTCGATGCTGTTCATTGCGTCGTTCAGCGACGCCTTTGGCTGTGTGTTTTTTGTGCCGAAGAGCCGGTTCATCTTGCGCGGGGGTCGGGGCTGTCGACGAGATGGAGCTTGTAGTGGTCTATAGGGGATACAATTAATAAATATACTTATTATTTGGCTTGAAAAAAAATACTGGAAAGCAGACACTTTTTGCTATCAGTGTGGCTGGTGTCGCAGAGGGTGTGGCGCAGCACTTTTTTTTTTTTTCTTTACTTCCTTGTTGGGGCCCTCTGCTCAGAGCCCGTTGGCATCCATGTACTCGATCAGATGTTTGATGGCGATCATCTTCAAACCAAACTTCTCGGCAAACTGCGAACATTGCGGCAGACGCATCATCAGCCCATCGTCCTCGTTGACCAGCTCGCAAATGGCAGCTGCAGGCTGAAGCCCCGTCAACCGACACAGCTCGACACCGGCCTCGGTGTGGCCGACACGAGACCGCAACAGACCCTCCTTTGCCCTGAGCGGACAGATGTGGCCTGGTCTGAGGAAATCCGAAGGAACGCTGTCTGGGTTTGCCAACTGTCTGGTGGTGAGAGCCCTGTCGTGGGCCGAGATACCTGTCGTGGTTCCTTCGCTGTAGTCGACCGTGATGGTGTAGGCGGTTCCGTGTCTGTCTGTTTGGTTCTGCAGCATGAGCGGAAGCTCCAGTTTGTCTGCACGCTCTGTAGAGAGCGGGACACACACGTATCCGGACGAATGTCTCACCAAAAAGGCCATTTTCTGCTGAGTCACGAGCTCTGCGGCAATGATCAGGTCGCCCTCGTTTTCTCTGTCCTCGTCGTCCATGACAACGAGAAATTCTCCTTTCTTGAAAGCCTCCAGGGCCTCGGGGATCGGCGTAAACGACATGGCGAGGGTTTCAAAGCTGTGTTGGTGGAGTACGCTTTCTCTGTGTGAGCGATCGAACTTGTGTGCACCGATTTTTTTTTTTTTTTTTCACTCAGGGAGATAAATTTATGTGCAATGAGGCTGTGCAAGACTTTTCGGTTTCTCTCGTCACACCAAAGCGACAGAGAGAGGAGCAACGCAGCAGGCGGCACTAACGACAGCCCGTGACCTTTGACTGATTTGCCCCGTTTGGTTTGGCCATCACATGCTGAGAATTCCGTGCCAAACCGGGGTTTACCCCACAAATTTCCGTCTGAGTCATGACATGAAAAAATAGACTATGCTATTCAGCTGGTGTTACGCGAACGACGAGCGAAGCGAGTCGTGAGTAGCGAGTCGTGAGTGAGCGAAAATGGTAGCAGTGTCTGGTGGTTCTGTTTGTAAGAAACTAGCGAACGGAAGATTTGTAAGGTGCACAAAGCTCAACTACTGGGGTAACGAGTAGAATCAATCACGAGCGTAGCAAGTTGAATCAACTTGCTTCACCAAGCCAGTCGGTTCGCTCGTGACGAGTGCAAGTGCAACTCGCGAACAATTCGCAGCAAGAGAGTTCAGAACACACTATGTCAAGTTTACTCATTTTACTCACGTTCAACCTTTCAATTATTCATTCACTTGCTCATTCACTTCCACTCACTTCCACTCGCTTCGCTCGTGAAAGTTCGTGAAAGTTCAGGAAAGCCTACATTCTATCAACAGGAGTGATGCCCAACAATCTCAAACCATTATTGAGCACCTGGCGAACAGCAGAAAACAGAGCCAGACGAGCCAACATCACAGACTTGTCCTCACCCATGACACGCAAAACACGGTAGGTGGAAGAGAACTGGTGGGTAAGCTTGAACAGATAGGTCACCAAAGTCGAAGGCTCGTGGTTACGCGAAGCGTTGCGCAAAACGTCTGGGTAAGAAGCCAGAATACGGGCCAAGGCCTGGATCTTGTCACGTTGACTCTCGAGCAACTCGAGCTTCTTGGCCTGCTCTTCTGGTTCCAGGCCCTGTGCGCGGATCGACTCCTCGGTTCCAGTGAGGTTTTCAAAAGACATGTCGGCAGAAAGCAACTCGTCGGCCTCAACGGCACAGTTGCGCTCGATCGACCGCAGTCTCGAGTGTGCGTATTGCAAGTATGGACCGGTGTCTCCCTCGGAAGAAAGCATTCTGTCCCAACTGAACTCGTAGTTGTTGTTTCTCTTTCCTTGCATGTCCTGGATCATCACAGCAGCAATTCCAACCTGGTCAGCCACGGTGTCTGGGTCCTCCACCAGAGTGAACTTCTCAGGGTTGTTTTGCATGATTCCCAAAGTCTGCTGCTTCACGGTCTCCAGAATGTCGTCCAAGAACACAACGGTACCGGCACGGGTCGACATTCCAAGAACAAGACCAAAGTTCACGTGCAGGAGCTCGGTCTTGGCCCACTCGTTGCCCATCAGCTCGAGAATCTTGAAGAACTGCTTCACGTGCAAGTCTTGCTGAGACGCAATCACGTAGATCATCTTGTCAAAGTTGTACGTGTGCTTTCTCTCGATGGCCGCTCCCAGGTCTCTGGTGAGGTACAGCGAGGTTCCGTCCGTCTTCTGCACCAGCACCTTGCCGAGCTTCTTCTCGCCGAGCTTCTTCAAATCCACCAACAGAGCGCCTCTGTCCTCGGTGATCAGGTCCTTCTCCTTCAGCACCCTGGTCACGTCGTCCATCACGTCCTGGCTCACCTGCGACTCGCCCGAGTAGACGTCGTAGGCAATGTTGAGTCTGGCGTAAACGTCAATGTACTTCTCGATCGACAGAGCTCTGAACTTCTTCCACAGAGCAATCGAGTCCTCCTTTCCTTGCTCCATCTCCTTGAAGAAAGCACGCGCCTGGCCGTCGGTCGACGTCGCCTCGTCCAGAGGAACGCCGCTCTTCTCGGCCTCGTCCTCCTCGTTCTTCTTGTCCTGGTTCACCTTGACGTAGACGTCAAATAGATGCTTGATAGGGTTCACCTCCAGCTCCTTCTCGGAACCGTATCTTCTGAACCCAACGGCCAGCAGACCAAACTGCTTCCCCCAGTCTCCCAGGTAGTTGACTCTGATCACCTCCCAGCCGAGCTTCTCGTACAGGTTGGAGATGAAGGCACCGATGATGGTGGATCTCAGGTGGCCCGCGTGGAAAGGCTTGGCAATGTTTGGAGAGGAGAACTCAACGAGAACTTTCTTGCCGTTTCCAATAGGACACGCGCCGTAGTCCTGCTTGCGGGTCAAAACGTCCTTGGTGACCAGCTTGAGCAGGAACTGTGGGCTGAAGAAGAACTGCAAAAACTTGCCCTCGGCAACAACCTTGTCGAGATAGCCGCCCAGAGGGAACTTTTCGCTCAGCTCTTGCGCCAGGGCGTTCAGGTCGCCCTTGAGTCTCAGCCGCGGAAGAGGAACAATCAGGTCTCCCTTCTCGAGGACCAAAGACCACTCCAGACTCTGGAACGCAATCTTCTTGTCCACGTTGGCCAGCTCGGCAAGCTGCTCGGCAATGTAGTTTCTGCACAGGTCCACCGTGTTGGACTCCGGGAACGAGCCTTCGATGGCGGCCGGCTGCTTCAGGTTCAGCTGTTGCAGCTGCGATGTCAGCGTTTCGAGGGAACCAGTCATGATTTTTCTAGGAGGTTTCCTTGTGTAAGTGTTGGGGAAATACCGTGTAGTGCTGCTAGCAAATCTGGCAAACGTTACTGTGCTGGTGCTAAGTCTTGTGATCTCCCGCAGCCTTGGTCTGAACATACACTAAACACTCTGTTCTAGACTGGTTGGTGGTGATTTCAAGAGTGGTGGATTCTCTCTGGATTTTTTTTTTTGAAACTTTTTTTTTTTTTTTTTTGGGAATTTTTTTTTTTTCTACCTAAAATTACCCGGATTCTTCTAATCAGTCACAGCTCCAACGTCAGCTCCTCCTTTTCCTTCCCCTTCCTCTTCCTCCTCATCCTCGTGACAAACCCACGAGCACGAAACGTCCCACCGCGAGCCCGGAGCGTTGAAACTCACGTACTTCACAAACTTCAGAACAGACTCGTCCCGGAACATCAAACTGAGCTTGTTCCAACACGCCTGCGACTCGTACACCACCGAGTCCTTAGAGTCCGAGGACCGGTAGATCGCAGCCTCGTCTTCGTTCAACCCCGTGTCGGCGTGCGCCGTCTCCTCGTCGCCGTCGCCGTCGTCCCCAGTAGTCATGCACAACTCGTAGCCACCCAGCTCTCCCGTCTCCCAGCCACCGGACGGAGTTAGATTGAGCGTGGCCTCAAGTAGGCCGTCAAGAAGCTCTGCAGCGCCTGCAGCGCCTGCAGCGCCTGCGTCCAGCTTCGACGCAAGCGTGAAGTCGTGGCCAGGCCGGAACCGCCGAACCAGGACCTGGTCTCGCGCAACACGGAGACCTGTCACAGCCAACAGCCACTTCTTGAAGCTCAAACTCCGCAAAAACGCTGCAAGCTCGCACAGTTTGGCAGACGTCTGGTGCAAGGATGTCGCGGACGGATTTTCGTCCCTTGCGGTTGCAAGCTGTTCAGAAACAGACTCCAGCTGAGGGAGTAGTTCGAAGATCCGCTTGGTGAGCTGGAAGTTCGCGTGCTCCTGTCCGTGCAGCTGGTTGGCTGCCAGGATCTGCTCGGCGGTGGCAATCGGCTGCTCCTGCAACCCATCGAGATAGCAGTATCTCTGCTTGTGCGGAGGCACCGCCAGCTTCCAAGGGAACTGAACCTCGGCCTGGCATTGTGGCATTGGCGGGCACTCGTTCAGCTCGAACAGCTTGATCTGCTTCTTGAGCGCGTCGGCCAACTCGGGTCTCAGGAACGAGTGGATGTCGACAACAGATTCTTCAGAAAAAACTTTGCCCAGACGGGCGATGGCTGCTGACGTAAGCAGCGACGGACTCATGAACTGCCCGAGATAGTGCAAGTCGTCGGACGAGAGCAGAGACTCGGCCGGCTGAGACATCGCCAGCTGCAGCTCCTTTGTCTCTGAGTCCGGCAGCTCGGTCAGCTGGATTTTCGGGAAATCGTACTCTTTCAGTTCCTTGGATTCCAGCTGCTGCAGTGTAGATTTGGCCTCAGTTCTTTCCTGTTCTCCGGGAATGTAACCGTCTTCTCCCTTCTGCGGGATGTGGAACCATCCTTGGATCGAGAGCCGCTGTCTGTCGACACGGACCTCCTCGACATCGTGGAACGAGAGTCCTGGCTGGACGGTGAAAAATGCAATTTGGTTGAACTGCGGTGTGAACTTGCAGTAGGAGTCTGATTTGGGAACGTTGGGGACAACCGAGTCGAACAGGCGCAGAGAGCCTCCGTAGTGAGGTTTCCAAGTTCTTCCGGGTTCGGGCATGTACAGAATGAAGCTGACTCTTCTGGTGCCGATGACGTCATCGTGGGTCAGGAGATGACACCCTTTCGAGTACGTGTTGATGCTCATGTCGGTTTTCACCCCACTGAGCTTTCCGCACCCGGTGATATACGAGATGTGGTCGCGGAACTTTTGCGAGTAGAGGGCCGAGCGCAGCTTGTAGAGGCTTGGAAGTCTCGAAAGGTCTTCTTGGGACATTCCGGAAAGGTTGGCGAGGTCTCCGCTCTGGAAGACTTTGTAGATGTCTGTCTCTTTTTTGGTAAAGCTAATCTGCGAGATCACCTCTTTTCTCACGTTGCGCAGCAGCTCGTCGTCAATGAGGTCGGAGATGGACCCCCATCTAAACGGCTGGGACTGTGGTATTGAATCTTTGAGCGAGTCTCTGTTTTCGTCCGAGAAGACGTGAGGCTGGAAGTATTTGACAGCTTTTGCTTCTTCTTCTGCTGTTTGCTTGATGCTGATGGTTTTTTTAGCTGCGGGCGAGCTGGAGAGGGGCTCCGGCTGCAACTGCGAGCCTGAGCGCGACCTCGCTCTCTTGTCGCCTATTTGTGGTTCGGCGGTCATGAGGATATTTGTGGTGGTGTTGATGTGGAGTAGTAGCAAGCACTAAAACCCGAATCCATGAATTTTTCACTACCGGTGAAAAAAAAAAATAGACGTTTTTCTTTGAAAAAAAAAAAAAAAAAAAAAAAAGGCACAAATTGGCATCTGAGCCGCACGGGAACAATAGAAACGTATGCGCCTCCGAGCCGCACATACGATTAGTTTCCTGGGCAGTTTTTGTTTTTTTTTGTTTGTTTTTCATCTGCTACTGCTGTTTCCGGCAGTACCGTGGAGAAAACGGGAGAAACAGTTAGGAACGGCGGATTAGGGGCAAATGGGCCATTAAAGCTTCGGGAAATGAGCGAGTGAGTGTGAGATGGGGGCGGCTGCTTCGTCAGCGTGTGTGTGGAAGGGGAGAAACGGGCTTTAGCTTTTGCGTTGCTTCGCTACAGGGTCTGGCAGGGGTTCTTCGGCCGTGCGCGGTAGCTCGGCGCAGTGTGCAGTAATTTCGGCGCACTCGCGAAGCCGGGGGGTAGCCGGGGGGCAGCGGAGAGGGGCGGGGGTAGGGGTCCAGCGGGGGCCCGAGCGCCAGCAGGCGCTCGCTGGCATCTCTGTCAGGCGAAAACGCGGGCCATTACACGTAGAACAGCCCAGCCGAATATGTTCACTGGGGAGTGCAAGCTGTGCCCCCAACGCCGATCGTGGCGTTGAATAAAAAAGGCAGATAAAAAAAAAAAAAAAATTCGCTGGTGATAAAAATGGCATTTTTTTTTTTTTCTCGTTTGGGGCAGGAAAAGTGGTTTTAAATATATTGCAAAGAGGTGTTACAGGTGTATTTTTTTAACGGACAAGGGCACAAATTAGACAAAATAGACTCGTTCGAAGAGTATACCAGACGAATTTTGGAGAATGAGCAACGCTAGTGTAAGTAGAGGGCAAATTGGCGGGGTGGGGACGGCGCGGCGGGCAAAATGGGACGGGAATGAGATTGGCGTTTCAAGGCGGGAACAAGTGGTCATTTTGCTCGGGATAGGCGCTTGGGGCGTGGAATAGTTTTTAGAGAAGGGCGAAGGGAAAACTAACACGGTGAATAGTATGATAACCCGTATGCTGCCGGGGAAGGAAACCCGTACGCAGAAAGTGTCGCAGACAACTATGAAATGAACGGGGTGGGCGCAAACCAGTTTTTCACAAAGATCCAGAGCATCAAAGACGACCTTATTGATTACAACGACTTGATCGAAAGACTGGAGAGGCTGCAGCTAGACTCGCTGAACGCTATTGGGTCTGAGGAGATTGCGTCGTTGCAGAGACAGATTGACAACACCAACGGCAACCTTTCGGACCTGCAGTCCAACACGATCAAGCCGAAATTGCAAGAGTTGTACAAGTTGTGCGGCCAGGACACAGACAAACAGAAGCAGGCGGAGAACCTGACTGCGCAGTTCCGGTCGTCGATCACGAAGCTTGCGAAAATCGAGGACAATTACAACCAATCGAACAAGCAAAAGGCGATCAACCAGTACAAGATTGTCAACCCGGAGGCCACGTATGACGAGGCTGCGGAGTTTGTGTACACGGTGGGGGACCAACAGGTGTTTGACAATGCGATCAAGATGTCGAATAGAAAGGGCGAGGCGATGACTGTTTTGCAGGAGGTGCAAGCGAGACACATGGAGGTTGAGAGAACCGAGAGACTGGCTGCGGAGTTGAACCAGTTGTTTGGCGACTTGCAAGATCTTGTTTTCGAGCAGGACGTGATGTTTGACAATGTCAACGAGAACGTTGCTGTGGCGCAGAACCACATGGAGAGGGGAGACGCGAACGTGGTGAAGGCGAGAGACCATGCAAAGAAGGGCAGAAAGCTCAAGTGGATTATTTTCTGGGTGTGTGTGGTGATTGTCTGCATCATTGTTGGTGCTGTTGTGGGAGGTGTTGTTGGAGCCGCCAACAACTGAGGGTTTCTGAGGGTTTCTAGAGGGACCGTAGCGGCCTAGCGGACGGGACGAGGAGATTTTTTGCTTTGGACTTTTGATTCAGAGATGTTGCAGGTGCAGGAATTAATTAATTTAGTACTTAGTGAACAGTTAAGATGTTGTGTTTTACGAGCGAACTTCCACGAGCGAAGCGAGTGGAAGTGAACGACGAGCGAAGTGAACGACGAGCGCAGCGAAGCGAGTCGTGAGTGAGTGTTTAAAGTAAACTCAAGTGAGTGAGTGTAAGTGAGTGTAAGAGCGAATGAAGAGCGGATGATCATTCACGCTTATTCACGACTCACTCACTCACGACTCGCGTCGCTCGTCGTTCGCTCGTCGTTCGCTTTGCTTATCAGTTACATCACTTATCGCTACTGCTCGAACACTCGCTGAGTGAGTGAGTGAGACTCACTCACGAGCCACTCACGAGCCACTCAAGACTTACTCAAGACTTACTCAAGACTTACACAAGACTCACTCACGACTGACTGACTCACTTACACTGACTCACGACCCGCGTCGCTCATCGTTCGCTTCGCTCGTCGTTCGCTTCGCTCGTGGATGTCCGCTCGTGGCTCCTGAAAATCCGGATCCTGTTAGCGGAGGGTTGGAGATAATGCGAGATAACAAAAGGCAGCACAACTTTTCAGCCCGGCCGGTGGAGGGGGTGAACGGGACGAGGGTCGAGAATCGACGCGATTTCTCTAACTGATTAACTCACTAATTCACTCACTCTCACTCACTTACTCAGTCACTCACTCTCAGTCACTCACTCTCAGTCACTCACGACTCGCTTCGCTCGTCGTTGGCTCGTCGTTCGCTCGTCGTTCGCTCGTCGTTCCCGTTTGGGTGCCGATCCTCGCCCCGTGCAAGCGCGCGAGGTTGCTACGTCTGGGAAAAATATTACGTAACTGCAGGCTACGCTATCGTTATCGGACTCGCGTTTGAAACGAGGCGGGAGTAGATAAAGGCCGGGGTGTGTGCTGTTATTTTACGCTGTGTGTGTGTGGTTTTTTGTGTGTGTGCCATCAAACCAACATGTCGTACAAGCACGAGAACCTCATCTCCACCCATGCCCAGAACAGAGTCAACAAGCACTTCTGGAGTCCAATAACGCTCCCGGACGGAGTGCAGGCGCACCCGGCCCCGATCCAGCTGGCCGGCGGTATGCCCAACCACGAGTTCTTCCCCGTCAACTCGATCAAGGTGGCTCTCTCGGCCAAGCCGTTTCCGGCCGGGTACCGCTCGGAGGTGGTGGGGGCCCGCGAGCCCGCTGCGGAGGACTCGTTCCTGGTTCCACAGGTTTCTGATAACGATCTCGAGATCGACCTCAAAGAGGGACTGCAGTACTCGAACGTCGAGGGTCTGGCGCCGCTGCTCAAGTTCACCAAGGACTTTGTGCAGCGCATCAACTCGCCACAGTACTCTGACTGGACCACCGTGCTCACGGCCGGCGGTGCGAACGGAATCGACAAGGCGTTCGACGCCCTGCTGAATCCTGGCGACACGATCCTCGCCGAGGAGTTCACCTTCATTCCCGTTTTGGGAGCGGTCGCGAACCTCGGCGCGTCGGCTGTTCCCGTTAAGCTGGACTTTGACGAGACCGGCAAGTTTGAGTTCTGCGGCTATCTCAAGCACCTGCTCGAGAACTGGGACTCGATCTACCCGGACAAACGCAAGCCCAAGCTGCTGTACACGATCCCGAACGGACACAACCCGCTCGGGGCCGCGCAGTCGCTCGAGCACAAGCGCAAGGTGTACGAGCTCGCCGTGGAGCACGACTTCATCATCGTCGAGGACGAGCCGTACTCGTACCTCAGCTTCCAGAGCGTGGACGAGGAGCCGAACTTTGCCCTGTCCAACGACGAGTTCATCGAGAGGCTGACCGACTCGTACTTGTCGCTCGACACCACCGGCCGTGTGGTTCGTGCCGAGACGTTTTCGAAGGTGTTTGCTCCCGGCGTGAGACTCGGGTTCCTTGCTGCTCACAAGAGTCTCATCGAGGTGATCAACCGCTACTCCAACATCTCGACCCGCTCGCCGAGCGGGGTCTCGCAGATCCTCGTGAACAACACCATTGTCAAGCTCGGCGGACTCGAGGGCTGGATCGGCTGGGTCAACAAGGTGCGCAACGAGTATCTCGTGCGCAAAAACGCGTTTGTCAAGGCTCTCAAGACCAGTGCGGCGTTTGAGAAGGGCTACATCAAGGTGATTGACCCTGCGTGCGGCATGTTTGTCTGTGCCATCATCAACTTTGCCGCCGCCGGCGTTGCTCCGGCACAGTACGAGGCTGCTCTCGACGAGCTCAAGGTCCAGACCTTGATCCACGGTGTCGGAGTTGTCTACGGCGCCGGCATGTCTGTGGAGAAGGAGTTTTCCAAGGAGAGAGCGAATTTCGTGAGAATGGCCATCTCGTATGCGGGGAGCACCGAGGTGCTGGAAGAGGGTGCAAGGAGGTTGAGTGAGAGTGTGGTTGCATTGTTTGACAAACTGACCACGAGCGAAGCGAGTGGTTAGTTTTCGCCGAGCGACGAACGACGAGCGAGGCGAGTCGTTCTTCGCTCGTCTTTCGTCGTTGTGACAAAATTACCAAAAAAGCGAGACTAGCGAGTCAAATGAGGAACAACGAGGGACAACGAGCGTAGCTCGTTGTCATTCGCTCGTTGTCGCTCGCTCGCCGTCTCATTGTAGTATCCCAATTCAATCATTCACTAACTATATACGTAGAGAGTTGCAAACCAGCCAGCTCGTGAGTCGTGGGTCGTGAATCGTGAGTGAGTGTTATTGAATACACTAGATTTACATTTGCTTCATGATGACTCGCTTAGCTCGTCATACTGTCCCAGGTTACTACCAACTCATCACACCTCGCACCGACAGTGACAAGCGAACGACGAGCGACGAACGACGAGCGAAGCGAGTCGTTCGATACGCTCGGCAGAAGCAGGTGAAGACAGGCGGAGGCTAGACTCGCTTCGCTCGTCGCTCGTCGATCGTCGTTCGTCGCTTTGCTCGTCGTTGTGACAAAATTACCAGAAAAAGCGAGACAAGCGGAGCGATTTCAACGAAGAACGAGCTACGCTCGCAGTTTCTCGTCGCTCGTCGTCTCTGTGTAGTATCCCAATTCAATTACTCACTGACTATATACGTAGAGATGCAAACCAGCCACCGACGGGTTGTTCCATCTGACCAACAAGCGAAATGGTCCACTCACCGATGAAAGAGGTGTAACAACGACCGATGGGCCTGTTGAGCTCACCATCCATAAACTTTCGCTCGGCCAATTAGGAGCAGCACTGCCTTCACCAAGAAGGCAGGAACGGCATCCCAACGGCAAGAACGGCAAGGGCGGATGAAGAGCGGATGATCACTCACGCTTACTCACAACTCGCTCCGCTCGTCCGCTCGTCGTTTGCTCGCTCCTCAATTCACCTTCTCAACCACCAACTTATCAAAGTGATACATCTGCGAAATCGTCGACTGTCTCTTCAACACCGCGAGATCCTTTGCTGCCTGCTCCAACAACCCAGCGTTATCGCCTTGCAACTCCTTCGCCTTCTTAAACTCCAACCTCGTTTTTCTCAAAAAGTACTCTCTAAAGTTGTAATTCTCAAACTTGTGCGAGTACCTGAGAAACTGTCTGAATAATGCAAGAACCTCCTGTTTTGATCCGGCCATTTTGTTTCGTTGTCTGTGTAGTTGGAGAACAGACTTGCTCAATGATTAGTAAAATCATTCTTTTTTCGCCTTTTCTATGGTAGTGAGGCCGCTGCCAATTTTGAGCCGTGTCAATAAGAGCCGGTGCCAACGCCAATTTCACACCCGTGTCAGTAACGACGAGCAAATGACTAACGGAGCGTGAGTGACGAGCGAAGCGAGTCGTGAGTGAGTTGTGAGTGAGTTGTGAGTCAGAGAGTAACTTATCACTCACTAAGTTACTCATTCACTCACTCATTCACAGTTGAGCAAACCCTTCCCGCAAAGGTAGGAGAAATGAGAAAGTATTGTCAGTCTGCTTGTTTGTAAGGCAAGGTAGCTTATGTAAAAAAGGTCGCTCATTCCTACTGCCAGATGTAGCTGATCTGTATGATTGTACAGTTTCCAGCTCGTCTCAGTCAACTGCGAGCATATTCGTCATCACGCCCCGACACTAAAGATCGTTGAAACCATAACCCCGCAACGAGCGAAGAGAGTTGTCCCTTCCTTTGAGCCCTTGCGAATCCACTATACCCCAGTATTGGAGAATCCTGTAGTTGCTGCTCGTAGCTCTGTGCCTATGACAGGAAACTGGTTTTAGATAAGTGGAGAGCATACTCTTCGCTACGCAAACCAAAGTTATCGTTCTTATATTGATTTGATTCTCTCCCTTCGTCAGCTCGAGCTTACTCTGCTCATCGACAGCCCCAGAATAATTTTCCATAGCCCCAAAACTGGAAAGCCTTCGAAAAGGTGAACTACAAGGTTGGTTTCAGGGGGATGAACCCATGACAGAAGGTTGTCTACCTGTTCTCCACCCGTCGGAGTGACCGGTAGTTTGACCCTGTGTCGCCTCTCCACCAGGGTCCCAATATTGGGGAAGCGGTAGCACCCTCTGGCTCGTAACTCTATGGGTATCACAGGCAGCGGGCGAGCTTTGCTCGTGCTATACCTTTCATGAATTACATCTTATGTGTTCGCATCATGTGGGTTCGCTCGATTCAAGCTCGCTTCCAAAGTTCGCAGCCCCAAAACCGAAATGCTGTCAAAAACATGACTCTCTTCAGTCTTTTTACCAGACGGGGAAGCGAGGGTTTTGAGTCTATCTGTTTATTTCTCTGCACGAACCCCTCGCAAAATCAAAGAGCAAAGCGAGTCCACCAGAGCGACTTACAGGGGGTTCGGTAGCGCTGTGAATGTTACTCCATGCCTGTGACTGGTGCTTGAAACAAAGACGAGTTCAACTTGTGGTATGTATGAAGAAAACTGGATTTTTTGAGCTTACATTGAGCTGACTCGCTTTGCTCGTGATTTTGGACCCACCTCGTTCTTCAGCAGTCGCAAAATGAAATCCCAGAGCCTGAAAAATCATAAAGGTGTCGAAAGTACATCGTTCTTGGGCCGTGTGAGAATAAACGCAACAGAAGAATTTAGATTACTTGCCCTTCCACCGCAGTAACCCTTTGATACTGAATCGAGTTGGGCACTTTAACAGTATTGAGTCCAGAAGATACTCAATCGAGAAAGCTTCTAGTACCTCTGTGCCTTTACCGACAGTCGTGAGAAGGCAAAATAAGCTTATTCTTTGAAGTCAGGCAGACTACACCTCGTTACTGTAGTATGACAAATTAGCTTCCCAGTAGCCAAAGTTAGATCACATGGCCCCAAATTGTTGGGGGACAGAACATGATTCGATTCGTATGCACGGTTGAGAGAAAACAAATGAGAGATTGAAGCTTTTTTCTCCATAGAACAAACTATGTTGACTCGCTTCGTTCGTCTCACGTCAATCGTGTTGTTCGAGCTCTCGTGATCACCCGTTGGTTGCTTGTGTGGGCAGATTCGGCAGATTTTCCGCAAAAATGGCAGTGCTGTACGGATTTTTTTAGTGAGGAATTCAGCAAGTCTTTTGGCATGGTTACGGGAGCTCATAAGTCTATCAGCCAGCCATAACACTGCCGCTAGAGGATGTGACGACAGCCCCTACAAGTCCACTATAATTGTCCTACATCTGCCAAACTCCGCAGGTGCGAGTTGTGATAAGTTGGCGCATCAATTATCCTCCACGATAGAGAGATGAGAGGTAGAAACTTGATATAAGATCGTTCAGTTATGACTCGAATGCACCGCTACATACTCACAGTAGTGTGAGATACTCACGACGTGCTCGCTTCGCTCGTCATTCATCGCTCGCTCGTAATTCCATTCACATGGCTTGGTAACTCTCAGACGACTCGCTTCGCTCGTCATCTTCGCTCTAAAAAATACTATCCAACACCTTAGCCAACCTCGGGTTCTCCTTCGAATTCCGAACATCCTTATGCTCGGAACTGGCCCCCGCCCTGTTAGTAGCAACAGATCTCTGTGCAAACATACGACGCACCTCCACCTCATCCTTCTCATCACCCTCCTGTTTCTGCTTTTTGCGGTTCTTCATATTATCAATCATCTTCGAGGTCTCCACGTTCTTCACAAATGTTTTGTTCAGTTTGTGCGCCTGCGACAACTCTGCCTGCATCTTACTCTCTCTCACCTCGATCTCTCTGTTCATCGCCTCGGTCAAATCAGCCCACTTGAATCCTTTCAAATACTTGACGTTCATGATATCATCGTAGTAGAAAGTACCCTTCTTCCCTCCTATCTTGTTACCATTCAACGTCGCAGCAGCCAGTTTCGCATCACTTTTTCTCGCAAACTCACACCACCCTTCGTCGTACTTCTTCTTTTTGTTACCTCCCGTCTTGATCCTCGTCTTGTACACTTTCTGGTCCTCAGGCTTGAGGAAAATCCGTCCAACCTCCCCAAACCGTGACATTATGTGTCGCAATTTCGCCGGTTTCATGTACGGTGGGATTGATGACAAATAAATCACACCACTGCGCTTGATTTTCTTTTGCTCTTTCTCCAATTGCTCGGGGGTCAACTTCTTCACTTTGTTCTTCTTATCGTCTTTCTTGAGCAGATCCTGGATCTCAGTCGCTGCCGCGTCAAACTGCCGCTCGTACTCGTCATAACCTTCTTCCTCCTCGCCTTCTGAGTCCGAAGCCTCAAACCGGTTGCTCGTTTGCTTGCGTTGGCCCTTGCTCTCGGTCTCTTCCTCGTCACTCTCAGAATCCTCATCCTCGTCTCTGCTAAATGCATCTTTGAACGACCTTTTCGCCTGCGGAGCGCGCTCGTTCTCCGACTCCGAGTCGGAAACAGATCCCGACCGTTCTCTGGTCATCAATTCCTCGTTTTCGCTGTCCGAACTCATGCTGGTGGGTGCCAGTTTCTATGCTGTCTTACGCTTATTTTTGTTCAAATCACTCTAGAAAATTTTACCAAGAAAAGCCATTTAGTAAAAAAAAAAAAATTTTTTGAAAAATTATTTTTATCGACGCGTCGATGACAGTACGCTGCGTCGCTCTGTCCCAAATCAGTTCACATACCCACGGAATCCAGCACACTTGACACCCATCTCAACGGCACACGCACCCCAATCCTCACCGTGGTTGTGCATGTTGCCTGGAATCAGACCGGCACGCGCCTCGGCCTGCTCCTCCGTCAAGCACGTGAGCAGTCCAAAGATAACCAGCACACCGTGACGCATCTGAACCTCCATCAAAGCTTTAGTCACAACATCGCTGATATACTCGAAGTGCATCGTCGAACCCTTGATCAGGCACCCGATCGGAATCACAACGTCTGGGTTTTCCTTCTTGAACAGGTTCAACGTTCCAGCTGGCAACTCAAACGAGCCTGGAACTGACTCGACAATGATGTTCTCCTCTTTGACACCCAGCTCCTTCATCTTGTTGATGGCGCCCTCCACAAGGCTGTTCACGATCTTGGAGTTCCATCTCGCGTGGACGATTCCCACTTTCAGTTTGCTGCCGTCGTACACTTGATCCGCTTGTCCAATTCCTTTGATCGCCATTTTTGATGTGGGTCTTGCTGGTGTACAGAAAAGTGTATCGTTGATATGGCATCCCCGCTATTTTTCAGTATAAAGCCGGTGATGGCCAAATAATTTTCAAGTCTGACTCAGCAAGTTACCCGCGAACGACTGCAGCGTCGCGTCGATTGCGTCGCTTGCGTCGATCCGTTAAGGGCGATGGCGTTCCAAAGACGCGTCAACAGAACAAAATAAAATCAAAAAAAAAAAAAGAGGATCGAAGTAAATAATAGATCATCGTCTTCATCTTCCTTGGTTCTACACAGTAGTCTTAACAGCAGCCTCTCATTTTGGACAACAGCTCGCCAAAATTGGTGTTTTTGCTCTTTGCGGCCCCGTTGTTTGTTTGATCTACCCATTCCCAGTCTCAATCCGCATGTCCCTAAACACAGATCTCCATAAAGGGTCGGTAGGACTCTCGAGGAAACGGCGAGCCTCGCAGACAAATTGGACTGAGAGTCCTTCGAAAACCAGCAGCCAAACATCCCCAGCATCGAAAAAAGTGCGCAGAGTCGTTGCCATCTTGTACAGTCTGGAACCGACGGAAAAAACCGAACATACTGGTCCAATCAAGACTGAACTGCTGCGTAAGTCATGCATCAAGGTGGGCCGATCCAAGACAAAAAACGAAATGGTTCTGAAACCGCTCGATTGTTCAACGGTACACTGCGAAATTGGAGTTAGCCACCTCAATGGGAAGGATATCATCTATTTGAAGGATCTGAGCTCGAATGGAACGTTCATAAATGGGCTTTTGGTGGGCAAAAACAACACCTGTTTGCTCAGGTCGGGTGACAAAGTTTCCTTTGCTTCCGAGTGCCACTACATTCTCAAGTACGTGAGCGAAACCCGAGTTTCGTCGCCAAAGGAGTCGCCGTCGCGCAAAACTGCGAAAAGATCGTTCTATGACAGCTACATCTTGGGCAGTCTTCTCGGGAGTGGTCACTATGCACAGGTTAAAGACGCCACCAAAAGAAGCACGGGCGAAGTTTGCGCGGTCAAGATATTCAACCCGACGAAAAACGACCAAACTTGGGCCACATCACTCAACAGAGAACTTGACATACTGATGAAACTAGACCATCCCAACATCGTCAAGTCGTACGAGACTTTCATGGAGCCCTTTGATGCCACCACAATGACCACCTACCTCGTGCTTGAGAAGGTGAACGGCGGCGAACTGTTCAATAGAATTGTGTCAAAGGGTAAGCTCAGACAGGACGAGACCAGGAACCTAATCAGACAACTCTTGAGCGGACTGGGGTATCTGCATATGCTAGACATTGCTCACAGGGACCTCAAGCCAGAGAACATTCTGTTGGAAATCACTCCGCGAGGCGACTCCACCTCACTGTTGCCCCAGACAGGTCCCTGGGATCCTCATGAGCACGACGTGAAGGTGAAAATTGCAGATTTTGGGCTTGCCAAGTTCATTGGAAAGACTAAATTCACCAATACGCTCTGCGGCACCCCGGCCTATGTTGCGCCCGAGGTTCTGGTGAATTCTACAGAGCGCAAGTACACGAAAGCGGTCGATATGTGGTCTGTGGGTGTGCTTGCGTATGTGTGTTTGTGTGGATTTCCTCCGTTCAGTGAGGAGCTTGGTCCTCCATCGATGCGGCAGCAGATTATTACAGGTCGGTACGCTTTCTTTTCGCCATACTGGGACGAGATCAATGATCTTGCACTAGATCTGATTGCACGGTTGCTTGTGGTTGATCCTGTGAAACGGTTAGACGTGGAGCGTGCGTCCATTCACCCGTGGTTCCAGCCTGAAGATCCGTTCCACGAAAGCCACGACAGTCCGCCGCGTATGGAACTGTTCAGCGAGAGTTCTTCGGACGTTGATCTGATTGCTCGTCAGATGTCGATTCGGATTCCGGCTTCGACGCGCGGCTATTCAAACCCAATCAGTTTGTCTGAGCGTGTTCGGAGTTGTTTGGATGACCAGGTTATTGCGCGCAGCATTTCAAACCGTGCAGAGCCGCAAATCAAAGGAGATGTTGAAATGCTTCCATGAAGAAGGCGATTGATTAACCTGCAAAAAAAAAAAATCGAAAAAAAAAAAAAAACCAGATGGAGCGATAAAGAGAAAAAGAAAAAGGAGTTTCGACTTTTTCAATGTGCTTGAATTTTCATTTGTGTGTGTGTTTTTCCTATCAACGCCAATCACATCGCTCATGATTAACCACTCAATTGGGACAGCAAGACGCTTTTCCAGCGTGGCGGCACGCTGTGCGGACTTCACACATACGGTAATTGGAGCCGGTGTTGTTGGTCTTGCTGTGGCGGCCGAATTGTCGAAAAAAACGTCAAACAATGTGCTAGTGATTGAAAAACACCCAGAACCGGGCCAAGAAACATCGTCTCGCAATTCAGAAGTGATCCATGCCGGCTTGTACTATCCCCCGAACTCGCTGAAAACCCGATTGTGCATTCTGGGCAAAGAGCTTATCTACTCAGAGGCGGCGAAAAACGGAGTCGAATTGCGCAGATGCGGTAAATGGATCGTGGCACAGAACGAGCAGCAATTGGGATATTTGACGACACTGAATGAGAAATCAAAGGACATTGGAGTTCCGACAGAGTTCGTCTCACTTGGTACTGCAAGATCTCAGGAACCGTTGATCAAAGCAGAAGCTGCGATTTTGAATTCTCCGACAACGGGGATCATTTCTGCACACTCGCTGATGGACTATTTGCAGTCTGTTTTTCTAGCAAATAATGGAGAATTGGCTCTTGGAACAAAGGTCACTGCAATTGCCTATGATAGTCATGCGAGAGAGTACGAACTCACGACAACCACTCTTGATGATTCCGGGGAAGATTTCAGTATCACGACCAACAATCTCATCAACTGTGCCGGATTGTATGCACCAGACGTTTCGAATCTTCTTCTTCCGCCTGAAAGACACATCAAGGCTTACTACGCCAAGGGAAATTATTTCTCGTATCTTGGGAGTCCCAAGATAGGCCGGTTGGTGTATCCATGTCCTACTCCTGGAGTTGCTTCGCTCGGGACTCATCTGACATTGGATCTAGGAGGACAGATTCGGTTTGGGCCGGATTTGGAGTGGATTGACAATGCTACTGATTTTAAAGTGAGTGAGACGAATCTTGGGCCAGCTTTCCAGGAGGTTCGGAAGTATTTTCCGTCGGTGAAACTCGAGAACATGAACCCTAGTTATGTTGGGATCAGGCCGAAATTGATTGGACCGGAGAAAAAGCAGTTTCAGGATTTTGTGATTAGAGAGGAGGAGGGGTATCCGGGGTTTGTGAATTTACTGGGGATTGAAAGTCCAGGGTTGACTGCTTCGATGGGGATAGGGAGGTATGTCAGTCAATTGAGCGAATGACGAGCGAAGCGAGTCATTCACGAGTCAATGGACACTTGCAGAGCGAGTCAATGTTGTTTTACTCACTGATCAGTGGCTCTTCGCTCAACTTACAAATCATCGACGTTCACTCGTCATTTTGCGATTGAGCCATTGGGTCTATGGAGCTACCAATAACTCACAACGCCTTGCTTTGCTTGTCGTTCCTAATCATTCACTTACAACTCACTTACAACTCGCATCGCTCATTGTCCGCTCGTTGTTGGTATCGTACAACTATTTATATTATGCTATTAATCATGCTTATGCAAATCCTTGCTCGGCAACTCTTTGCTCTGGTCGTCACGGTTTGGTGAGACCAATGTACTCGTGAATAATGAAGCAATCCACTGGTGAATGAAGTGGCATTTTTATGATCCCACACTGATTGTCCCAGCGATTATCACAAAGACTCGCTTTGCTCGTGAGAAACAATGGATTGCAAAACGTCTCGCTCCGTTCGTCATTTCGGTGTGCGTTTTGGCAGATTCTCCGGCTCAGTTGCCCTTGGCTGTTCAATGAAAAACCCGTGCAACAACGCCTGTGTCGTATCCAGCCGAGCATTCGGATTCAACGTCAATAACCCACACATCAGATCAAGAGCAGACTCGGTCGCCGCCGGAAACCGGTTGCGCAACTCTTGACGCGACGGCTGCGGATAAACGGTGAGATTGTTGTAATGCGGAAGATGTGAGACTCCTTCCCAAATGTCCTCTGTCGGTGTTCCAAGAGCCTGAAACGTCACCACAAGCTGGTCAGCGTCGTCTTTTCCGGGCAAATACGGCGTCCTCAGCATCAACTCGGCGAAAATTATCCCCACGGCCCACACGTCAACGGCCTCTGAGTAATGGTTGGCGCCGAAAAGCAGTTCTGGTGCCCGATACCAGCGGGTAACGACGTTGGAGGTGAGTCGCTCGTTTGGAGGACCAAGCGATCTCGCGAGACCAAAATCGGCCAACTTTAAGTGTCCCGACGGCGAAATCAGCAAATTGTTGGGCTTCAAGTCGCGATGCAAGATTCCGTTGCGGTGGCAATGGTGTAAGCCACGGAGAGTCATCAGCAGCCACGACTTGATGTCTGCTGGGACAATCATAAGACTCTTATCGTTGATGATCATTTCGAGATCGGACGGCAAAAACTCCAGAATCAGGTTCAAGTTATTATCTGCGTCCGAGAACACGTCTGCCAGTTCGATGATGTTTTCGTGGCGCAGTTCCTGTAGGTATTTGACTTCACGGATGGCAGACATGTCGAGGCCATCTTTGAATCCGCCTGTTTTGATCTCCTTGATGGCGATTCTGCGGCCGCTGGTGAGCTCTTTTCCCAGGTAGACAACGGCGTACGTTCCCTCACCGACCTTCTTCTCCTTTGTGTAGCGTTCTGCCATGTCTGTTGGGGTGGCGAAACAAGACAACAACAGCAGAGGAAAAAATAGAGAGAGAGAGTTATAGTTGAAGTTTGTCACTTTTTTATTTTTTTCATTTTAGAGGAACTCCCCGATAGTCGTGTACCAGACCCAATTTGGCTCCAGTTTTTCCAGACGGCAAATAATTTTGTACAAATAAAATAAGTGTCTCTTTAGAAAAACCTCTTGTGTCTTTTGAACTTATCTGGTTTTTTCTTTGCCTGAAACACCATCCCGTTCGCCCCGAAACAGAGTCCGTCCGTGCAGAGAAACTCGTCCGCCTGTGTTTGTCTGTTGCTTACGAAATCCACACAGCCCGGCAAACAGGTTACTACACACAGCCATGAGACAACTTGGCAGCACAGACGTGGTGGTGGCGGCGCTGTTGGTGTGTCTACACATATCACCGCGGGCCACGGCATCGCCGGTGCCGCTGAAGACGCGCGGTGACAGCATAGAGCGTGTGAACGTGGCTGGAGACTCCAAAAACCTCGAAAAAGTGCCGCCAGAGCTGATTATCATGCTTGGCATACTTATCGGATTCATGCTGATGGTGGCTGTGTCGACGGTGGCGTATGTGGTTCAGCGGCTCGTGAGAACGGGAATTCGACTCACGCACGAGTTCCCCGGGTCGCTGGACGACGCTGCCCTGGAGGCAGAGGAAGATCGGCGTGCGCTGGACGAGCTGTCCCCCAACGAACAGGAACTGTACTTCCAGTCCAAAGACTTTCAGAAGCTGAACCCAATAAACAACACGGAACTGTCGCTGTCGCAGTCGCTCATCATACAGGAGAAGGGGGTCAAAGCGTGGGAGTTCCGCGCGAACGTGGAGAACGTGGACGTTATCCAGGTTCTCAACAAGACTGAGATTGTGTTTTGCAACAGCACCAACCAGGAGCAATCGATCCAGACAAACTTCCCGATACCGAAACAGAACGAGGTTTACTACTTTGAGACCAAGATCTACGAACTCCCAGATCCGCAGAATACGACGATCTCGATCGGGCTAGGAACGTCGCCGTATCCGCACTTCAGACTTCCTGGCCGGAACCGATACTCGGCCTGTTACGACTCAGAAGGCTCGCGGCGCTACAACCAGCCGTTCCCGCTGTCGGTGCAGACGGGGCTGCTGGCGTTCCCTGCGATGGAGCACGGAGACGTGGTTGGTTGCGGGATCCGCACGAACTCGCGCACGATATTCTGGACTCGCAACGGCAAGAAGTTGTCTGAGTCCAAGATCGGGGGCCACATCAAGTTCCCAAAAGGTTTGCAGTTGTACCCGACGATTGGCGCGACAGGAAAGTGTCAGGTGCATGTGAACTTGGGACAAGCAGGGTATGTTTTCATTGAAGGAAACGTCAAGAAGTGGGGGTTTGGGCCTCTTGAAGGAAGCGAGGTTCCTCCTCCACTGTACACGAAGTACAATCGTGACGTGTTGCTTGAGAGCAGTGATTTGGATCCGAATGACTTGAATCTTCGAAATGGAGATTTCCCTCCCAATTTTTGGGATATCATTGCGACTCCTGCGGAGTTTACCGATTATGATGATGATGAGGACGGGGACATAACGTTGAGGAGTCTGGAGGAGCAGGGATTGAGGAATGGGGATTTCATCATTCCTCCGGCAGAGCCGCCGATGTATTTGGGCGAAGCTGGCGAGGCCAGCGAGGACAGCGAGGTCAACGAGGCCAGCGAAGCCAGCGAAGCTAGCGAGGTCAATGAGGCGCACGAACCATACGAACAGAATGAACCGACAAGTGGCGAGCGAAGCGAGACATGAGACAAACGACGCGACAGCAACGATAAGCGTGACGAGCGTGACTCGCTACGCTCGCCACGCAGCATCATAGAGGGGAAGCGAAGCGAGATTGCTCAGCCCTTTTTGTTTAGCTCACTCAACGACTCGCTTCGCTCGTCGTTGGCACGTTCTTTCTATATTTATTCAACCCCGAGCGAAGTCTTGAGTTCTAACAATCTATTGTAGATAACAGTGTACATGAAACGAGACGACTCGTGAATTAATTAGAGGGTGAACAACGACTGTCGCTTCTCTCGTCATTGAGAGCACGCAGATGAGCTTTTGGTTCTCCTCATTTCTATAGTGAGGCGGGGAAGAGTGTAAAAGATGACGAGCGAACGGATCGTCTCCTGAGTTGCTCATTGAGTTTCTCCTGGAGTTGCTCACTTAGCTCGCTGCGCTCGCATTACTGGCACATCCACTCCGCAAAAACATGCCACTTCCCTCCCTGACCCGGAACAACCATCCTCCAGTACCCCTTCTCCTTCACCTGGTGTCTCAGCTCCCAGATCTCCCTATTAATCTTCTCGAACGGCAGAAACTCGCCACTTGGAGACACCAGGTTGCACTCAAACCCAGCCTCGTCACTGCTGAAGGGCTCCGACCGGACAACGGTAAAGTTGTAGCCTGTCTTGGGAGCCAGGTTGAACGTTTGCGGCTCTTTGATGTACAAATCGTAGTCCAGTTGGGAGTTGAGATCGTTCAGTTTGACCCAGTCTAGAGGCTTGTACTTGCCCTTATGGTAGCAAGGAAGCGAGAGGACGAGACAGAACTCGGAGCGAGAGTGTGCGGAAGAGCGTGCGTAGAGACACACGAAGCCCAGCGAGCACATTGGGGGTAGAAGAGCCTTGATTTTGGCCAAACGACGGCCTTTTCGCCAGTAAACCTGGATGAAAGCGTCGGTTTCCTTGGACCCGTCAACGGAGCGAACGAGGCCGCGCAGCTCAACGTCGGCAGGAAGTTCGACGTCAAACTCCAAGAACTCGTAGTCGCACAGATGCAGCAGCGACTGGTTGAACTTGTGCAACCGCAGTCTGCTGAGCGAGAAGCCTGGATACAGCGGGGGCAGAGCGACCTGGACCACGGGGTCGATCGGCGGCGTGACGTGCTGGAAGTCGACGTGAAGCGGGACGTGTGTGTAGAGCAAGTCGAGGGGTTTGGTGAGGAAGTAGTAGTTAGCGTGGTCCTCGATGGTGAGGTCGTCAACGAGGTTGAGCTGTTCAACCAGCGGGTGCGACGGGTTTGCCAGTGCAACGTCAACGAAACGGTACTCGCCATCGATGAGCACTGCGAGCCACGAGTGGTTGAGCGTGAGCAGAGTGTTGGAGTTGTTCGTTGCTGGCGGGTCGTAGTCAAACGGTTTTTTGAACTTTCCCAGCACAATGTCCACCTCGAGATCGAGCAGAGAAGCCATCAGATAGAACAGCCAGCACAGCTGGTGGGCGGAGCACCGCTTGGTGTAGAGCATGTCTGCGACGAGTGCTTCGGAGGGAGGGATTTTCGAGCTCAACTTCTCGGATTTGCTGTCTTGCAACTCGAAACGGGTGCTCAGATAGACGAAAATCGCCCGCAATTGCTCGAGAGGACTCGTAAACTTGTACGCTATGCGGTTTTTCGTGATTTCTCGCAGCGTCGAGTACCGGTCGTCGGGCAGTCTGCGGGTGTAGCGGTCGACGTGGGACAGAGAAACGCTGTCGAGGTTGAGTTTCTTCTTGTAGTAGGGGACGGTGTTGTTTGTGTTGACGTTGGTGATGGCCTTGTGGGGCTGGAGAATGAGCTCGCTGTCGGATTGAAGCGCGCGGGCTTTTCTTTGCGAGCGCTGGGTTCCGGTGAGGGTTTTCGTGCGGGAGAGCGACGCCGAAGGAGGCGCCGCTGTCAGAGGCGCGGAAGGCGTCTCCGCCACGGACGGCTCAGGGGACTGTTTTGTCGCGCTCATATTGAAGATCTGCTCGTCCAGGGTGGGGCCACCGTCGTTTTTGCGGCCCAAAAAGCGGCGAAAGAGCCCTGGGCTGGCCTCTGGGGCATCCAGATTCAACTCGCTGAGGTCTGGCAGCGGGTTCTGGAACCGCGACTCGCGGTGTCTCATGAGCGAACCGGCCGAAGTGGCACTGAAATCGGAGTGTCCAAAATACGAAGACCGCTCGGTATCGGTGGACAGCGTCGAGGAGTCGAGGATCCGCTGTGTGTAGGAGTTGGAGAACAGGCTGGAGTAGCTGGTGCACTGGTGTTTGGGCGGGATCGGAGGCGGCAGAGCGTCGTCGGAGTCGGAGTTGGAATCGCCGGTGTCGGCGCTGTGGACGCCGGTACCGGCGTCCTCGCCGGCATTCCTAGCGAGCGACGGAACGGAAACCTGAGACCCCAGTTTCCGGACGCTGTGGATGCTCGTGGAGGAGGCAGAGGAGACAAGTGGAACACGCGAACTGCTCGATGCTCGCGACGCAGAACGGCTTCCAGACTGGCTGGCAGACTGTGCGAGTCTGTTGAGACTTCTGGCAGACGCAGACTCGCGGAGCTCAAGCACTTTGACGTACTTCATCGGGAAGTTCCCGGCGAGCTTGCTGCGCAACGATTGGCCATAGCACCATTGGCCGTCTTCGGCCACCTTGAGCACCTCGATGATGTCTCCTTCGATGAATCCAAGGTCTCTTCCCTTGTTGTTTCCGCCCCAACTCCATACAGCCTGGGCTCTGAACGGCGGGGACAGCGTGGTCATTTTGCTTGGAGGCGGTGGTGGAAGTGGAGAAACTGTGGAAGAGAGCTGGGAGAAGTTGGTTTGATCTGAAGGGTCCCAGAAACAAGCACGGAGCCCTCAGCAAGCCACCCGAGCGCGCTGCAGAATTCAGGAACGGTGCGTTTTGACGGGGCAATTAGGTTGCTGGATTGGGAAGGATGTAAACAAAAAAATCTCGACGCGCCGATCGACGAGCGAACATGCGAACAACGAGCGAAGCGTGTTGTGAGTGGGTCGTGAGTGAAGATGGGGAGCAACGGACAACAAGCAAAGCGAGTTCTTCCGAAGCAAAGCACTTATCTTTAGAAAGCAACGCTCCAATGAGCACTGCTTAGAGCATTGCTCGAAGTATTTTAGTTAACTGAAAGTGGTCTTGTGTTTCTCTGATCACGTGGAGTGGGCACGTGACTGAAGACGAGAAAGGCAGGTGGTTTACCTATGGTGCTCGTTAGTAATTGGGTGAGCACCAAGAAGACAGTTTCCCATTTAGTGACAGGGACAGGTTATTGACTACTGATTGCTTTCTGATGACTCAAAACCCAAAAACTAAAGCTCACTCGTGACAATTCGCCTCGCTCGTCTCAACCGTCGCAAGCAACTCACAAACAACGAGCGAAGCGAGCTGTTTGTGAGTTGCAGTGTTAATGATCGGCGTTACTGAGGAGTGAACGTAGTAAGTTGGGATGCTCCGCACAGGAGCAATTGACGAACGAAGCGAGCAAACGACTCGCTTCGCTCGTTGTTTGCTCCGCACATGACTGGTAAAAAACTATCACGGGAGCGAGCTGAGCCGTGGTGGCTGTATGGGAGTGTGCAAACAACTCAGCGAGCACATCGAGTCGTCTGTGTGTGGGTATATATATGCAGATCTGTATGCAAACCTTCACGACTGATTATACCACTGCAAGTAATTGTATGACTGGGTCAAACACTCGCTCCGCTCATGTTTTTGACGATTTCTGTTTCACCCACGGACTTTCGCGGAATAACTGCCTTTTCTGCCGATTGTGAGCGAGTGAGTGTGCGTACGCATATGCCTGTACGTGCGAATATTCTCACCAAGAGCGAACCGAGCAAAGGATCTCGTAGTCCACCCACTCGCGACTTATTCACGACTTGCTTTGCTTGTCGCTCACTCGTTGTTCGCCCGGCGTTCACTCGTCGCTAGCTCATTGTGCTTTCTGTTTCACCCACCATGATTCGCGGAATCTCTGCCTTTTCTGCCAGATTTCTAAAAATCACGAAGAAAAAAAAAAAAAAAGTTTCTCTGCAATCGAACAGACTCCCTTCCCTTTTCCCTCCCCCAACTCACCACTAACCCTCTCCAAACTAAACTCATCTACCTCTCACGATGGCCTCTGTTCAATCTTCGGCAAAAGATCCCCCCGTTTTGCTGGACAAATTGACCGAATCAATGTATGTATCCCGCGTTTGTGCGCGTTTCCATTCACCCTCCTTTCTAGCATGCTAACCTACGTGTCTCCAGTCTTCTGAGCAGAGAACACCACTCCATCTCTCCCGATGAGAACACCACACATAAACTCACAGGCATGAAATCTCGGCTCAAGTTTTCCGACGACTCACACCGATCCAAAGTCTGGTCCAACGCAATGATGTTCTATTATGTCAATCTAATCCTCGACAAATATGGACTCGAAAAAAATCTTCGTTTTGGAGTCTTCAAATCAAGAGAAAGTTACGGTCCAAAACGAAACGATCTGGTTCTCTCCTTTCATCCCTTCATTTGGGAAGGTGATTGGCACCTTGCAATTGGATTCCATTCCCACCAAAAAATCGTGCTGGTCAATTGCTCTCAAGCAGAGTCAGGCTCTTTCCCCATCAAAATGGTGCTCAAAATTGACGATTTCGTCTACTATTTCGGCCACAAGGTGAATAAGTCTATGTTGAAGAAACCACGCATGGTTTCACACCTTTTGGAGCCTGTGTGTCCGATAAACGCCATCAACGTGCTGGCGTTGGTCTACTGTTTCTGCGTGAAACCGTTGTCAATGCAGCGAGCTTTTGTCGATCCTTCTTTTGCACCTCGTCTGTTTGACATCTCTGAGTTTTACGATGCAATCAAGGCGATCGACCGATTCGGTTACACTAGACTGATTCTCGGAGACGATCTTGTCAACAAGATGATTGATGAATCGCAGAAAAGGAAAGCTGCTGCCGCTGAGATGGCTGCAGCAGTAAAGGAAGCTAAAAAGCCCAAATTGTCTCCACCTGTACAAGAAGAGAAAAAACTGGAGGATGTTTCCGGTGACTTGGAGAAAAAATTGTTTCCAAAGGAAACTGCAACCGAATTCATCGAGCAAATCACTGGAGATCTCGACAGTTTACCCGAGCGTATGGAAGTGTTTGACGAGGTGGTTGAAATGATTGAGTTTTGGTGTCATGACAGTCACACAAACAAGAACGTTACGGGCAAAGTTGCTTTTGAAGATTGGAACTTGTTGGTTAGAGAGGTTGTGGTGTCGTACTACTCGAGCAAATCCAAGCTGGACTTTGATGAATCTGAGTTACGGGAAATCCTGCGATCTGCAGACCACAAGAACCAGATCTTCCCGTTGATTACAGAAAACGGGATGGTTTATCTGATCAATATCGAGCGCAAAAACCCTGACGAGTGCATAGCCAACGTGCTGGAAATTTCCACCAGACAGTCGAAAAACGACAGGGATGTTGCCAAATCTCACAGTGTACGCAAGCTAATTGAGGTTTACGGATGGGAGCACCGATGCATGATGAACAAAGTGAACATGTCGAGGTTCTCCATCAAAGAGGCAAGCTTGTACAACGTTTTAATGGCTTTTCTCTACCATGTTCACTATTTTGTCTTACATGGGAAATTCGATATGGACTTCAAGCCAGAGCCCGTTGATGCCGACAATTACGGCATCTTGCTTCAAAAATTGATGCACGACATCAAGGATGGGGATCGAAAAGCTCGCACACACGATTTCACAAAGTTGCTCGAGTATTTAAAATAGTTGATTTTTTATAAATCCAGAACGTGTACTTATAGAACTTGCAGAATGACATAATATTCGCATCACAGCTACAGATGGCTTCGATAGCCTTTCATTGCTGGGCCTCTTGTAATTTGAGATGTTGTAGTGTCCAGTATAGTGAAAGCACAACCCGAAAGTGCTCAGTCGGTTTAAGTCCTCTCTTCTCCAAAATGCCCCTCCATCTAACAGCAATTCAGACAGTATGGCCGAGTGGTTAAGGCGTTTGACTCGAATACCGTGACATCAAATGGACTTTGTCCGCGCAGGTTCAAATCCTGCTGCTGTCGAAATAATTTTTTCGTATCTTGTACGGATGCACTTTTTTATTTTTTGCAACTTGAAGAACCGCGTTCAGCTACGCACAACTCTCCTTGCTCTTTGCAACCCGTCGGCCCTCTCCCCACACACATGACACGCGGAGCCCTTATAGCGATCGAAGGTCTCGATCGGACCGGGAAAACAACCCAAACAACCCAATTGCTGGATCATTTGGCCAAACTCAATAAACCTCACGAGCTCATCAAGTTTCCTGATAGAACTACACCGGTCGGACAGATCATCAACCAATACCTGACAGACAAAGATTTCGCGTTGAGCGACCAGGCCGCACACCTTCTGTTCAGTACTAATCGCTGGGAACTCGTGGCCAAAATCAATGGCCTTCTCAGCTCTGGTGTTACGGTGATTCTAGATAGATACGTCTACTCTGGCGTCGCGTACTCGTCTGCAAAAGGTCTCGACTTCGACTGGTGTCTTGCCCCGGACAAAGGGCTTCCGAAGCCGGACTTGACGATATTTCTCAAGTTCAAGCGTGACGTCAACACTGAAAGAGAAGGGTTCGGAGAAGAAAGATACGAGAAGGCGGATTTCCAGCAAAAGGTGAAACTCATGTTTGAGAAATTCGAAACAGATACCAACTGGAAAAACCTATTTGTCGACGGCAAGTCGATCGAACAGGTGGAACAAGATATATGGGAATACGTGGAGAGATACGTGGACGGAACCAACGACAAATTGACGTATTTTTAGGTCTGGAGAAAGCTTTAAAGATAGATATAAATCAGAAACAAAAATAAAAACTGAAGAAAAACCATCAAAACAGACAAACCAGGTCTCATAGAGACAATAATACACTAAAGTAAAAGACACACGTTAAATAAGTAAGAAGAAAGGGAAGGGAAAAGGTATTGGAAGGGTGAAAATATCGTCCTCATAGAGAAAAAAGAAGCGTGAAACGCGAGTCCACTCCAATCATATGAACGAAAGGTTGGCATATAGAGCAATAAAAGTGGTGAAAATGCCACCGATAAGAGCCCAGTTGCCGAAGAACGCCCTCAAAAGAATGGTACCCTTGAGCAGGTTGTGCTTGGCGAATCTCGTCAAATAGTCGTAGGTAAACTCTCTTGTGGTGAACTGGAACCCAACCTCATTCTTGATGTCGGCAATCTGGATTTCGGTCTTGAACAGAATCAAGCCAAAGAGGAGCTTCGACAGAGCAAAAATGAACGGATCGTACTCAAAGTTGTAGGTGAAGTTGATGTAGTAGGACGCGGTCTTCGGAAGAGCAAACGAGACTAACAGCCACAGCAACAGCGTCGACCAGAAAGTCGAGTCGCCAAGAACAGACGCGTCAGCAATGGAGTATTTCAGCAGTTGCGAGGGAAGGTTGTCCTTGATCACTTGCGGCACAAACGATGCCTCTGAAAGAGTCACAAACTTGATGAAGTGCGACACCAGCAAAAGCGATTCTCCAGCCACTGTGAGGTCGTTGATCGTGAACGGATCGCTCAGGTAGTCTCTCAGCTCGTAGTTCTTGTCGGAAATGTAGTCGCACAGGTCTGCGATTCTCTCGCTCTTCTTCAAGAACGTGAGCACTTTGCAGGATTCCTCCTCGTACTCCCCGTCGTCTAGTTCGTATTCTTCTTCCTCGGCCTCGTCTTCCGTCTGCTCCGTCTTTTCCTTGCGCTCTAATTCCTCACGAATAGTGTACTTGGCAACCGTCTCCACGCTCTCGTCAGACTCAGACTCGGTCTCGCCGTCGGAAATCTCCTCCACCTCGATCGACTCCGCGGTCGAAGGAGCCCCGCTGCTGTCGCTCTTCTTTGCCGGTGAAGCATACGCCGCAGGCCCGCCAACTTTGTAGGCGTACGCGTAATCGTAGTACTCGTGGTCCTTATCGTACTCGGAAAAGTGCTCCACAAGATGCGCAGCAATCTTATTCAGCACGTCTTGTTTCACTTTGCAACTCTTCAGGTTCACGCCCAAATCCTGCGCGATTTCCTCCAGTTGGACTCTTGTTTTCTTGTTGAGGGCAGTCATCTTGTGTGGTCTGTTGTTTTTGTTTGCCGCTCAAAACGGGGTAACTATTGTAGGTTTTTCCTTTTTGGTCTTTTTTTTTTTTTCAGTGGCACTTCTCTGCTAAACGAGCTCGCTCACCGTGGTACAACAATTGCTGTCAACTTAGGGTTTCACCGTGTCTAACTGTTGAATTGTGTCTGCCAAAAACAACCTCGCCTTTCTCTTTGCTAGGTAGAGCAACAGAAAAAAAAAAAAACCCAAAACAAGTTCCATTTTTTCTATCTATCTTGTTTTGTTTCGCACTTTTGTAATTTTTTTTTTGCGACCGACGGGACGACGTCGTTTTTTTATTTACACATTTCCCGATGCGGAAACATCGCGGTGCAGAGATGTGACAGTCACGTGACCAAAAAACCTCACATCACCTCACAGCCTTCATTTTGCTCTTGCAATCGTCACAATACCACTCTCCACGAGGCAACTCCTTCAACCCGGTACACGGCAGGTGGAACCATTCACGCTCGCAGTGCTCACCGTCGCACCCCACCATCTCTCCGTACGAAACCTGCTGACAGTAGCAGTACACTGGCTCTGTGTCGTAGGATGAAGAAGTCGAAACAGGATCCACCTTGACTGCTGCCGAGGACAGCGAGTGCGAGGAAACAAGCGCAGACCCTGCAGACGCGTGCGCGTGCGCGTGCTCGTTCTCCCGGGGCTTCTTCTCCTTCTTCGACTTGCTCGTCTTGGGCTTCTTTGTCTGCAACTCTGCGTGTTCTGTCGATATGCCCACGCTTTGCGCAGGAGCCTGCTGCGTCTTCCTCTTTTTGCTGCTGCTGCCGCTGCTGCTGGCGCCCGAGACAGGGTGAACAGCCGCGGTGCCAGCCGCTGAGCCTGATCCCGAGCCCGAGCCCGATCCAGAGTCGTTGAATCCGTTGTCCTTGTCCTTTCTCTCCTTCTTCGGCCTTCTGGACGACGAGGCGCCCGATCCAGAGCCTGGAGCTGCCGCAGACGGGGTCGAACCGGCGCCTGCGCCGTGCGATGGCGCCGGTGTGCCGCGTGCGCTGTCGAACTCGTGGTCGTCGTCGTCGAGGTCTCGGCCGGTTTTGTTTGCTTTTTTCGCCGCAAGAGCCTCTCTACGGCTCTCGGAACGCTGTGTCTGTGCGGACTTCTGCTCAATCACCTTCATACAAGGGTGTATGAGCGGTCCTATCCTCACAGACTCGGGGATCTCCTCCTGGATGACGATTGCGTAGTTTTGGTTGATGCGACGAAGATGTTTGTTCACGGTGTCGGACGCGATGGTGGCCACGTGCATTTTCTCTTCGAGACACGGCATCAGGTCCTTCAGGAGGTCTCTGATCCGGCTCAGGAGCAGCTCACGCTTTGGGTGTGTCTTCTTCATCTGCAAAAAACGCCCTATGTAAGCCTTGAGATGGGGCACTGTGTTGACGCACTTGGCGTCGATTTCGCGCAAGAGCGTGAAGTACCGGATCAGGTCAAAGGGGAACGCTTGGAAGGCGTCTGTGATCTCGTTCAGGCCCGGATACAGGTCGGTCACGACTGGTTTGGTGATGGGTTTCTGCTGCTGGTGTTTCTGGAGCTGCTGGCGCACGCTTTTTTCTCTGTTTGCCCTGTCCAGCAGGCGTTGCGACTTCATCCGGGGAGCAAGACCGTCGTATGTGGTCATAGGAGGCGGGGGGGAAGAAAAATTGGTGCGGTGGAACAAGAACAAGACAAACAAGATTGATTGATTGATTGTCTTGGTTTTTTTTTTTTCTTCTTGTTCTTTAATTCTTGAGGATACTCGCACATGCACAGAAATGACAGACACAAGCCCACCACGTGACCGGAGGATTACGTAAGGGATTAGCAAGCTCGGGAGCTCAACAGAAGGTTTCAAATGACGAGCGAAGCAAGTCATTTGGGAGCAGTTTGGAAGCACTGATAGGCAAGCGAGACAGGAGTTGCTAACGACGAGACCCTGCGCCGAGTCCTCAAACTTAGCGACTACATAAGGTATTTGCAAGCTCGGGAGCTCAACAGAACGTTTCACCTTGCAAATGACAAGCGAAGAAAGTCATTCGGGAGTAGTTTGGAAGCACTGATAGGCAAAGGGAGACTCATGACTCACGAATCATTCGCATCGCTCATGACTCACTCATGACTCACTCATGACTCGCTTCGCTCGTCATTCGCTCGTCATTCGCTCGTCGGCGCGAACGCGACAGCTTTGCGCGTGGTGTCGTGTTGCGGCTCCCGAAGCCCGCAATAAAAAAAAAAACAGCCCCAAACTCGATCATTTAAAAGCACGAAATACTCCGGCTCCGGCTCCTACACACATCTCCTGTGTTTTCTCCGCCACCAAGCAAGATGCCAGCATTACCACGCAACCACAACGAGTTCCGCAGCGATACGTTCACTACTCCGACGGAGTCCGTGCTGCGGTCGGCGGCAGAAGCCACCCTCGGAGACTCTGTCTACAATGAAGACGAGGACACAATTGCGTTGGAGCAGAAGGTGGCAGCGTTGGCAGGCTACGAGGCTGGACTTTTCTGTGTGTCTGGGACTCTGTCGAACCAGATTGCGCTGAGAACGCACCTGAAACAGCCTCCGCACTCGATTCTGTGCGACTACCGGTCTCACGTGTTTGCGCACGAGGCCGGAGGACTGGCTACGCTGTCGCAGGCGATGGTGACGACGGTGATTCCGTCGAACGGGCGGCACCTGACGCTGGAGGACATTGTTGAGAACTTCATTCCGGACGACGGGAACATCCACGCTGCGCCCACACGGGTTGTTTCGCTGGAAAACACGCTGCACGGCCTTGTTTTCCCGCTCGAGGAGCTCAAGAGGATCAGCGGGTGGTGCCGTGCGAACGGGGTGATCCTGCACTGCGACGGCGCGCGGCTGTGGAACGCGAGCGCAAAGACAGGCGTCAGCCTGAAGGAGTACGGGACGATTTTCGACTCGATCTCGCTGTGTCTGTCCAAGAGTCTCGGGGCTCCGATCGGGAGCGTGCTCGTGGGGCCGCGCGCGTTCATCGAGAAGGCGAACCACTTCAAGAAGCAGAACGGCGGGGGCATCCGGCAGGCGGGTCTGCTCACGCGGATGGCGTCGACCGCGATAGACGAGAACTGGAGCAAGCTTGCGCGGGCCGACGCGCTGGCCAAGGACGTGTCCGACTACGCGGAGGCGCTGGGCTACAAGCTGGACGTTCCGACCGAGACCAACTTCATTTTCCTGCACCCGCGGGCCAACAAGCTGGACCCGGCGCTGATCGAGCACTATGGAAAGAAGCACGGTGTGCGTGTTGCGGGGCTGCGGCTGACGTTCACGTTCCAGAACAGCGACGAGGCGGTTGCGGCGCTCAAGCTTGTGCTGAAGGACGTTTGGGAAGAGTCGCGTGCACACCCGTACGAGTCGACTTCTCGTGTATTTGTGTATCCAAAATGACTGATAACAGAAATGGATGTCCGTTTTAGGAAGGTGAAAAATTTCACAAACGGGGAAAAATTTTTTTTTTTTTTTTTTTTTGATGTTTTTTTTTTCAGTAGCTAATAAAACTCTTGTGACTTGACTTGACAGTCGTAGTTTTTCCTCCGCTGCACAGAAAAGCGTTCCCCCCACTACCACCACCACCCCAACAAGCAAACTACGCGCCATGACCGCCGAAGTCGAACAAGTTTCCAGCGTGTTCAACACGATTCTCGTGCTGGACTTTGGGTCCCAGTACTCGCACCTGATCATCAGAAGACTCAGAGAGTTCAATGTGTACGCCGAGATGCTTCCGTGCACGCAGAAGATCAGCGAGCTGCCGTTCAAGCCCGTGGGAGTGATTCTGTCGGGCGGTCCGTTCTCGGTGTACGAGGACGGCGCTCCGCACGTTGACCACGACGTGTTCAAGCTGGACGTTCCGATTCTCGGAATCTGCTACGGTATGCAGGAGCTCGCGTGGATCAACGGAAAGGGCGTCGGCAGAGGCGAGAAGAGAGAGTACGGGCCCGCCGTGGTGAACGTGGAGGACCCAAGCTGTCCGCTCTTTGAGGGCGTCGACAACTCGCAGGTGTGGATGTCGCACCACGACAAGCTGCACTCGCTTCCTACGGGCTTCAAGACGGTGGCCACGTCGGGCAACTCGCCGTTCGCCGGTGTTGCGCACGAGGAGAAGCCGATCTACGGCATCCAGTTCCACCCGGAGGTGACCCACTCGTTGCAAGGAAAGACGTTGCTCAAGAACTTTGCCGTCAAGATCTGCCAGGCGTCGCAGAACTGGACCATGGAGAACTTCATCGACACGGAGATCAAGAGAATCAGACAGCTCGTCGGCCCAACCGCAGAGGTGATTGGCGCTGTTTCCGGGGGTGTCGACTCGACCGTGGGAGCGAAGCTCATGAAGGAGGCGATCGGCGACAGATTCCACGCCATCTACGTCGACAACGGTGTCATGAGAAAGAACGAGACACAGCAGGTGAAACAGACGCTCGACGAAGGGCTGGGGATCAACCTCACTGTGGTGGACGCCTCGGAGGAGTTTCTGGGCAAGTTGAAGGGTGTCACCGATCCTGAGAAGAAGAGAAAGATCATTGGAAACACCTTCATCCACGTTTTCGAGCGTGTTGCGGCCCAGATCAAGCCTAAAGACGGCTCCGAAATCGAGTTCTTGCTCCAGGGAACCCTGTACCCAGACGTGATCGAGTCGATCTCGTTCAAGGGTCCTTCGCAAACCATCAAGACCCACCACAACGTTGGTGGATTGCTCGAGGACATGAAGCTGAAGCTGATCGAGCCGCTGAGAGAGCTGTTCAAAGACGAGGTCAGACACCTTGGTGAGCTCATGGGCATCCCAGAAGAACTTGTTTGGAGACACCCATTCCCAGGCCCAGGTATTGCCATCAGAGTGCTGGGAGAAGTGACTCCGGAACAGGTCAAGATCGCCAGAGAAGCCGACTACATCTTCATCGAGGAGATCAAGAAGGCCGGTCTTTACAGACAAATCTCGCAGGCCTTTGCGGCTCTCTTGCCTGTCAAGTCTGTTGGTGTCATGGGAGACCAGAGAACTTACGAGCAGGTCATTGCGCTCAGAGCGATCGAAACCACCGACTTTATGACTGCCGACTGGTTTGTCTTCGAGGCCAAGTTTTTGAAGAACGTTGCTTCGAGAATCGTCAATGAGGTGGACGGTGTTGCGAGAGTTACTTATGATATTACCTCGAAGCCTCCAGCAACGGTTGAGTGGGAGTAGCGAACGACGAGCGAAGCGAGTCGTGAGTATGCCGAGTCTGACGAGTCGAACTGTCGAACATACGGCCAGCCACGACAAGCTCTCGTGAGCTCTCATTTGTCGTGGTTGCGTATTCCATCGGGTCACCGTTTATCGTTTTAATTATTATCATTTTGCTGATTGTAATGCAAATGACGAGCGAAGCGAGTCATTTGTGAGTAGCGAACGAGGAACGACGAGCGTAGCGAGTCGTGAGTGAGTATACCCATTCTGACGAGTCAGACTCGTCAGACTCGAAGCGACTCATTTTTGAGTAGTTTAGAGCCACTGACAGGCGAAGCGGGACGAGCGAAATGAGTCAGGGGAATGACGAGCAAACTCACTCACCCACTTACTCACTGTTCGCTCATGGTCTCTAACATCTGCCCAACTCATCAAACCGAGTCGTCAAATTGAGCGATTACGTAAGATATTAGCAAGCTCGGGAGCTCAACAGAACGTTTCACCTTGCAAATGACGAGCGAAGCAAGTAATCTGTGAGTGTTTTGGAGTCACTGACAGGCAAAGCGAGACAGGAGTGAGCGAACGACCCGCTTCGCTCGTCGCTCGCTCACTCCGGCGAAACTCCTCGCATTACGTAAGGTATTGGCATTTTTTATCACCTAGCATATGACTCGCTTCGCCCGTCGTCATCTCGGAGCTCAATAAAACGTCTCATCTCCCGCCTCCCTCCCTCACACACTCGCTTCGTTCGCTCCGCTCGCTTCGCTCGTGCGCCGTGCGAACCACCACACTCACCATAAACCCCCCATCATGACTCACGCTCAGGAAAAAGCTCTCGCCCGGCCGCCTCCTCATGTACTCCTCGCACCCTATCGACGGTCGCCCAGAACTGTCACTCGTCTTGTACCACGCCGCCATTGTGAACGCCTGCTGGTCCGCGCGGTCCAGCGTCTTGTACACCGCCTCCTTCGCACACCACGCCCCTGCGAGCACCGCCGAGCATCGCTCGAGGTCGCCCTTGTGCACGCTCTGCTCGAAAACAGGCTTTTCGTGGATCGGGTGTAGTATCCTTCGACACAGCCCGTTTGTGCGCGCAGAGGCGAGTCCGTTGCGGCGCAGAATCTTGGCAAACCGGCTCAAGTCGTGTAGGTCTGTTCCTATTGCCAGAATTCTAGACATCTGGTGGTGTTCCAACGACACTGTCCTTGGCAGCCCCTGTTTTGGGGCTGATCCACCTGAGATTTTTTTTTTTTTTTTGTGAGGTGAGAGATCACCTCACAAATTTTACAAGACAAAGGCAAAAACATTTTCCTTGAGGGCAAAAAACTACACGTTCTTCTCTTCAATTCTGCTCCGCTCCGCTCCACCGCACGTGATGCGCCCCGGTGAGCCGACTGTTCTGGTCTCCCGTCTCTCGCTTGTGCTCCTTCTGTCCTACGTGCTGCGGCTGGCACTCGGTCCCAACAGCAAATATCCGCTCTTAGTGGGCACTTTTTTGGCAGCCTCCAGCGTGAGCCAGAGTGCGATGTTTGTACGTGCCAAGCAGAAGCTGGTGGGTGCCGTTCTGGGCGAAAAAGCGCTTTTTTCGGGCTCAGACCCGGACTCTCGTACCCAATTGGTGGCCTCAGTCAACGAGATTCGCCAGTATCTGAGCCGCTCTAAAGCATGGAACGATAGAAAACGCTCGCTGTACAAGACAATGTCATGGAGGCAGCAGAAGATCATTGCCGAGACCGGCTACACGGCTAAAACGGCCAAGATTGACCAGCTTCTTGCCGTGAACAATCACCTCATCAAAGACCTCACTGAACGTGCCGTCAGAGAATACGGCATCAGCACACTGGAGTTGAAGACCGTGGCCGACATGGCACGCTTACGCCAACGCTCAGAACACTATCGCGTGATTGAGAGTTTGTGCCATTTTGCTCGAGATTGGACTCCGGCCAGCTACGAGGCTGAATTGTCGCCATTGATGGCATACATTCGCAAGAATCTGGCTCACATCGACCCGAAAAACACGGTCGCCGTCGTTCCCGGCTCGGGACTCGGCAGAATCGCACACGAGCTCGCTGTTTCGTACCACTTTTCGCAGGTTTTCTCCGTCGAATACTCGTGGATGATGGTTCTTTTCAACGAATTTGTGTATGGTGGGACGAAAAAATACCGGATTCACCCCCACGTGCACAATTATTCAAACCATGCCACGACAGAGAACCAACTGCGGTCGATTTGGTTTGAGCAGGTGCCGGAAAAACCGCAGAATTTGACGATTTTGCGCCAGGATTTCAATAGTTTCAGCGTGAGAGCAGAGGTTGAAGGTCAGATGCCACAAAACCTGGTGATTGTGACATGTTTTTTCCTCGACACGGCAGAGAACTTGATGGATTACATGGATTCCGTGGATAGAATTGCGGATGAGTTTACAGGGAAGGTGACATGGATCAACGTGGGTCCGCTGAAGTATGGGACTGCAGCGAAAGTGGAGCTTAATAATGAGGAATTAAGAGAGTTGAGAGGCCTGATGGGGTGGAAGACTGTTGATGAGGCTGACCCGGAAATGATTGGGTATTTGACTGATGAGAGGAGTTTGTGGAGGGGGTATTATGGTGTGACGATGTGGGCGTGTGAAAAGGGCCAGTGAAGCAATGACGAGCGAAGCGAGTCGTTGCGAGTCTTTGCGAGCCAAATTTGATGTGGTGATTCAGAATTGCGTCTGATTCAGGAGGATTTTACTGACTCACTCGCGGTTATTCCACTCACTCGCGACTCGCTTCGCTCGTCGTTCGCTCGTCGCTTGCCCGCTCTTGTAAATACACACTCCCTCCAGTCCAAATGACTTGCCTTGCTCATCATTTGAACTTATTTATTTACTCATGACTGACAACCAAGTGGCGTGAGTGCGACCAGCAACGATCTTACTACTAACGACATCCAAACCGTAGGCAAAAATACTATTACTCTTCATTCGATCTAGTGCGACAAATAACGATTTCTATTACCAGAATTACTCAGATGGTCTAACCAAGTGCGTGTGAGGACACAGGAGACTCCGAAGGATTGCAACGGCTTGCTTGGCTCGTCGTTACTTACTGCTTCAAGTCAGCACTCGAGTTGATCTGCAACTTCTTATCATCACCACCACTCAAAATACCGATTTCCTTCTCCCAATCCACTGCAAACACCTTGGATTTCTTCGCTCCCGACTCCCTTGCAAGCGTATAGATACTCTTGTTGGCCCGGATATCCCAGACCTTGGCCGTTCCATCGTGGGAGCCTGAAATCAACATGTAATCATTATCGGTCGTGGCGAGCGAGCTCACGAAGTTTGTGTGTCCTATGAGCTGGTTGGTGGTGACTTTATCGGATCTTGGGTCGTGCAAGTTGATGTGTCTGGCGGAAGATCCCGTGGCGAGCAGGTGCAACTTTGGAAGAGCAGTCATCGACAACAGAGAGTAGTTTGTCTGCTTCGTGTCGACACAACGGTTCGTCACAAGGTCCCAGGTCTTGATGGTGTGATCTTGAGAAGCAGAGTATGCAACGGTGGCATCGGAGGGGTCGAAAATGACCGCTTCAACAGGAGCCTGATGCGATTCCAACACTGCAAGAGGCGACTTTCTCTTGATAGTACTGTCGCCAATAGCCAACTTGAGACGTTTTCTAGAGGCAGAGGACAGATTCCCGGCTGCAGTATCTTCGGTGGCACGGGAAGTTTGCATTTCCTTCGTGTTGGTCGACCACACAGCAACAGAACCGTCATAAGAGGCAGAAAGGATCCGATTCGTGCCATTTTCCACAGCAAGACTCGATACCACACTTTTGTGATAGTCCAGAATCGCCACGGTCCGGCCCGCCTGCGTGTCCCGGTCGGCTTCCTCGTCGGCAACAACACCCGCACGCCACAGACGAACGGTTCTGTCCATACCTGCGGAAACGAACCGCGTTGGAGTGATGAATTTGACCGCCTTGATTGGCTGCGAGTGTCCAACAAGCTGGGTCTCGACTTTACCCTGCTTGTTCCAGATACGAACCACACCGTCGTACGATCCGGTCACGATCTTAGGCGCTGTGAAGACGTCACCGTTGGGTCCCGGCAGCCGCATCGACGAGATCGAGTCGATCGCAGAGATCCAGTCCTCGTTGTTGAAGCTTGCAAGAAACTGCGGTGGCAGCACAGCCCGCGTGTACTCGAGGCTGAGCGACGCCTCAGTGGACAGGCCGTTGGCCACAAGGTAATCCTCGATGCTGCTTTTCAGCAGCGTTCCGTCGACGAGAAACTCAAACGGGACCGGAGTTTCTGTAGCAAGAAGATGGTTCACAATCTCTGAGAGTCCGAATCTTTTGAGCGAAACAGGCACATACAGCGGGTTTGGAGGACAATGCAGCGTCTCATCGCTGTCCCGCGTGAAGAACTTCACTTTGATCTGTTGGGTTTGTTTCTCCTCGGTCATTGTGGGTGGCTGGCGAGTGTTATTTGGAGAGGTTACACGGTTGATCAGAGAGAGGTGAATCTAAAATTTTTCTACAATTTTTTTCAGGCTCTTGAAATTTTTTTTTCCTGAAAAAAGCCGCACGGGCGTGCGCCACTCAATTTACCACACACGATGGGAACGAGACCAGAAAAAACCAAAAAAAGAGGGAAACATCTTGTTAACTTTTTGATTTGTTTTCTTCTTGTTCTTGTTTTTGTTTCCCTCTTCTTTTCCCCTCAACAGCAACAAACCACTTCTCCCATGAGCCCTTCGTTCCCGTTCGTGGTATCGGCACCCGGAAAGGTGATCATTTTCGGCGAGCATTCGGCCGTTTACAGCAAAGTACGTACTCCTCGCAACCCACACAGTGATCCCACCCATGCTAACAAGACCCTTTTTTGCCGCTACAGCCCGCAATCGCAGCAGCACTCTCGCTAAGAACATACCTTCTGGTGACACACGACCCAGCAGCAGAAAACGAGATCCGGCTCGAGTTTCCCGACATCCAGTTCAGCTACAAATGGCCCAAAAACGATCTCCCATGGGACCTCGCAGGCAACGAGCTGCACCAACACCAGCCTACAGCCTCAGAAGAACTCAATCCAGAGCTCGTGAACGCATTGAACCTTCACCTGTCGAAAATCGACTCTCCGTTGCACTACAGCGCCGCATACACGTTTCTGTATCTTTTGGTGAGCCTGTGTTCGGAGGCAGCAGTGGGCGGACTCACGTTCACCGTGCGCTCGACGCTGCCGATCGGAGCCGGGCTTGGATCGTCTGCATCGATCTCGGTTTGTCTCGCGGGCGCGTTCAGCTATCTCGGCGGACACATTGCTGAGCCCCAAACAAAGGACTCCGACGTGACCACAAGAGACTCGGAGGAGTGTTCTTTTATCGACGCGTGGTCGTTCATGGGCGAAAAGTGCATTCACGGTAATCCGAGCGGAATCGACAACGCGGTGGCCGCTTTTGGCGGCGCAGTGATGTTCCAGCGAACAGATAACTCGATGCCTAGCATAAGAACGTCGATGCGCAACCTGCCGCAGTTGAACCTGCTTTTAACCAACACCAGGACGCCACGGCGCACGGCAACGTTGGTGGCCAACGTTTCGCGGGTCGTGAACGAGTTCCCCAAGACCGCAGGGCTGATTCTCGAGTCGATGGAGTCGATTGCAAGAGAGGCGTACAATCTTATGTTGAGGCCGTTCCTGGACACAGAGGCCAAACAGCGGCTGTTGGAACTGGTGCGGTTGAACCACGGGTTGCTAGTGTCATTGGGCGTGTCGCACCCGAGCCTTGAGCGGATCAAACTATTGGGAGACGAGTTGAAAGTGGGTGAGACAAAGCTCACGGGCGCTGGAGGCGGCGGGTGTGCGATTACGCTGATCAACGACGAGTCTGCTGGAGAGGAGCAGATCCAGCAGCTGACGCAGCGGCTGCACGCCGAAGGATTCGAGACGTTCCGCACGAGTCTGGGCGGAAAAGGTGTTGGGTTTTTGGTGTGCAAAGACACGGAGGATTTGACTGTGGAGAGGTTCAAGGAGTTTGCAGGACGGGACGAGATCGAGGAGACTGTGGGGTGTGGGAAGAAAGAAGGGTGGCGTTACTGGTGACGCCACCCTTCTTTCTCGTATTCTAATGATACGATAATTGATACAAATATTTTTTTTCTAACTTTTTTTTTCCGCTTTGCTTTGCATATCAGATAGAGAAAGAGAGCCCTTTAATTTGAGATGTCCGCTCCTGAATGTCCGACATGTCGGACATTTGCGCGCCACACTAAATTTTTTTAGATTTTTTTTTTTTTTCTTTTTGAAAAATCCAATATCAAAATTCCGTTATCTAAAGAGAGTTGGAGAGATGTACATGAGTATATAAATGTCCGTGATAGCACCACGGAAAAGCAGAGAAAGCTGTTGGAACAAGAGTCCGAGGTAATTGTGGCGATGAAGTCGCAAAATTCGGACGAGAAAGGCGGTAGTGCCCAAGAGATTTCAACGAGTTTGGAGAAGCCAGAAACTGTTCAGAAATGGTATCAGTGGTTTGAGCCTGGAATGGACCGTCGAGAGAAAGTTCTGATTTGCAAGCTGGACTTCTTTATACTTTCGTACTCGATGATGGCGTACTTTTTAAAGTACCTGGACCAGACCAACATTTCGAATGCGTATGTTTCTGGAATGAAAGAGGCGTTGGATCTGAACAAGAACCAGCTTTCGTGGTTCAACACCTACTACAACATCGGGCTGTGTATCGGGTCGATTCCCGCGGTGCTGCTTGCCGGGTACTTCCGGCCGCGGTACTACCTTCCGCTGCTGGATTTGCTGTGGTCTCTGTGTGTTTTGTTCATCTATCTTGCGAAAAACGACTCCACGATCTATGCGCTTCGGTTTTTGATTGGTCTGTTTGAGTCGGCGTGCAACCCGTCGACCCACTACATGATTGGCTGCTGGTACAAGAAGAGAGAGATCATGCGGCGGGCGAACTTCTTTGTGATTGCCGGTGTTGTCGGGCAGGCTACGTCATCGTACATCCAGTCGGGAGTGAAAAGTTCGCTTGATGGGAAAAGAGGCCTTTCTGCGTGGCAGTGGGTGTTCATTATCGATGCGGCGATCTCGTTCCCCGTGATTGTGTACGGGTTTCTGTTTCTCCCGGACTATCCTCACAACACGACGGCATTCTACATGACGGAGTGGGAGCGGGAGCGTGCGAAAGAGCGCCTTGTTGAGGACGGACGGGTTTCCAAGAGCGTGACGTTCTCATTGGGAAACGTCCGGTCGGTGCTGCTTTCGTGGCAGCTGTGGGCGTTCTGCATCGGCTACTGTCTGTGGACGCTGACGGCGGCGTCGTACATGTTGCAGTTTTTCCTGCTGTACCTCAAGAGTCTGGATCGGTACAGCACGAGTTACGTGAACAACTTCCCGACGGTTCTGTCTGGCGTGAACCTGGTGACGATGCTGTCGACCGGGCTGATTTGCGACCTGACGGGCCGGCGTGGCCTCGTTTGCGGCGGCGTTGGGCTTGTGCTGCTCGCGGCGTTCATCATCACAGCTAAAGGCAGCATTACAGACGTTCCGCTCAGAAAGGCAGGATACATTTTGAGCGGTGTTTACGGCTGCTACACTCCGATTCTGGCAGGCTGGTGCAACATTGCGTGCGGGAAGAACCACATTCTGCGTGCGGTGACGATTCCGGCGATGATTGTCGTGGGGCAGGCCGTTGTGACTCCGTACCAGCAGCACCTGTTTCCTTCGAGCGAATCGCCGGGGTATGAGGGCACCAATGGGTTTTATTATTGTATTGGGTTTACGTGTGCGCTGATTGTGTGGACGTCAGTGGTGATTCCATTGCTGGAGCGAGTTATGGCGAGCCATGACGAGCAAAGCGAGGCGAGCGCAGCGAGCATTGGTGGCAAATCACCTCTTGCAAATCACCTCGCAAATGACTAGCGAGTCGGTTGAGCATTCGAATGGTAGCAGCGTTTGGTAGCAAAAAACATGGTTGCAAAAAAATGGTTGCAACAAAAAAATGGTAGCAGCGAAAATGGGTCGCAAATTTAGTGAGGTCTGGTGAATTTTAATAGCTACCAACGAACTGGTGAAGCGAAGCAAAGCGAGACGAGTTGAGGTTCTGAAGAGAGAGTCGACTTGCTTTGCTCGCTTTGCAAGAAACCAGCTTTAATTTTGTCTGTAGTAATAATAGTTATTCGACGAACAAAACGTTTGTATCAAGTGAGTATGAGCGGAGCGGGTGAGCCTAGTCGAGCAAAGCGAGTCTAAAAAGGGTGATTCCCGCTAATGACTTAATCAATGCCGAGCGAACGACGAGCGAACGACGAGCGCCACTCGCTTCATTTCTCTTGGAAATATATTTCTAATAGACTGACAAAAATGCTGTTCAGCGAGCCATTTGTATTTGGCTGGGCTTATCGGGATAGAAGTTGTACGTATGACAATCGGAGCGAGTCGTGTGTGATTCATTGGTGAGTCGTTGGTGAATCGTCATCACTCGCTTCTCTCATCACTCGCTTCGCTCATTACTCGCTTCGCTCGCTCAAAAACGCCCTCACCTTCCCCAAAACCACCTCTCTCTTCTCCAAATGAACCCCATGGTTCGCCCCCTCCACCACAAACACCTCCGAATCCCGAATCAACCCGGCCATCCTCAACGACTCTGAAACCGGACAAATCCAGTCATTCTCACCAACAACTATCAACGTTGGAACACTAACCTCACTCAGTCTCCCCGAGTAGTCAAAGTACTTCTCCGTCTCCGAATATAGCTGGTTGTGCGACTCGGCGCGGTAAATCGTCCCCAGACACGACGCCAGCCCTTTGTCTGCGTCGTAGACCTCCGAATACAGCGGTCCAAGCGCAAACATCACCAACCGCATCTCTTGGTCGCTCTCAAAACGTCCAAACACTTTCTTCAACATCTCCACCGATGCATTCGGCACCTTGTCAAGCCTCTCTTGCAACTTCTTCATCGCCGCCTCCTCATGGTGATGCGAACAAGCGGTCCCCCGCAACACCAGGTGCGAGAGGTGGCTTGGATACGTGATTGCATATTGTTGAGCCAGAAATCCTCCAAAACTACCTCCGATAACGATACATTTTCCGTCTTTCCCGGCAAAATGTGCACGCACACCGTCAATGTCATCCACCAGCTGTGCAAACGTGAACGGCGGAGTGAAAGACGACCGATTGTGCCCGCGGAAATCAAAACTCACCACATGGTAGCCGGACTTGGCCAAGTCCGAGTACACACTGAAATCGCTGTCTTTGCTGCCGAAGCCGCGGCCCCCGTGCAACGTGATCACCAGCGGGCCGTCCGCAGGACCAGCAGAGAAGTACTCGAGTGTGGCGCCATTCACCACCACCGTCTGTGCGGATTTGCCCATTCTAACACCACTTCTGTATGAGATGAGTGAATATCAGACTGGAAAATTTCAGATAACTGCGAAAAAAACCAAAAAAAAAAAAAAAAAGAAAGTTGCAAAAAAGTCCGGGGAGCGGACATTTGGAGTCGCGCCACCGCACGTCGGACTTTCGCAAAACCAAATGTCCGCTATCGCGGTAAATGGAGATTAGAAAATCATGCTAAAAAAAAAAAATGCAATACTCACTTTTTGTTCACTCTTTCTTCTCCTGAACCACCAATGACTGTCCCAAGAGTAAAGATAGCAATAGGTATGTCACATGCAAAGCCAACACAGCACTCACTTTGCCCCAGCTAACTAACACAGACTCACAGACCGAGGGGGAACTTTCTGCGACATCTGGGCACAACTGCCGTCCGGTCAAGAAATCGTCTTCAAGATCCTATCTGAGGACCCGCAGAACTATGCCGACGCTCCAGCCGAAGGAATCCGGCTTGTTCTTGAGCAATTCACGGGAAAACCGATCCCGCGCGGCGCAAAGCTCGACGGAAACCTCATAGAATGGGTGCGAATGGGCACAACGGTGGCCACAAATGCTCTGCTTGAGAGAAAGGGAGAGCGGTTTGTCTACCTCACAACTGAAGGGTTCGAGGACGTTTTGGAAATTGGAACACAGGCTCGGCCCGAGCTGTTCAACTTGAGAGTGAAAAAACCCGAAATCTTGTACAGCAAAGTGGTCTCGGCCGAGGAAAGAGTCACTGTGGAGACTTCGTCAGACGATCCAAACGTGCTAGAAATCGACAAAAGCGATCCAAACGTTGTTCTCACGCCGTCAGGAACGTATGTGCGCGTCTTGAAGCCCCTCAACACTGAAAAGTTGCGGGGAATGCTCGCCAACGCCCGACTCGAAGGGTACAAATCGCTTGCAATCTGCTTTGCACACTCGTACTTATACGACAAGCACGAACAGGTGGCAGCACAGCTTGCTCGTGAAGCTGGGTTTGAGTTTATTTCCATCTCGTCGGAGATCTCCAGAACAATCAACTATCTGCAACGGGGAAACTCCGCCTGCATCGACGCCTACCTGACGCCGCACGTTCAACGGTACATCAACGAGTTCTTAGGCGCGTTCAGCGTGGTGCCGAAAGTGGAGTTTATGCAGTCGGATGGCGGTCTCTGTGACGCACGGACATTTCGAGGAATCAATGCGATTTTGTCCGGCCCTGCAGGGGGTGTGGTCGGAGTTTCGGAAACCTGTTTTGACGGGAAGACTCCTTTAGTGGGATTCGACATGGGGGGCACGTCGACCGACGTTTCGCGGATCGATGCCAGCGGTTTCGACGTTTCGTTCTCCAACAACACCGCAGGACTCGAGATCTCGGCAGGTCAACTACAGATCCACACCGTGGCTGCTGGCGGAGGTTCGATCCTGAAATGGGAGAACGGACTTTTCCACGTTGGTCCAGAGTCGGCAGGTTCCAACCCGGGGCCTGCGTGCTACCGCAAAGGCGGCCCTCTCACGGTGACCGACGCCAACCTATTTTTGGGACGGCTTGTTGTGTCGCAATTCCCGCACATTTTTGGAGCTTCGGGCCGGGAACCGTTGGACGTTGCCGTGACTCGACGCAAGTTTGAGCAGCTGACGGCGGAGATTTGTCGCGACACCGGCAAACAAATGTCCGCCGAAGAAGTGGCACTTGGATTTCTGGACATTGCCAACGTGAAGATGGCCAATTCGATTCGCGAGATCACAGAATCGCGCGGGTTTGACACCAAGAGCCACACGCTTGTATCGTTTGGCGGTGCCGGGTCGCAGAATTGTTCTGCAGTGGCTCGAAACCTTGGGATCAGCAAAGTTCTGATCCACAAGTACTCGTCGGTGCTTTCTGCTTACGGGATTGCCGTGGCGAACGTCTCGAGAGAGCTGCGCAGCGCATTTGTGAGGCCGTTCACGCCGAATGTCCGGCAAGAAGCACAGGAGATTATCGCGAGTATCAAGGAACAGATACTTGCCGAGCTGCGCGATGTCCCACCAGAGGAGATTGAGTTTTCCATTGCGCTCGGAATGAAGTACAAGTCCTCCAACACCGAGTTTGAGGTGGCTTTCGACTCAAAAGATCTGCTGGCGGAGTTTCTGCGCATCCACAACCGCGAGTTTGGCTTTGTTTTACCGGAAACGTCGCCCGTTTACGTGTCTACGGTGTCTGTGCGCGGCGTGAGCGGACAGAGGAGGCGTGGGGATGCCTGGAAGAAGGAATCCCTTGGTTGCGGCTGCTCTGGAAAGGAGTCTTTGACCGAGAAACAGACGGTTTTCTTCAAAGATGGACCGACCGCTACAAGCGTTTACCGTTTGGAGAGTCTGCGTGGCGGAGACCGAGTCGAAGGGCCTGCGCTGCTGATCGACGCGACGCAGACGATTCTCGTTGACAAACACTCGCAGGCCACGATTTCGGACTCGGTGGTTGAGCTCGAGCTGACTCAGCACGGACGGACATTTGAGTACGCAAACTCCGACGCGGACATTTCGCGCGAAACTCCGCTCGAAAAAGCCGACCCCGTCCTACTCACGGTTTTCGGACACAGATTCATGGGGATCGCAGAGACGATGGGGCGGACTCTGCAACGGACATCGGTCTCGTCGTCCATCAAAGAGCGCCTGGACTTCTCGTGCGCAATCTTTGGGCCCGACGGCGGACTCGTCGCAAACGCTCCGCACATTCCTGTCCATCTCGGCTCGATGCAGTACGCGATCCAGTACCAGCACGCCCTGTGGAAAGGTAAGCTTAAGCGGGGCGATGTGCTCGTCTCAAACCACCCGGAAGCGGGAGGAACGCATCTTCCGGACATCACGGTGATCACCCCAGTGTTCGCAAACGAGGAACTCGTGTTTTACGTGGCATCGCGCGGCCACCATGCCGACATTGGCGGTGCGGGGATCACCGCCATGTCCCCAAACTCGCGCGAGCTGTGGCAGGAAGGGGTCTCGATCAAGAGCTTCAAGCTGGTGAGCGAAGGTCACTTCGATGAGGCGGGGATTGTGGAGTTGTTCAACGCGGCGGGGGATTTTCCTGGTTGCTCGGCAACGCGCAAAATTGCCGACAATTTGTCCGACCTCCGCGCTCAAGTGAGTGCAAACCAAAACGGGATCCACTTAGTGGAGGCTCTTTTCAGTGAGTACGGCAAGAATTTTGTGCAATTCTACATGCGTGCGATCCGCCACAACGCAGCGTCGGCCGTTCGCCGCTTTTTCCGGCAACAGTACCGACTCACGGGCGGGAAACCGCTCGAAGCTGAGGATTTCTTTGACGATGGGACTCCAGTAAAGCTCAAGATCACAATTGACGGGGAGAAAGGTGAGGCGGACTTTGATTTTGCTGGAACAGGACCCGAAACTTATGGTCCGATGAACACGCCGGCCTCGATCACGTACTCCTGTGTGATTTATGCGATTCGATGCCTGATAAATCTCGACATCCCGTTGAATCAAGGGTGTCTAGAACCCTGTCATATCCGGATTCCGGAAAACTCGATTCTGAATCCCAGTGAGTTTGTAGCGATTTGCGGGTCCACGATCTCTGGGCAGCGTATCACGGACGTGATCCTGCGCTGCTTCAACGTTTGTGCAGCCTCCCAAGGTTGTGCCAACTCGTTTGGCTGGGGCCGAGGAGGGAAAAACCCGTACACCGGGAAGGTCGAGCCTGGTTTTGCCACGGGAGAGGCTCTCGGCGGCGGAGTTGGAGCCCTAGAAGGGTACCACGGAGCCTCGGCATGCAACGTTCATTGCACCAACACGAAAACCACCGATATCGAGGTGGTGGAGGCTCGGACTCCTGTTGTGGTAACGAAGTGGAGCATTCGAAGAGGTTCCGGGGGACAGGGAAAATGGTGTGGCGGAGACGGAGCTACACGAGAGATCGAGGCCCGTGTTCCACTGAGGGTGTCCATTCTATCTGAGCGGCGGATATACCAGCCGTACGGAATTAAGGGGGGTTTTCCGGGTAAGAGAGGGGAGAATTTTTGGCTGAGAAAGAAAGGTGAAGGGTTTATCGTGACCAAGTTGGGCGGCAAGGAGATTGTCCAGGTGGGTGTTGGCGATCGTGTGCAGATTAATACGCCTGGTGGGGGTGGCTATGGAGCCGGTGCAGCGAGCGCAGCGAGCGGAGCAAGCACATAGATTTCTTGGCTTGATCCGGATATGGGGGGCTTACTTGAAACGAGCGGTTGTGTAGCCTTTTGCTTATGGGCCGTTGCAACAGTGCTCATTCCATGTTGCAATCTCCCATCATCAACTCTGATTAGTGATTTCTTATTCGTATACGCCGAGCAATTACTGATGGTAGCAACACTTTATTGGTAGCAATGAAAGGTACCACATTAACTATGAGATTCCGCTTTGAGCAACGTACGAGATACCCAAGTTACAGGGAAGGCTGCCGGTTTTGCTTGTGAGCAACTGACTGGTGGAGATCCAAAATGGCCAAACGGCCTTGAGAAGTATAAAAAAAATGATTACCTAATCGCTTACTAAGCAAAGTTCACATGCACTTGCTTCGCTCGGGCTCGCTCGTGGGCTCGCTAAAACATAACCAACCCCGGATACTCGTAGTACCTCACCGCCGCCCAATTCACCAGATTGGCCTCCCTATTATCCCTATTCCATATATTCCTCAACAAATTCTCAAACTGCCCCACATACGGAAACTGCAACTGCTTCCGGATATTGCTCATTCTGCGCAGAATGAACTCCCGGTCCTTCTCGGTGGAAGTCACCGATCCAGCCAAAATGAGCGGCACCATCAACCCGCATTCCAGAGGAGATCCTTCTGGAATTGCCTGGATCGCTTGTAGTATACTAGCAAGACAGCTTCGAGGCCTTGAATCGTCTCTGTTGTAACCGTAGCGGATTTGATGGAGCCTCAAGAAACACGCCCATTGCAACGCAACAGCGTATTGGGTTCTTTGGAAATCGGATATGTTCTCAAACCGTACTTCCTCTGGAACTGCCCAGTTTTGCAGTTCCATCTCGATTCTTTGAGCAAATCGGTTGAACTGAGTCTCGTAATCGGGATCCTTGTGTCGAAGGTTTCTCAAACTCGATAATGTTGAGATTTTTCCCATGATGTTGAATATTTCTCCTGCAATCCCAAATTTGAATCCCATCTCTGTTTTCAAGATTTGAGAGGTGTCTGTATCCATTGCCCCCACATAATCCGGAGAAGAAGGGTCCAAATCTTCCCCACCTGCCATTTGTTGAATTTCCACATATGGAGGGTTACAAGTTGACAAACTCGAAACAAAATCCAAATAACAAAACAACTGGATCACAATCAGTCGAAGGTCGTCTTTCCCCTGCTTGTTTCTGATCATGTTCTTTATCCCACCATATTGCTCCACAATCATATTGGCCTTTCCCAAAAGAACAAACCAGTCCAGGCTATCACCAATCAAGATCTCCATAGTCACAGTCAACAGCACGGAAAGCAACGAGAAATTGCCATCCTCGTTCTTGTCAATCTCCATCAGCTTCGCACGTGACCTGAAGATGTTGAAGTCTCTCAAAGCAGAACGCCCAGCACTACCAGAACTCGAGGGGGTTCCATTGTACGCTTGGGAAAACGAACATGACCGGTGTGTGGCAGCAATTCCCAGTAGAGGGTCTCTGATTTTCTTTGATTTCAGTCCAAGAGGCACCACTTCTTTGAGGAAGACGTGAGCATGGCTTTTTGCAAACAGAACGGGAGCCACATCGGTGATGAAGTACCGTAGGTAAAACTTCTCAATGTCTGGCAGATCGTTGCACATGTTGACCTGCTGAGTCAGCAAGTCCATGGTGAACTCAAGGGTCCCCGTGTCAACGTTGTAGATTGCCAAAAACATCTCGTCGGTGGTATTTTCAAACTGTCCGGATTTGACAGGGTTTTTCGACAAACAGCGTGGGTCCACCATAAGGTGGGGTGGTGGGGTCAATGAATTTTCCATCAAGAGACAAGAATTTTCGGTCATTGATGAAGACGACGAAGAGCTTCTTCTGGGTTTCCTTTTGGGAGTGACAGGCCCGCTGCACTCAAGCCCCATCCGAAGACACATTTTGCACGGCCAGGTTTCGTTGTCGCATCTTTTCTTGCGTTTCCGGCACGCAAGACACCCATCTCTTGAGTAAGTCCGTTTTGGTGGGGGTTCCTCAAATGAAGGGTTTACCCCCGCGTTGGTTGCAACGGTGTGAATGTCACTGAACGACAACTGGCGGACATGTGGTGCAAACTGGGCAGGAGAAGACGGCGTTGTGATTGCGGCGACAGACTCTGTTTTCCGTGTCGGTGGTCTGCCTATCTTCTTGGGTGGTCTTGTCACTGTGCAAAGAAGCGACCGTTTTTCGCACCTGTCGCACGGGATTTCTCCCGAGCAAGCCTGCTTGATCTCGTGGCACTTGTCACAGGCTCTCTTCTTGTCTTCAGTCATGTCGAAGGCGGGAGAAGATGAGAAGAAGAAAGAGAGATTTGAAGAATGGAATAATTATTGTTATTTTTTTTCTATTCATTTCGCGGGGGTATTTCCATCTTTTACGGACTACAACACCCACTTTCACCCACTTTCACCCACACAAGGGGGGGGGGGCAGTAGAGGTGATGAAACTTCTGCTCTATAACAGCTACAACCGAGGTTCAAGCCCCAGAACCCCAGGACCTTGTCCACCTACACGGCTTGGCACACAGATGGTCTTCATGATGGCCGCATGTAACTAGGGTGGCCTGTTTGTTTGGCAGCGGAGCTTATCCGAAAGGATTTAGGGTTGATAAGGATTTTGTTTTCCCACCCACTGATAACAATTTTTTGATTTTCGCGCGATAAAATAAATCCGATGGAAAAAGTCGCCGCCGCGGCCACTTTCGACCGGAAACAAAGATATAAAAAGGATCACAAATGTCAAAGGAAGCATGTGTGTCACCGATCGGAGCTGTGAGCAGACGACAAAATGCCAGAGAAAAAGGACACCAAGCTGAACAGCCCCCTCAGCGTCGGGGTCATTGGCGGAGGCCTGGGCGGGCTCGGAGCAGCGCTGAGTTTGAGACGGTTTGGCCACAAAGTGACGATCTACGAGCGGTACCACTATGCTGGAGAGGTGGGAGCGAGCCTCTCGTTTGCGTCGAACGGGAGTCGGCTTTTGAAGGAGCTGGACGTGCCGGTTCTGGACTCGAGACCGGTTATTCTGCGACAGCTGATCAAGCGCAACTGGGACGACGGGGAAGTGACCGGGGTGTACGACCTTGGTGATTACGAAAAGTCGTTTGGAAGTCCGTACTACAACCTTCACCGAGTGGATATCCACTCGCTACTGCTGAAGTGTGCGACGCAGGAGGAAGGGAAGGGCGAACCGTGCGTGCTGTTGACGGACCACAAGGCAGTGGACGTGGACTACGAGACAGGCAAAGTGACGTTTGAGAACGGAGTGGTGGCACAGCACGACTTGGTGGTGGCAGCGGACGGAATCCGGTCGCTCACCCGAGAGAAGATCGGAAACACTTCGCGTTTCCGGTCGTCGACCTCGTGCTGTTTCCGGTGTCTGGTGGACACCGAAAAAGTTGTGGAGCACGGATTCACGGATTTCTCCAAGAACAACGCCATCGAGTACTGGTGGACGGGCAAGCCGGGGCGTGACGGGATCGACAAGATCGTGATGTCGCCGTGCAAAGACGGCAAAGTTGTTTCGTGCTACTGTTTCTACCCGTCGGAAAAAAATGATCGACGCGACGGCGGATGGAACGACAGCGCGACGGTCGACGAGCTGCTGGACATGTTTCCAAACCTCGATCCTAAAGTCCGGGAATTGTTCACCATCTCGTACGACATCAAGCAGTGGCGTCTGTATGTGCACGAGCCCTACGACGTGTGGCACCGCGGGTGTGTGGCGATGGTGGGCGACGCGATTCATCCGATGATGCCCGACCAATCGTTGGGAGCAGTCACGGCAATGGAAGATGCGTTTGCGATCGGCTACATCTTCAGCGGCGAGTTTGATCTGTCGATCGAGCAGGGTCTGGCTGTGTACCAGGCCGTTCGTCGGCCGCGGGCGACGCGGATCCAGGCAGCGTCGCTGCGTGCACGCGAGGACTTGAACGAGCGGATCGGCTGGTCGTCGTCTACGGACAAGGAGGACAAGCTCACCATAACGGAGATTTGCGGGTACGATATAAAGGGGGACATTAGAAGGGTGGTGGAGGAGCTGAATTCGAGCAAACAGTGAGCACACGTTCGCTTGAAGCGAGTGTGCTAGCATAAAGGAAGCGACGAAACGAGAAGTAGTTGACCCGGATAAAGCAATCTTTTTCTTTTACAACCCGTTGTAGCTGACAAATTGAGCAAATGGTTCGCCCCAAGGCACACGCTCATTTCTAAACTCCCAGCTAAAAGCGGTCGCACCAATGGGTAGCAAGAGTGTATTTCCAGCCGTGTGTTATCAAAAGACATTTCCGGGTTGACGGGGGTTTTGGAAGACGGAAATTTTGGTAGCACCGAATATTCAATACTCCTTGTTACCAAAATTATCAGAAGTCGGCAATGCAGACTTGCACGCACGAATGCCAACGACGAGGAAATTACTATTGGCTTGCACTGACTACTGAACCAGTACTTTGTTCGCCATTTACTAGTCGTTTGGTTTCTCGGGTTTGCATGCTTTCGCTGGCATTCAACCCTTGTTGTGATTATTTGATTGACTCGCTTCGCTTGTCCTGATTTTTGTTGTAATTACCTGAGTGCCTTCGCTCCGCTCGTCATTTGATCCTTGTTCATGTATTTAAGAGACTTACTTCGCTTGACAAATGCTCACAAATGCCTCACAAATGACTCGCTTCGCTCGTCATTTGCTCGTCACGTTTACTTACTCACTCAGAACTCCAGCGTTCCATGGGCCAACGCCAGCTCCAAAGCCGTCCGATGGATAAACTCCCTAGCCTTTGCCAGGTCCTTATTCATGTGCAAAAAAGGATGTGGAACACCCTCGAAGCATTTGTAAACCACCTCGTTGTGGTTTTCCATCATCTTCTCAGCATACGCAAGCCCTTCTGACCGAAGCGGGTCGATACCCGCTGTGAAAATAAGCGTTTTAGTGAGATTCTTGAAGTTTGGAGCATTCATCAAATCTCTAAACCACCCAATCTCCTCAAGGGTCTTTTCCTTCTCCTCTTCAGACATACTTTCCAGCCACTTCCACTTCAGATCGTCAAACCACTTCAATCTCGCCCAGTTCAGCGTCGGCGCAAACTCGCACTCTTTCACCGACTCGTACGGCGAGTCGGCTGCGCTTTTCACGTAGGAGATGTCCGAGATTTGCGGCGTTCCGGCACAAACGAGCACCAGTTTCAATCCGGCATCACGGCACAAATGGTCCACTGCAAGACACATCTGAGAGCCGGCAGACACACCGCCAACAGAAACAGAGTCCTTGTTGAAACCAAGCTCGTCAGCGTGCTCAATCACGTACTTGGTGGCCTCAAAACAGTCTTTGAGACATGTAGGGAAGTTGTATTCTGGAACCAGCCGATAATCAACATCAACGACGGCGATTTTAGCTTTCGAAACATACTCTTTCAACACATGGGACTCGGTATCGAGATCACCAACTGCGGCACCTCCGCCATGGAAATCAATGTGAACGGGCAACTTTTCCGACTCCTTAAATCCGTTCGGCTTGTAGATCCGCAGAGTAACCGGAGCACCGTCGAACGACGGAAACGTGATATCCTTGATGTAGTCGATTTCCGGAGCAGGCGCTGTACCGTACGAGTAAATCTTGCTGTAGTTCTTCCGCAGCAAGTCCAATGCAATTGGCCGGTTTGGAGTGTTTGCCAGCTGCTCGTTGTAGAGCTTTTCAAAGTCGGGATCCAGCTTTCCCACCATTGAGGGGTGGATCGGATTGATGGCTTCGTGTCCGGACATTGTTTGGATGGCGTTGGTGAATGACAGACTGCTGGTTTGAGAGAAGGAAAAACTTGCGGGTGTTTTGAACAAAGAGCAAGCTCTCTTTTATACTCCTCGGGCCTCGTGTCCTGAATATGGAAGCGCTTGCGGCGACTTTGGCCAGTATCTGCGACCGTGCAGCATTTTTTTTTCATGTCGCTTGTGGCTTATCGCTCTCCTTATCTTATCTTGATTACATAAGCGCGCTAAATTGCGACGACGGCGACTTTTGCAAGTCACAGAAGTACAAAATGGGGTGATTCGAACCAAAAACATAAACTAGAGAATCGTCTCTACCAAACCAACCATGACAATTAGCTGGGATCAAGGTACAGTTCTTATTTCCGGAGCCGGAATAGCAGGTCTACTGACGGCTCAGGCCCTCAAACAACTGTCTATCCCGTTCGAGATCTTCGACCGTGACGACTCGGTCACTTCGAGAGGTCAAGGCTGGGGAATCACGCTGCATTGGGCCCTGAATGACTTTCTTTCGCTACTCCCCGAGGCGTTACGCGAGGAGGTGTACAAATGCCAGGTTCTGGAGGATTTCCACCTCAACGATAGCGGCAACTTTGTGTACATAAACGCGGGGACGGGCAAGCCGCTTGTATTCATCCCTCCCTCCAAGCGCCTACGTGTTCGTCGTGAACAGGTGAGGAGGGTCTTACTGCAGGGCATCGACGTGAATTGGAGTTGCAAGACTGTGAGCGTGAAAAAAGACGCCAGTTCACGTGACCCGGCGCACGCGATTGAGGTCACGTGCGCGAACGGAAAAGTCTTCAGAGGAGGCATACTGATAGGAGCTGAAGGAAGCAACTCTGTCACGAGACGGTTCACCAACTCAGACAACTACCAGGTTTACGACTTGCCAGTGCGGTTCCTAGGCTCGACAATCAGACTGTCGCCTGCAGAGTATCAGAGCGTGGCGAAACGTTTTGATCCGCTACTTTTCCAGGGAACGATCCCCGAGACCGATGCGTTTTTCTGGATGTCTCTGCTGTCAACTCCAGCTTACAACAAGAGCGAGTACTACGAGTGCCAGGTGAACTTTTCGTGGAAATGTCTGGACCGGGCATTGGAGCCGTTTGAGACTACCCAAGACAAGCTCAGCGTTATCGAACGGGTTTCGCGCGGACTGAGTCCAGAACTTTACTTTCTCAAGCAGAAGCTGGTTGAATCTAGCGATCGGTTTCTCGAGATCAGGTTGTGTGACTGGGCGGAGGCCGCGTGGGACGATTTTGACGGCAAGGTTTTTCTCGTTGGCGATGCAGCGCACGCTATGGTGATGTACCGGGGAGAAGCTGGGAACCACGCAATTGCGGATGTCAAATTGCTGATCGATCAGTTCAAAAAGTACGCTGCTGGTGAGCAGAGCTGGGAGGAGTGCGTGGATCTATACAAGAAAGAGGTGAAGTCCCGTGCGGGCCCTGCTGTTGTCTTGTCTCGCGAGGCGTGTATGGATGCGCACTGCTGGAGCAAGCTCGACAGTTTCAAGAACGAGAGTCCGCTTCTTGCTCTACGCAAGAAGCAGTAGACAGAGTTTTGGTAGCAAAAAATAAGTAAGTGTTTCCCGATTAGGAAATTTTATTTTTCATCGGTAATCGAGGATTGAAAAAAACAAATCAGCTTATCAGGTTGCAAAAGATTGTACACGATGGAGATCCAAGCGACAAAGTTGCGGAAGATGTCAGAAAACCCACTCCAGATTGTTGATGTGTCAACGCTGAGCAAAGAAACAGCAAAGGAGCTGTTGAATGCAGCGAAAACACAGGGGTTTCTGTTTGTCGACGGCCATGACTTTTCTCAGGAGGAAGTAGACGAACTGTTCCAGCTAAGCAAGAAGTTCTTCGAGCTGCCTGAGGAGGAGAAGAAGAAACATCCAATTGACCAGGACGACTGTGGGTACACGCTGTTTCACCAGGAAATGCTGGATCCGTCGACGCAGAAAAAAGGCGACCCGAAAGAAGCTTTCAACTTTGGCCGGTTCAACTTCACGACCGGCGAAAGCCACAATACGACGGTTCCGGCGCTGTTTTCCGAGTCCCCAAACAAGGCAGTGCTGGAGTCGGCTACCAAAAAGTTCTACCAACTTTCGATGCGCATTCTCGAGCTCCTGGCGATCGGATTGGAGGTGGATGCGAGCCAAGGTGGATCAAAATGGTTCACAGACAGACACAAACCGGAGGAGAAATCCATCACGGCATTGAGGTTTCTGCACTACCCACCGCAGACGGTTCTGGATGCCGGAGACGAGATCCGCGCGGGAGCACACACGGATTACGGCACTGTGACGCTGCTGTTGCAGCAAAAGGGCCAGGAAGGCCTTGAGCTGAACACGGGCTCGTGGCGGAAAGTCCCTTACATTGAGTCGCCAAATCCGATATACAGGGCACAGAAAAAAGCTGCACCAGTTATTGTCAACATTGCTGACCAACTGTCGTACTGGACAGGCGGATACCTGCGTTCGACTCCGCACAGAGTGGTTCTCCCTCAGAGTTCCAAAAGCCGGTATTCGATTGTGTTTTTCCTGAATGCTGACGACAACTCTGTGATCGAGACCATTCCAAGCAAGATGATAACAAAGACGTTCACCAAGGGGATGACCAGCAGGCAATATTTGGATGAGCGATTTGCGGCGACCTACGTTAGCGGGCATTGACTGGGAGCGTTGACTGTTTGATGTAGTTTCGCTATATACATTGTTTTGTAAAGCAACGCAACCTTACACCAGTAGAAAAGTGAAAAGTCCGGGGGTAATTGGCTCGCTTGCTCGGAGTTTGCACGGAGTTTGCTCAAGTTCAGGCATGAATTCCGCTTACAGCAACATTGTGCTTTTTCCTGGTAACGCATCCTTCATTGCAACCGCCTCCCCCTTACCATTTGTGCTCCCGTTGAATCTCGCACACGCCTATTAGCAAGTGCGAACCGTGGCTCGGAAAACTACAACTGTCGAGGTGAAAAGTCTCGGAGATTATCCGAGTTCCTAATTCTCCAGCAAAACTCAACCCGAGAACTCCCGCAGATGTCTCTCTTTTCACTCACAGGAAAAGTGGCCCTGGTTACAGGAGCCACCAATGGGATTGGCCAGTCAATGGCTGTGGGCCTGTATGAGGCTGGAGCGTCGGTGATCTTTGTTCATAGACCTTCGACAGATCCTACAAGGACCTTTGAGCTCATCCGCAAGTCCAATACAGCTTCAGAAGCGGTGGTTGAAGCTGTAGAATGCGACCTCGGAGCCGTTGCATTGAGTGAAATCGACGAGAAAATTTTGCAACCAGCTCTCGCCAAGTCCCCAACAGGTGAGATCGATATCCTTGTGAACAACGCCGGTGTCGGTGACACTGCTCCAATTGTTGAGTTTCCCAAAGAAAACCACGATAGCGTTTTGCACGTGAATCTGAACGTGCCGGTCGAGCTGACAAAGCTTGTGGGTGCCAGAATGCTGGAGAAACGGATCAGCGGCAAGATTTTGTTCACAGCAAGCTTAGCGTCGTTTACTGCTTGGCCTGGTTTTTCTGCTTACGCCATTTCCAAAGGAGGTCTTTTACAGTTCGCCAAGACTTGCGCAGTCGAGTGGGCGGCTCACGGAATCAACGTGAACAGTATCGCTCCTGGATACGTCAAGAGCAACATGTCGAATCATGCTGTCGTAGACGAGAAGAAAACCGCCCGGATTTTGGATAGCACGCCGCAGAGAAGATGGGGAGCACCCGACGACTTCAAGGGTCCGGCGGTGTTTCTGTGCTCGGCAGCAAGTGATTTCGTCAATGGGGATTGTTTGATGGTGGACGGAGGTTCGAGTGTAATGATGTGAGCAAAGTGACTCGCTTTGCTCCTCACTTTGCGAATGCCCTAGGAGATCAGTTTGGCAGCACAGACACACTGCTCAGTAAACTAAGAAATATGGACATCAATAACATGATGGTAGCAAGAAAGAAACGCGCGAGACCCGCTTTCCTTGACTGTTTCAGCTGATTGCTACTTGGCTTGAGTATTCATTCTGTTGAACAGCCCTTAGTGTTTGAGGGAAACAGTTCTTGGATAGCCCTGTTGACTTCAATTTTTCAAAGTTGCACAAGGGGTAGCAACAGCCCCAGTTGTAGTGACCTATGTCGTAACCGCTTCATTAATTGATGTTAGTAGGTTTGCAAGTTCTTTTGCAATCCCAAAAGAAGGTAGTGGCCTAGTGGCTGAAGGTAGTCGAAGCAAGTTTGTCATGGTCGTTGCACACAAAGGCCAACCAGCTCAAACATCAGATTATGAAAAGAGATAAAGCGAAAAGTGCCAACTTGTGATTGCTGGAGGCAAGATTGAGTTGAAGTTCCCCGTTCACTCACTTCTCTCCTTATCTGTCGCTGAAATTTCATATTTTCCATCAAAAGCTATTTTCCAGCAAATTTGACCAGAGAATTGGTTACCGTGGTGATATTGAACATTTAACTGGTTTTGGTGATGCAAAGTCCGTGAACAACTGCGAAGGGCTCGCTAAGCTCTTGTTTGCTTCATTTATAGCCGATGACCCCTTACAACTCTGAGCTCTGGTATTTTGACACCAGACGACATTGATCGAGCGGCGAAGACATGTAGGGATCTGGAAATCAAATTCAAGATGGAGCCAGTTTGGCACAGTCGTGGTCACTTTTCGTTGGGGGCCATATCCAGCCACTTTCTACTATTAGCATCAAATTTACAAGCGGGCAACAGACTGAACAGGTTCTGAATAATCCCGTCAAGGAGAATTAGGAGTGGCTTGTCGATGAGGAACTGTTGCTTGCACCACTTGGATTGATATACGTGGTTTCAATGGAAGCATTTATTCTCAGATTTTTCAGAACATTCGTTTTCCTGACTTGTTTGAAATAGCTCATGATTGCGGAGCGTGTATCGCAGCAATGGATTTTTGGAATCGAGACTGTTCGAACTTTTTCTGGACAAGTCAGAAGTGGTAGATCCGTCTGCATTCTTTGAGAAGAAAATTCGCAGTGAATGGTCAGATGTTTCATAACTATTTGCATGTTTCTCCAAATTCAAGTGATGGTCTTCTCTATTCCTGGTTGGTTCTGCACCATTCAATGATACCCTTTGTTACAGTTTCTTTTGCGGATTTAACATTCAGACTTTTTAACTTGATGAAGTTCACCCAGTCAATGGTGGCTTCTTCGTGGTGATTCATTGGCGTTGGCAGCGCACTGACGTCACTCGCCTCCGCCCTACAGTTGCCTGTTTGCACGTAGCAACGCGCACGGCCTGAGTGTTCCCTTCGCCTGCGTCTGTGATAACTGATCTGCGCATACAAGGACCCTTGCATAAAAAAGTTCCTCGGCTTATGTAAGCCGAGGAACCAAAAATCAAAAATCCGGGGTAAACCAGCGAGCTAAAAAAACGTACTTTCAATTATTACTAGATACTCGCGTCACTTATATATGAGAAAATTTGCTGGTGGAGCGACCTCCAAATGGCCTGCAAACAACTAGTAGAAGACTTGCTTCGCTCATCATTTGCTCGCCATTCAGTTGACTGCCACCTTCACATCTCCTCCCTTCTCCGCTTGAACTCCCACTTCCAGCGACTCGTTCGCCGACAACTCGCTCATGTATCCGCTTTGGTAGCCCACGCCGTTGATGTCCTCATCGTCCTCGAAAAACCCGTTTGTTTCCACCATGTACTCCCACGTCTGCGGAGCATCCTTGTGAGAGTCTGGATATATCTTTGGCTTCGCCAGAAGACCCAGAATGGTGTTTGCGGTGAATCCAATGGCAAAAGTGTACGGCCAGCCGCCATAGAAGATATTGGAAGCGCTCTGCGAGAGCGTGTCTGCGTGGTAGGACCGGTACAAGCCTGGAATGGCGATTATCGGCGATATCACCCAGGCCACACCGGCGCGAATGTTGAAACCGTGGAAGTAGTAGTACGCACCGTCTGGCCGGTTGGTGTAGAGAGAAGGAACGTGCAAGTTACCCTTCCGTAGAATGTAGAAGTCCGAGAGCACGCATCCCAGCAGCGGAGCCACAAAGATCGAGTACGAGCCCAGAAACGAGACCAGTGTCGCTGCCGAGTTGATCATCCGCCACGGAACCATCGCCCACGCCAGAAGTCCCAGCACTATCTGTCCGCGAACAATCGTGCAGTAGCGCGGGAACAAACTGGCAAGATCTGCTGCGAACGGAATGGAGTTACCAAAGATGTTGGTACCTGCCACTCCCATTGCAAACGCCAGACTGCAGAGGAAAACCGCGGTTCTCGCAGATGCGCCCCATTCGTTGTCCAGAATGGCCTCCAAGAGGTCCCATGTGCTCCAGTAAGCGGTTCCATACGCTCTTCTGATGGAGCAATTCGACGCCATTCCGATCAAGAGAATGCAGATGTTGGCCGGAACGTAGCCAATGGCCTGCGGAATCGTGGCGTGGTGTCTGTTGCGTGCGTAACGGGCCACGTCCGGCTGGTTGATGATCATCGCCGAAACGGCACCGAAAATCGAGTTCATAGCATAGATCCATTCGTGGCCAGGCGCCGTTTTGGCCGCAGTGTGCACGCCAATGTCCCAGTCGCCCGGTCCACCGCCTTTAACCATGCAGAAAATGAACAGTCCGAGCGCAGCGATCGGCATAATGACTCCCTTGATGGTGAAAAACCAGCGGATTTGCCGAGGATGCAGGAATCCGAGCGGGAACTGGATGAGCCAGTACAGCAGAAAGGCCACCATCAGCCGCGTCGTTGTGTCTGCGCTCTCGGGCAGCCGGTTGGTGATGTTTTGCCAGCGGTAGCCGAAAACACAGCGCAGAGCAACATCCAGACACCGCGAGCCGTAGTAGGTTTGCACGCCGTACCAGAGCGCGGCAACAAACATGCGCACAAACACGAAAAATGGCGCAAACCTCACACCGAAAACGCTCCTGGCAATCGCCGGGTATCCAACGTGGTAGTCTGCACCGGAACGGGCCGCCAGCATGATGAGAACAGCACATATCATGGTTGCAATCACACACGCACCAATCACCTGCCCGTGCGGCAGTCCCGTCGCCTTGATCAGCGACGAGCCCGTGTTCCACGAACTCACACCGAGCATCGACTGGAACCAGATGATCACGAAGTTGTAGAGCCGCCAAGTGCGCTCGGCAGGCGGCGTGGGCTTGAGATCGTGGTTGGCACGGAGTTTGTCGGGGTCGTCTTCAGAATCATCCCGGAGAGAAACAAAGTGGTCGAAACGTCGAAGAGCGTTCATGGCGGTGTAAAGATCAAAAGTAGCAGCAACATGATCAAAAAGTGGGATCTGTGGCTGCTGGTCTAGTTATATCATATCTAGATGAAACCGATAATAGCTACAAAAAAAGTTGCATCTCGACGCTTGCCCTATCTCGTTGACTCGATTTCCGGATCTGGAAAGAGTTGCCCGACGAATTTTTTTTTTTTTCGTCGTCCAACACAACATCCTTATCGCTTATCTAGAAGCTCAACGTTCAAAGCCTCGGGCCTGCCGCTCCCGTAGAAATATTCCACCAGGTTGGACACACACTTGCGCTCAAAGGCACGGAAGCTGTCCTGCGACGCCACGCCGATGTGCGGGAGCAGCGTCACACGGTAGTCTGCCAGCAGCTTCGGGTGGATCTTGGGCTCAAACTCGTGCACGTCGAACCCTGCCCCAACAAGCTGTCCACGCTCCAGCGCGTCGATAACCGCCGCCTCCTCGACGATGGGCCCACGCGCAATGTTCACGAGCCTCACGTGCGGTTTCATCTTCGTGAAACGGTCAAAGTTGATCAGATGTCTCGTCTCTGGCGTGTATGGACACCCAACAAAAACGCAGTCGGTAACAGCGAGCATCTCGTCCAGATCGGGATAGAACTGCAGTCCTGCTATTTCGCGCTCGTAATCCGGCTTGGCGCGTCTATTGTGGTACACTATCTTCATCCCCAGCGCCTCGCATGCCTTTGCCACGCGGAAACCGATGTTCCCCAAGCCAATGATCCCCAGAGTCTTTCCACATGGGTTTTCTCCCCATTCGGTGAGTTTTTTCGCCCCGTAGTAGTCTCCTGTACGCACACAGTGTTCTGCAAAAGTGAGGTAACGGAAAGCCTGAAGCACGAGCGAAGTGCCAACGTCCGCAGTCGCGATGGTGCAACAGTCCGGCGAGTTGCAGAAGATTATACCTCTGCTGGTGAGGTAATCAACGTCGACGATATCGTAGCCATGGCCAGATTGCACGATGATTTCCACGCTCTCCGGTAAGACTTTGACACACTCGCCCCTGAAAAGAAAGTGGTTCACGTACGGTTGACCTTTCAGCCACGTCGAGCGGCAGATGGCCTTGATACCGGCAAACCGGCCGTCTGGTTTCTGCGCTTCCTCGATGAACTCCTGTTCGGAGCTGCAATCGTAGCGAACGAGCTCAAACTTCTCGTTCAGCGTTTTCCACGCATCTTCATCGTGGATCTCCTGTTCCCAGGGAATGTACAGCACTCTAGGCTTCATTGGGGGTGGTGAGCTGTTAGTCATGAAGAAATGAGGTACACAAATGGGAACGAAGAAGGAGAGAACAAGAAAATTTAGAACTCCGATCAGTTCTTCGCCGTGCGAAAAAAAAAAAAAAATTAGTATGTTTTTTGCATACAAATTTGCGGAAAAGCTGCGAAATCTGCCAACTTTATAGGAAGACTGGACTTAGTGCTGGTGATGGCTGAGGACGTGTAGACCGTTTCACACGTATGTTTACATTTGTCAGTCCCTACCGGGCCAATGAGATCCCGGATACAAAAAGGGCAGGTCTTTTACCTCCACACGCGGCTCGACAATCGCTTATCAGTGATCTCGGAAAACCACCACCGAGATTCACGCCCGATCTGCTAGCAGCGAGTGGCCAAACGACCAACGAAGAGTTTGTACGGCTGTTGTAGCATTAGTTTAGTGTTTATTGAGCATTGTTTTATCTTCTATGAATGACTCACGTCAAAATAACCCTGGTTCTGCTCACTCGAAAAGAGGATTCAACTTCCCCTTACCCTCCACTTCTGACTTCCCCCTCTTCAGATAAACACCCTTGCCTCTCGAATCGGCCTTCAACCCGCCGTTGTCCTTCTCCCAGAGAACCTCGCCTCTCAACACGGTGTACCGTGGCCAGTTGGTGAAGGTCATCCCCTCAAACGGCGAGTAGTCGATCGAGTGATGTAGCATGCTGTTGTCCAAAACGAATGGCTCCATCTTGTTCTTTGGATACCAGATAACCACATCTGCATCCATCCCCACCGCAATGTCCCCCTTTCTGCCTCGCAGACCATACATATTGGCGGGGTTCGAACAACAAAGCTCCACAAACCGCTGCGGTGAGATCCGTCCAGTCTCCACTCCGTGACAGAAAAGCAAAGGCATTCTTGTCTCTATTCCCGGAAGACCGTTGGGGATCTTTTTGTAGTGTGGAATGCCATTGACAAGACCAGCTTTTTTTCCTAAAGGATTATCGTACAGTGTTGGTGCGTGATCGCTGCTGAAAACAGTCACCGTCCCGTTTTGAACCGCCTTCCACACTCCGTCGAGGTCTTGCTGTGTTTGTCTCAGCGGCGGAGAACAAACAAACTTGGCACCTGCAAAACTGTCGCCGTGATGATGGCAACTTCTCAAAGAATCGGCCGTGAGAAAAAGATACTGCGGGCAAGTCTCGGCGAAAATCGGGCAAAGTTCTTTCTGTGCTTTAGCAACGTGGTCAAGAGCCCGTTCCGAAGACATGTGCACAATCAACACAGGAGCATCCACCATATTGGACAGAGTGATCACACGATAAGTTGCCTCGTCTTCTGCTTCTATAGGCCGACTAACTGAGTGGTAGAAAGGGTCTGTTAACTTATGCTGATCCAGCTTCTTGCCAATGAAATCAATGATATCTGAATTCTCTGCATGGACCATTGTGGTAACCCCGAGTTTGCGGTTGGCCAGCAACACATCCAGCAACTGTTCATCGGTCAGCTTGTATCTTGGGTACGTAGTGTACACTTTGACCGAGGTGACTCCTTCTTGGGCAACGAGCTCGGGCAACTGCGAGCGCAGCATTTCGTCGGTCGGGCAAGAAATGATCAGATGGAAGCCGTAGTCACAGTAAGCAACGTCACGAGCAACTTGATGGTATTTCTGCACCGCAGAAACCACGTCGTCGTCATCTTTGGCTGTCTGGATCGCAAATGGGATCACCGTTGTGGTTCCACCAGGCAGTGCCGACCTTGTACCAGACTCAATCGTATCGCCGGTGGGTGTATTTGCTTGTGAAAGATGGACGTGTGAATCGACACCGCCAGGCATGATATAGCCAAGCTCGGCGTCGATTAGTCGTTTTCCTTGCAACGGAGAAGCCGAAATGCACTCAAAGATGCCATTTTTGATGCCGATGTAGACCGAGGGAGGCAGAATCTGCGACCCGGTTACTATGTATCCATTGTAGATGACGAGGTCGTACATTTTATGGTTTGGTAGGAGATGGTTTCTCATGAGGTTGGAGAGATCTTGGGATTTGGACTGATCGGGGAGATAGAGTTTAAATGGCGAAGCTATTTGCGAGATCCGAGCGGGCAAGGCGATCGGAAAAAAAGAAACGAAAACTACATGAATTCGATAAGAGTTGCCCGAACATTTAGGTTTTGCGCGCAGAAGCGCGCGCAACTGCGCGCGCAAACCGCCAAGTTGCAGACCCGTTCCGCTGATAAGAAGTAGCCCGATACTGAAAACTATCGGCGATCAAGCCAAATAAAATACACCGATATTCCAAAAACTCCCCAGCCTTCTGGTATAAGCGCCTCCCACAATCAATGGCTCGTCTTTTGAAAATCGCCACTGCCCAGGTGGGCAGAATCGACAGAGATGCTCCCTTCCAAGAGGTTGTCTCTCGGATGATAAAGCTGCTGGATCAAGCACACGAAGTCGGAGTTAAGTTGGTGAACTTCCCAGAACTCACTTTTTCGACCTTTTTCCCGAGATATATCATCCCATTTGGACCCGAGCTGGACCAGTGGTACCAAAAGGGAGATATCACAAAGTTGGAGCCGTTCAGTGAGCTTTTTGAGCGGGCGAGAGAGTACGGAATTGCCGTCTGTGTTGGCTACGCAGAGCTCACTGAGGATGGAGAACACTACAATACGTCGATTTTTGTGGATCAGAATGGAGCAACGTTGAACAAGTACCGCAAGATGCATCTTCCTGGTGACAAAGAGCCATTGGAAGGAGCACCGTGGCAACACCTTGAGAAACGGTACTTTTTGCCGGGAAATACTGGCTGGAAAGCGTTCCGGTGGCCAGGAACAGGCACGGGGAATGGAGGGCCGATTGTGGGTCAGCTGATTTGCAATGACCGGAGATGGGCCGAATCTTGGCGGATTTTGGGACTACAAGGGACGGAGATTGTCTGTATTGGGTACAACACTCCGATTTCCAACAAGCCGGTGGCTGGAGGATCTGGGAAAGTGAATGCTGACACCAGCGAAGAGATGGCCACTTTCCACAACGATCTGTGTTTGCAGTACAACTCGTATGCCAACTGTTGTTACTCGCTGTGTTCTGCGAGGACGGGAGCCGATGACGGGAAGTACCCGATGATTGGCGGGTCTACGATTGTGGATCCGGAGGGAGTGATCATTGCAAAGACAAAGACTCACGAGGACGAGCTGATCTGGGCTGAGGTGGACTTGGAGAGTTGTTACCCGCCAAGACAGAGGATCTTCAACTTTGCAAAGCACCGGAGGCCGGAGGAGTATCGCTTGATCAGCGAGCAGAAGGGTGTTGTTGAGCCCGAGGGGCTCTCTGACGAGCAGTGAGTTTGACGAGGAAAGCGAGTCGAAATCTGCTGAGCAGAGCGAGTGGAAATGTTTATTTGGATCCCCGCAGACGATGGCTGATTTGAGTAGTTCAGTTTATGAGAATGCTAGGGTGGATCGCTGGCAAAGGAAATGCGTACCCAAGTCACTCCAAGATGTTTTCGAACCGATCTCAGATGATCTTGTAAAAAGAACCGATCTCAGTTGAACTCGAGTGGTTTCGAGCGATTTCGAGCGCCCGAACGAGCCAATCGGGTCGAGCGACTTCCTCCGACCTCGCACGACTTCGCACGAGCCGGGGCCCGCTCTGCCCGCTCCGCTCGCGTTCGCTGGACACTCGGGATGCCCTTCAGACCTGGTAAATTCCATGGAAAGTTGAGAAGAGTGAAAAATTCAAAGACAAAGTCGTGCGCCACCAAAAGTGAAAAGTTTTTTTTCTTCCTCGAGATCGAAAAATTCAGGTATAAAAGGAGCAGGAATTCCCCTCTGAGAAACTTTGCTGGGTCTTGAATTTTCTCCTTTCTTTGTCGACGTACTTCATAGGATCATTTCTATAGGTCACGTCTCTCTTTGACTCTTCACAAGAGCCACTGAATCCAACTTGGTTGATGAGGTAGATACCTTTGTGCCCTAGAGTGAGAATGTTACTAGCTTGACCACGACCCTTAGCGGTCTGGTCATCTAATAATTGTTTTTCCTTTCAGAATATGGACCGGTGTTTCGGCACTGGTTCTCAGAAAGGAGCGATGATCTTGACCCGTGCTGTGTACTTCTTCGGGAGGGACAGTGCTGGGTGGGTGCAAATGGCTGTCTGACAAGTTACATTGACTTTGGTCTGAGTTTTGGCTGATACACCAGCTGCAGCTTGACCGGGTGGGTGTGATTTGTAGAAATCCGTTGTTGGTCGACCACTGTATAGTTAATGAATGTTGCATTGAAGAAATGAATGTACACAGCGAGCGAAGCGAGTTGTGAGTAAGTTAGTAGCCAGGGGCTGGGAAACAGCCACGTCTAGTGTCCAACTATTTGATCCCAGCTCGTTGTTTGAAGCAATATTTTTGTTTTGAAGAGGAAATTACCAAAACTGTTTCCTGTTTCCGGAAACATTATTTGGATGATGGAAACAGGAAACTTCGCGGAAACAGCGACGTTTCCCGATACCTGGTTGGTAACATGTGCAGTAAGCACATTGTGAGGAATTTCGAGCGAACAAACGACTTGATTTGCGTCGTTTTGCCGTACTGCGTCGGTCGACGCAAGTCTGAAGTTCTTGCAAATAGTGTTATTTTGAATAGGCGAAAAGAGCCAACCAGAAGTGAGGGTTTGTGCAAGGTGCAGAAACCGAAGCTTGTGCTTTCCCAGTTCCCACACGAAGCCGCTTTGCTAATCGCGGCTACTCGAAATACCTTCAGCTGCTTTTGTGCCTCCTTGTGGCACGTTAGCTTTACAGATAGATCGATTTGGGAGCAGAACTACCTGAAGTAATCCAAACGCACCAAACATCAGCTTTGATGCCCAGATGGTGATTTGTTCCCACTAAACATGGGCGGCGAGGCACTTCGTGCTCTGCATGTCCGTGCTACCATCTTATGTGAAGGGTGGCTTTGCCTTACCCACATGTAGCATACCAGGTTTGGGGCTGATGGGGCCATCTGCTACCACGACCGCACTGACGTTGGAGAACCAACATACTCCTTTCGAACTCGTTCCTTTGCAAAGCCGGTGAGACATCTCGACACAACTAAGCTCCGGGGGAAGCAACCGAACTTGTAAGACCCGCTCCGCTCGAGTCCTTTCTCCTGTGCCGGAAATTTTGTTCCGGTACCGGCGCGAAATCGGGTCATCCCCACAATCATATATATTTCCCCCCTTTTTCCGTCCTTCAGGTCCAAAAGAGAAGCAAAGCTCGTGGATCAATCGGTCGGGCCCTAGAAATGGCGACATTCGCAGAAGGTTCCTACAACGTGGACAAATACGACTCCTTCAGACCAACTTACCCAGCGGAGTTTTTCGACATCCTGCTTGGCTACCACGGCGAAAAACGAGACAAACTGCTGGATTTAGGCTGTGGAACCGGTCAGGTGACCTTCCCCTTGGCCCCCAGCTTCAAAAGTGCACTTGGAGTTGACCCTAGCAGCACGATGATCGCGAAATGCCAGTCCCGGCAGGTTGATAACGTCGACTTCCGCGTTGGAAAGGCCGAGGATCTGTCGTTTGTGGAGACAGGATCGGTCGATTTGCTCACGGCTGCGGAAGCGGTACACTGGTTTGATCCGCCCAAGTTTGTTGCTGAAGCGGGCAGGGTATTGGCTGCACACGGGACATTGGCGTATTGGCTTTACGTGGAACCGATCTTTGGCGACCCCAAAATGAACGAGATTTACCAAAAGTATGTGTATCTATCTCCGAAATACATGGGTCCGTTCTGGGACGAGGGAAAGTCTCGGTACAGGGACTGGTTGAGAGAAGCCAACGAGCTTGTCTGCAAGAGCCCGGAGTTTGAGAGCGTCAAGATTGTGAAGTTCGACCAGCAGAGTATGAGCAGCGAAGAGAGGAGCGCTAGTTTAGACACTGGTACTGTTGGAGGTGAAAGGTACCTTTCGATTCGCAAAAGGATGACTTTGGAGCAGTTTATTATGTTCGTGAAAACTTACAGTGCTCTCCACCGGTGGTATGTTGCCAATGAGGGGAAGCATGAAGAGGATCTCATTGTGTTGATGGAGAATGAGCTGAGGGAGTGTGGCTGGGAGGGGGAATTGGAGGTTGTTTGGGATACTGTTTATTGTTTTGCGAAGAGGAGATGAGCGAATGACGAGAAGAGCGACGAGCAAAGCAAGTCGTGAGTGAGTGGTGCGCCGAGTGAGGCGTGAGCGAATACTCCCCTCAACACCCTCTTTACAGCGAATGACGTGCAAAGCGAGTGAGTGAGATTGAGTATACCAGATTCAAATCTTGTTCATGATAAAGCTCGCTGAAATAACTCGCTTCTCTCGCCATTCTTTTCGAAACGTTAATCATTTTCGATGCTAAAAAATGTTTAGTCTGGTAAATGCGTAGTTTGATACCGATCAACATCGTCCACCCGCTTCACTCGTGGTCTAAACCCACCTCAGTGAGCCTAGAAGTGAGCGATTCATTGTTGGGTCATTATCATGTGGTTGACAATTCTCTCACAGTAAAATTTTTGCAAGAGGAAAATCACCAGCAACTGGCTACCATCCTGCTACCACCCTGCAACCAATTTATTTGGCTGTTGAAAACCGCTAGTCCCAGAAATTGCAAAGAGGAGTCGCTATTGTACACACAGCTCGAGAGCAGCAACTGCCAGTGCTCTGCAATCCCCAAATTATTCTGCAGAGAGACTGGCTACCGCGGTAATGCAATTGTCTTGTACACAAACAGAGCGGCACCTTCTACACTACAGAAGACTGCTAGTGGGCGGTAACTCACCGGCGTAACCCGCCATCAAGGCCAACCTAAATCTATATCACTCTTCTCTCAAACAAAAATTATATGTCCTTTCGAATTGAACTATTCATCGTATAAAGGTAGTTCCCACAGTTGGTTCACCTCCGCTTGTCGCCCGTTTGCTAAAGTTTTGGCCTGCCTCTGCCAACCAACTCCACCACCTTCTCTCCTGCTCCCCAGCTCATTTCATACCCTGACCCACCAAAACCGTAGCAATGAACAATCTCACACCCGTCCACCAGCTCCCTCCCAATCCGAACCCCTCCCTCTCTTGCTGGCCGAAACCCCACATTCACCTTCATCACCTCAAACTCCCCGTCAATCAAAAGCTCAGGGAAGTACTGTCTGGCGTTCCTCTTGAGTTTCTCCGTGTCCGCTGCGGAAACACGCCCGTCCACGCTGCCAACCTGCTTCGTGCCCCCCAAAATCACACCTCCGTCTAGCGGTCTCGGAATCGCAAAACACCACGAACCGTCCGCCAACTGGTACGTCACCGTCTTGTTGAACGTGCTGTTCTGCGGCTTCCGGACTAAAAGAGTCTGCCCCCGGATGGGGAAAGTCGCCGGATCGTAGCCCCCGCGGTACGTTAAGCCTCTCCCAGTGCAGTTAACAATTAAATGCCCTGGGAAGCTCTCCGAAACTTGCTTCAAAGAGCCAAAACTGGCCCTGTAGAACCGCACTCCAAAATGAACCTCCAGCCGACGCTGCAGAAATTGCAGATACATGGGAGAGTTCAAGCACCAGGTGGTGTATTTGGCCCCAAAGCTCATCCCGGATGGTAATTTGGAACCTTCAATGACCTCGAAGTCCTTCATTTCCTCCTTATAACCTGGCTTCAACTGCTCATACAAAGGATCGTGCTTCTCGATATAGTCGATTCCCTCCATGAATTCGATCGACGACTCCGGATGAGCCGCCGCCATGGTCTTGAAGGCCCGGTAGGTTGCCCTGGTAAGCTTGAAATCCCGCTCCTCCGCCATGTTCTTCGATGGGAACGGCCGAAAGTGTGCTCCGGCCCATGGAGAAGTGTACTGAGAATCGTCTAACGACGTTGTTGGCAAATGTTGTCCAACGACTGTGACCACGTGACCTTTCTCAGCCAGCTGGTAGGCGCACGTGAGTCCGATGACTCCGCTTCCAACAACAACAACACTCATGTTTGGCTCAACAACACAGAAACACAAGAAACACTGATGATAGTCTTGTTTTCTTCGGCCGTTTTTTATCGCAGTTGAAATGATTTCCTAATCGGAAGAGTACCGCCGCTTACATAACCTCTTACGCAAGCGCGCATTTTCCCCATTTTGGCAAAATATCCAATGTGCCCTTAAAAAAAAAAAACACAACCCCCAGCTAAAAAGTGGGTCTCCCTTTCTCCCTCTTTCCTCATTCCCCACCATGTCCCCTGTCGAAAGACCATACAAGTCGCGCAAAGTGCGCCCGTGTGACCGGTGCCGCAAACGCCGCACGGGATGCGTGATCGAAGGGGGACTCCCGTGCAAACGGTGCGCCAAACTGGGCTTTGTGTGCGAGTTCAGCGAGAAAGTGCCTCCCGTGAACCGCCACAAGGCCGCGGCCCGCGACCAGACAACAGAAGAGGAGTCCACGGGGACAGACCACAGCGCGTCGGGAGACTCCAGCGAACAATTGAGCACGACAAACTTCTCGTCGACCTCTGTTTCCGCGTTTGAAGATACCTCTAGCCTGGATTCGTTGATCCAGACAGGCCAACTGAAGATGATGACAGCTTACAGAAACGATTCCCTTCCAGCACCGCCTTTGCTCGAGCCTTCAACAACAGCCTCAGAAAGGTTCAATTCGGACAGCGAAATATGGTCCCAATTGTTTGGTCTCATTTCAGGAATGGACGCGACGAGTGCGGGCGGAATCACTCCGCTTAGATTGGGCGGAACTTCCGCCAATAACGGGAGTTCCGCTACCGCTTCAACGTATGACGACAACTATTCAATCGACGCATTCAAAAAACACGAATCCGTCTACCTGTTCGACTCCACATACCTCGATCCGTATCTCTACCTGTCTAAAACCCACAACCAGTCTTTCCCTTCCGCCAACTCAATCACCATCCGCAGTTTGTCGTCCCAAAATTCACTCAACGTTCTCATGTTTCATCATGTACCCGACGTCGCCGTCGACTCGCTCAATTCCAACATACAAAGTTTCATGCGCCCGCACATTCCAAGACTCATGGCTCTTTTCTTGCGCCACGTGAACCCGTTTTTCCCCGTTTTTTCTCGAGGAAGATTCTACAACTTTGCCAAACAGGACACAAAAGTGTTTCCTTCCAGTCTTTTTTCGTCGATTCTGGCAGTCGCAGTCGACTGGTGGGAGAACGACGAGCATCTGAGTATGATCCCACAGCCAAACACAACTTCTCTAGTCGAGACTGCTTTGAAATCGCTCACAATCGAACTGGCAAACCCATGCTATGGTACCATTCAAGCCTGTCTTTTGTTGACTCAGAAACTACCCCAACAGAGCGCCATGGGGTCCGGGTCCCGTGACTGGTGCCTGATCAACACGGCCTACTCGTTGTGTCAGTCAATGGGGTTGAACGTGAACTCTCAAGAATGGCAGCTGCCCAAATGGGAGAAGCGGATCCGCCGTCGTATGTGGTGGATGCTTTTTATTCAGGAGAAATGGCTCAGTTTGTCACTTGGCCGCGGCAGCCACATTGCTCGAAACGACTGGGACGTTCCAATGATCACGTCGGCTGATTTTTTGTACTACTCGGATCCCATGATCTCGGAGAAAGACCATTCTTTCAACGTGAAAGGATTTTGTGTCTTGGCCGAGCTGACTCTTGTTGTTGATGACATGAGCGAGGAGCTGTTGCGTGTGCGCAATGGCAAGCTCTCACTGTCAGTGGCGCACCACAAAGTTTCGATTTTGCTAGAAAGAGTGCAGCGATTAGAGGAAAAATGTCCTTCATTCTTGCGAATCAGCGAGTATTCGGCACAGAGACCAGTGCAGTGCAATGCAGCGCTGGCAGTTGCGTTTCTCACTGTTAAAGTGGTTCTCCACCGCTTTTTGTTGCACAAAACGTTGTCTGTCCCCGAAGACCTTGCGAGTGAGAAATCTTGCATGGAAAGTGCTGCTGACCAAGCTCGGAAAATGTCGTTTGTTCTTGCTGAACATGTCTTGGAAACGTTGGGGAAACTACAACGTCGTCACCTTGAATGCTTTTGGTATTCGTGGTCGCGCTTTAATTTTGCTACCATTGCAAGTTTTTTTCTGCTATTAGTCCGGTTTGCTCGCACTGAAACAGAGAAAGCGCTTGCCATCTCCAACGTTGAGAAACTGCGCTGGTTTCTCAAAAGCAGGAGTAAATACTTCGCTGCACTTGGCTTGTCGCTGGCCATCATGGAAGAAAATGATTACAACGCTATTTAATGAATCGGAGTTAAAAATTTTATGTGTCTTTATAACTATTCACAGATACGTTTGCCCGCGGATCTGGCGGCCCACTTTGGTGTCAGTAAACAGTCCTCGTTTCGAGGTCTTGAGTCCCATTCTAACCCATCCAGAAAGAATGTTCACGGCCGCACAAACTCCGTCGATAACTTGCACCCCATGTTGAGCCGCACAGCCACGGACACCCCGTGCGAGCTCGGACATCCCTGCACAGCCGAGCACAAGACAGTCGGCGTCGTTTTCCACTATGAGCTCGTTGGCGGCGGCAACAACGAGCTCAAGAACCTCTTCCCTGCTTCTTGTCTCGAGCTCCTTCACGCTCAACTTGGTGGATAACAGTCCTGCGCAGAATGGCTCCATGCCAAACGCTCTCACGGCAAACCGGTGCCGGATTTGCGACCGATACGAGGTACACAGCACTCCGAACCTACCACCGAGCATGCGGGCTGCGTAGAACGCGGCCTCCATGATTCCGCAACAAGGAACGTCAAACTCCTCGCGAATGCAGTTGACCAAAGGGTGGTCAGAGAAACACCCAACAATCACCGCATCGGCCTGGCCAATGATTACGTAAGCGTCCCGAAACACCTCTGCACTGGAGAGAACGGAGTCGAGATGTCCCTCTATGGTGACTGGGGCCTTGCCCTGGGGTCCTGTGTACCCGTACACGGCGACGTCTGCCGGGATGGTTTCCGCGATCATCCGCAGACACGAGTTGGTCATGGACGGCGAAGCGTTTGGGTTGATGAAGAGGATGTTGCATGTTGGCTGTGCGGCCCCGCGGACGCAGGGGAGATCGAAGAGCGAGGACATTTTGGGGACGATGAGCAAAGCGAGTAGAGCGAGCAGAGCGAAATACGGGAGAGGCGTCATGGCCGATGCGAATGAATGTAGATAGGGTTAGTAGGGCCGAGAAAATGGCCTGCCTCTCTCGTTGCTCCCGCGCCGACGGGGCTGCGTACATTTTCTCGGCTTACCCGGCACTCGGGAAAGAAGCTATTGACGAGATAAGGAAAAATTTACGGCGGCGAGGCCGAGCTAGAGTGGTGAAGGTTGGTTTACGAAGGAGAACTGGTCAGGCAACAAGTAGGGATTTCTGATCTGCCGAGAGCCGCTGGAGGCAAATGTTGCTGCACATCACCCGTTAGAGCAACTCACACAGAGCGAAGTTGGGTCAGTGCCGTTCTAAGCAAGCATTACACGTTGGAGCCTGCTCGCGGCTGGCTCATGGGTTTTGGAAAAAAAAATTCTTATCAGCGGCATCCGTGCACCACCTCGTTGTCAGCTTCCCGATTCCAGTGGAGCAGGAAGTTTGGAGCAGGCAGCTTTGAACGGATGATCAAAAAGACGTCAACGGGGCGTCTACAACGGGAAACTCAACACTGGGGGGAGAACCGTATATAAGGGGGTTGATTTCCCAGCCACAGACATCCAGAACTCTGTGACTTTTCCCACAAGCAACCAAACATGACCAACGAAGAGCAAGTTCAACAAGTTCCTAGCTGGGAGGCATTCCCAGCCCAACTCAAAGAGTCGAGAGAACCAAAGTATGCTGTTCCAAAGCTCCGCGAGTTCACCATGGACTCGGATCCCGAGGAAGTGGTTGCAGCTGTGAAGGAGGCCGGTGGATGTTTTATCAGAAACGTTGCCAGTCCTGAGACGCTGGCCAAGATCAACGAGGAGCTGCGTCCGGTGATCGATGCCAACGGCGCGTGGAGCGGAGGAGACTTTTTCCCTGCGCAGACCAAACGGGCGTGCGCGATTGTGGGGAAATCCGAGGAGTGTGCCAAGCTTCTGTTGCAGAACAAGCTGTACAATGCGGTTTGCGACGCCATGCTCACGCACAAGAAGGTGTACTGGGTCGGGAACGAGAAGCACATTGGACTGTCCAAGTACCAGTTGAGCAACTCGATCTGTTTCAGTATTGGCCCGGGAGCCACTGCGCAGCCGTTGCACAGAGACGACTCTCTGCACCACCCAGACTACGACACGATTGACGAATACCCAGCAGACTCGCAGAACTACCAGAGAGAGCAGTGCATTGGCTTTTTTGTTGCGGGGACCAAAGCCACGAAGGAGAACGGTGCCACGAGATTCATTCCAGGCTCCCATTTGTGGGGATGCTCAATTCCCCCAAGAGAGGACATGCTTGCGTACGCCGAGATGAACCCAGGTGACGCGTTCATCATGTGCGGATCCGCCTTCCACGGCGGTGGAGCCAACACTACCACCGACGAGAGAAGAGAGCTCTACAGCTGTTTTATGACCAGAGGCTACCTCAGACAGGAGGAGAACCAGTACCTGGCGATTCCGCAGGAGCGTGTGAGAGCGCTGCCGTTCGAGGTGAGAAAGACGATCGGCTACCAAATGAGCGACCCTTCGAACGGATGGGTCGAGCACAAGGATCCGATCCACATTGTTGCTCCCGAGATGAAGCTGGGCAATTTTGCGATCTAAGGCCATGACGAGCGAAGCGGGTCGTGGAGGTATGTAAATGAGGAGAATGAGGAGCAAAGTGAGCTTTTCCGCTCCAAATATACGAAATGGAATACACTGAAATATACCAATTAACTGAAATAAAGTATTCCAGGTTGAAAAAATTTCGAACAGCGAAGCCAGCCATTTAGTAGAAGTGGATGTGAGAACGGAAAGGCAGAAAAAGAAGTACGAGCCAGCAGTGTATCTCATCAATTGGTGCTTGTTTCGCTTGTGTGGAATGGATTACGCTATCTGATACCACGTTGAGTGCACTGAACTGCACCACGTGGATCCTCTGAGATGACTCCAGACATTGTGTACCAAATAAATGCACCAAATGACGAGCGTAGCGAGCCTTCTTCAGCTGTAGGTGTCTCGCTGTCGACTCACTACGCTAGTCATTTCGTTCAGGTGTAGCGGACTTGCTTTCGGCTCACAATTGTTCATCCAGAGCTGGGCAGAGCTGGGCGGAGCTGGGCAGATTATACTCATTCACTGACGACTCACTGACGACTCGCTTGGCTCGTCGTTCGCTCGTCGTTCGCTCGTCGTTCGCGGCGCTTCGAGCTTCCCTCACTGCTATCCCGAAAATCTGCCACCAACGGTCGCCGCGCTCTTCCCGATTAGGAAATTCTCAAATTTCGTTATCTCAAAAATGAAAAATAAGTAACTTCCAGTAGGTTTTCGCTCTTACCATACCCTAACTCCCCACAACAACACCCGTCTTTTGGCAGAATGAACCCCTCCACCACCGAAACCACCACCACTGAAACCCCTGCAGCCACGCTGCGCATCCGCGCGTCGGCAGTTCCGCCGGATCTCCCGCTCGAAAGATACGCAAAGCTCAAGAAAGAACTCATCAAACCAGAGCACTACGAGGCCGTCAAGGCGTCGTGGAAACGGCTGCTCGTCGCAATGGAGGACAGAATAGCCGCCATCAAAGCCGCCGGGTCCTCGTACGTCCCGGAGATCGAGTTCTCGGCCCTCGAGGAGGCCGGCTTTACCATCCCGAAGGAAACAGCAGAGCTCGTCAGAGAACGTGGGTGTCTGATCGTCCGCGGCGTTGTCCCCGAGGACCAAGTGACAAAATGGAAGCAGGACCTGCTCAATTACCGCGAAAACCACCCGGAGATCACCGGCGCGCCGGCTCACGCCCCAAACATCTGGTACGTCCACTGGTCCCGCGCGCAGACCGAGGCCAGAAGCCACCCAAGAGTGATGCAACTGATGCGTGCTGCAAGCTCGCTCTACAACAACGCAGACCCAGACGCTCTCGTCGACATGGACTCGCAGGTGGTCTTCCCGGACCGGCTCCGGATCCGTCTCCCAGGAATCGACTCGACGCTGAACCTCCATCTCGACTCAAGCGCCATCGAGCGCTGGGAAGACAAGGGCTACCGCGACGTGTACCGGGAGATCTTCGAGGGCCGCTGGGAAGAGTGGAACCCGAACGAGATCAGTCGCAGACCGCAGGCGGTGCAGAACCTCTACCCAGGACAGGAACTCACGTCCACGTCGAGTGTTTTCCGCGCTTTCCAGGGCTGGCTAGCGCTTTCTGAGCAACACTGCGGCGAAGGAACGGTGCGGTTCCTGCCAGATCTGCGCTGTGTGCTGCCGTATCTGCTGCTGCGGCCGTTCTTCTGGCGCGACGACGGAGAGATCGACGTGGAAACCACCAAGTTCCCCGGCGCCAGGCCAGGCTGGACCCAGTTGCTCGTGGACAGCGAGGACTACTTCCCGCATCTGCGCCAGAAAGAGTCCGTTGTTGGCATCTCGCACGCAAACCCGGGCGATTTCGTGCTGTGGCACACGGACCTGCCGCACGAGGTCGACGACCAGCACACGGGCACTTCGGACTCGTCGGCGATTTACATCCCGCACGCACCGCTGTGCCCTTACAACATCGAGACGCTCGTTGACTCTCACGAGGGGTTCCTCACGGGACGCAAGCCACGTGACTTTGGGTTCGAGCTCAACTACGGTCCCGACGAGTCTCAGTACAGCGACCGAGGCCAGGAGGCCGACGTTCTGACCGACGACGGGCTGCGCGCGCTCGGGCTCAAGAAGTTCGACCTAGACGAGCCGGGAATCTCGCCGGGCCAGCGCGAGGTCCGGAGACTGGCCAATAAAACGTTGTTCGGAGATGATTAACCGTTGAAAAAATTGGAAGAGAAAAAAAAAAAAATTTTTTTTAGTTCCTCGAGAACGCCGTTTATGCTTTTATGCAGGGGTCCTCGAGGCCATTGTTCTCCATCATCGATAAGAGATAAGATTGTTCTGCTGAACGATGGACCAGCAGTGGACCAGCGGCGATTCGGGCTTTTTCTTGACTTGAATGGACTGTGTAGCGTATATAAAGCTGTACGAAGAAGCAGGGTGGCCGAGAGAGTTGTAGTTTCTGATCATCAAGCACCTTTTTGAGAATGGAGAAACAAGAAAGTTGCGTTGAAACTGTGCAAAGCTCAACCAAAGCCGTCGACGATGTGGCGGTGGTGAATCACAAGCTAGAGAGACGGATTTGCCGCAAGTTCGACATGCGCATTCTGCCCCTGATTGCGGTGATGTACCTGTTCAACTCGCTCGACAAAGGTAACATCTCCAATGCCAAAACCGATGGACTCGACGAGGATCTGGATATCCACGGCCAGCAGTGGAACAACATGCTCATGATTTTCTACATTCCGTACTGTCTGTGCGGGTTCCCTCTATCCATCGTCATCAGAAAGTACCAGCCTGCGAGGGTTATTCCGGTGATGATGTTTTGCTTTGGCTCAGTGACGCTTCTGGCAGTTTCTGCATTCAACTACGGGTCCATCGTGGCTGCCAGATGGTTTCTGGGTGTTTTTGAGTCGGCTTTCTTCCCCGGAATCATCTACTATCTCAGTACCTTTTACCGTCGTGACGAGCTTGCCAGAAGACTCTCGATTTTCTACGCTGCTTCCAACATTTCCAACGCTTTTTCCGGACTTCTCGCTTTTGGAGTTTTTCAAATCAACACGGAGAAATTGAAAGGGTGGCAGATTTTGTTTCTGATTGAGGGTGGTTGCACCGTGCTCGTGGCGATACTGTCATACTTTTACCTCCCGAGAACCGTCGAATCTGTCGGCTTCCTGACGGAGGAGGAGAAGGAGTGTGCGGTCTGGAGAATCAAAGTGGATGCTACTGCCGGACAGCAAGAGAAGATGGACCTTTCGGAAGCTATCAAAGTGTACTGTCATCCTGTTTCTCTGCTCTGGGTTCTACAGTTCTTTTGCTTGTGTGTCCCGCTGAACTCGATCAACAACTGGTTCCCGCAGATCATTGGCTCCTTTGGCAAGGGTAAAGTGATGACAAACCTGTACACCGTGGCGCCGAACGTGTGGGGTGCTGTTGCACTGTTGATCTTGTGCTTCACTTCAGACTTCACCAGGGTCAGATCGATTCCGATCTTGGTGGCATTGATCAGCACGCTGCTTGGGTTTGTGGTTTTCAGGTTTGTGGATGTGGACACCCAGCTCGGTGCTGCGTACTTCTCGTGTTTCCTCATGACCACGGGCACTTCTGCTGCTTCTGTTCTGACTTCCACGTGGTTCAACAACAACATTCCGAATGCAAACAAACGTCTTCTTTTCTCCGCAATTACGATTCCGCTCGGAAACTCCGCCGGTCTCATTTCGTCAAACATCTTCAGATCCAAGGACGCCCCCAAATACGTCCCTGCGTTGGGGATCACTGCTGGTTTGGGAGGTCTGTCTGCGCTGTGCGCGATCGCTGTTTTGAGTTACATGGTTTTCGATAACAGACGCAGGAATAGAATCCAGGGCGTCAACTGGACGTACAGGGACGTTCCTACGTATCTTCTCGGAGAGGGCCCGAACAGTCCAAGCTATAGGTGGATGTACTAGACGAGAGAGGCGAGCCAAGCGAGCCAAGCGGGCCAAGCGAGTGACTTGTGAATGACATTGGCGAGCGAAACGAGACATTTGAAAATCCCCAAACGTACGACAACAACGGTAATCCGATCGTCCCGCACAGTATGTACCCTAATAAACACCAACGATCATTCAATCGCCTTTGGGAAAGCCTGGTCCGGTTGGCTGACGCCACGCATCAAGTGTTCCCCTCCGCCTTCTCCGATCGCACCGTTTGTCGGGGTAAGTGAAAACGAGGTTATGACCAGTTCTCACAAAGGTTTCCCGAAGGAACTCCGTTGCTTCTTATAAGCCACCCCGCCACGCTTGATTGCTCGCTCAGCATTTGACGTTGGTGCGCTTGGAGCTTCGGGAGAACCAAAAGGCTCTGTATCTGTTTTAGGAAATTTAAGCGTTTGACAGGCACCTCGAGCTAAAAATGATCTGACAACCCCGCCTCTTTTTTTTGCTCGGAGTTCCACTGGACGGTTCTCGTGAGCACCTTCGAGTTGCACCGGCTGTGCAATTCAGAAGGTGGATAAAAGTACGCCATGTCCCCGAGTACGTCGTGTTCGAGCAGTCTACGATGGTGCTACCATTTCCCATCTCAAGAGAATCTCGCTCGATTTTTTTGGCTTCCTCTGCACGGCGGCCAATGTTTCTGGCCACTAGTCAGATGCGCTTGCACAGCCTGCGATCTCGCCGGTTAGTGCTCACCCCGGAACCTGTGCTAAGCGGAGACGTTTGGGAAAGGTAGCCTCGATTACTGAGTTAGTATGTGGAGGGGTTGATCGGGGTAGCGCCTTATTTTCAGTATAAAAGACCCCTTTTTCAGAAGGACCCTGCTGTCTAGTGCCGTTCCGTTTCGGCCCAACACAGACAAAAATGTCAGACAAGTTACCCACCTTCATCGGCCTTAGAGGCAAAAAGCTCGAAAACACAGTCAGCGGAATGGCCTCTGTGGCGTTCCTTCTGTTTGGATACGACCAGGGAGTCATGGGATCGCTGCTGACGCTCAAAGAGTTCCGTTCCACGTTCCCGTCGATCGACACCGTCAAACACCCAGACTCTGCCACCATGCAGGGGCTCACCATTGCCATCTACGAAGTCGGGTGTCTGGTGGGCGCGCTGGCTACCATGTTCGTTGGAGACAAGCTGGGCCGTCTGAAATGCATCTTCGTGGGCTGTGTCATCATGATAGTCGGTGCCATCTTGCAGACCAGTTCCTTCACCGTTGGCCATCTGATTGCCGGACGGATCATCACGGGGATCGGAAACGGTATGAACACCAGCACGGTGCCAATGTGGCAGTCTGAGTGCGCCAAGCCGGAAAAACGGGGCAAGCTCGTGATGGTTTCGGGTGCATTGATCACAGGTGGCATCATGATTTCGTACTGGATAGACTTTGGGTTCTATTTTGCGACCGGCCCTGTGACTTGGAGGTTCCCCATTGCGTTCCAGATGGTGTTTCCCCTGATCATACTGCCGTTCATCTTGAAGTTCCCCGAGTCCCCCAGATGGCTTGCGAAGAAAAACAGGTGGGACGAGGCAGCGACCGTTTTTGCGGCCATCGAGGGAGTCGGCGTCGACGACCCGCACGTCGTCGGCGAGCTGAACGACATCAGGAGGTCCCTGGAGGAAGAGCACTTGCAGACAGGCGACTCTCTGTCGCTCAAGAGACTTTTTGTCCAGGGCGAACACAGAAACTTCCATCGACTCATGCTGGGGTTGTGGTCGCAGATCTTCCAGCAGATCACAGGCGTCAACCTCGTGACCTACTACGCCGGGACCATCTACGAGACCTACATCGGCATGTCACCAACGAAGTCGAGGATTCTGGCAGCGTGTCTGGGCACTTTTTTCTTCATGTCGTCGTGGGTCCCGTTTTTCGTTATCGAGTCTGTTGGCAGAAGAAAGCTCATGTTGTTTGGAGCAGCGGGCCAAGCAATCACGATGGGGATGCTGACTGCGACTACGTGGACCTCGGCCCACAAGGACAACAACGGGGCGGCAATCGGGGCTGCCGTGCTGCTGTTTCTGTTTGAAGGAACGTTCGCCATAGGCTGGCTTGGAATGACATGGCTGTACCAGGCCGAGATCCCGCCGTTGAGCATCCGTGCACCTTCCAACTCGGTCTCCACCATGGGAAACTGGGCGTTCAACTTCATGGTGGTCATGATCACGCCCGTTGCGTTCGAAAACATCGAGTCCTACACATACACCGTTTTTGCTGCCATCAACATGCTCATGTTTCCGGCGGTTTACTTTCTCTTCCCCGAGACTTCGGGCCGTTCTTTGGAGGAGCTGGACTCGATCTTTGCCCAGTGCGACCCTTGGAGGCCGTGGGACGTTGTCAAGATCGCAAACGAGTATCCGCACACCAAAAAAAGGAAGCTGTCCTTTGGCGATTTGGAAGAAATCAAAGCCGAGGTTCAGGAACGCGAAGAAGTCTGAAAGCACAAATCTCTATTTTTTCTTTTTTTATACTTTTTTTTTCATACCTCTGAGTTCCAATATTGCACCAAATCCCTACAACGCCATCTGGTACACCAGCCTGTCACCTGGTCGACTCGTTTGAAGGCGCCGATGATGATCGAATGCTCTCTTTTGGACGTCAGTATGAGGCCAGCCACGTACAACGGCTGGATCGAGTTACAAAAAGCACCGTAGTTGTAGTTGGTGATGGAGATGCCAACGATCCGTTTGGCATGGTACAGGAGAGACGTGCTCTGTCCCGGGGCAAGCGCAGACAGCTTGAGCATGCGCGGACGGTTCTGGAGCAGGAAAATGCAGGACATGTGGTACATTTGGTTGGACGAAATGGCTTGTGTGTTGGAGTAGTATGGTCTTGGGAACTGTATCTTGTTGTCATAGTACTCGAAAGCGACTCCAAAGAGATCCAGGGCCGACTCGGACCACTGCTGTAGCTTGCCCCACAACGTCAGCCAGCAGTTCTTGAACTCCTCACCGTCCTTGTCCCCTTGCACGAGTCGCAGAATCTCGGCACACAGATACACGCTGTGGTTTGCGTGCATTTCCGGGTCTTCGAAAGTCTGATCTTTGGATTTGTGAGCGTCTATCCACAGTTCCGACGGCAGAAGCGGAGGAGACTCGCTGATGATCGAGTAAACCACGTCCATCCGGAGCAGCGGCCAGAACGTGGCCCTCACCACGTCGCTTGTGGACAGCTCGCTCACGTTGTAGCTGCGCAGCAGCAACACACAGCCCTTCAGATGCTTTTCCCACTTCTTCGGGTTCGAGCTCATCATCTCCATCACACACAGAAGGATGCACGTGATGAGGATGAAAATGTTGTTTTCCTTGTACAACGGAGCAAGGTGTTTGAGCGACTCGTGGTGCAGCTTCAGCGTGATCGACTTGGGGTAGCTTGGAGATTTGGTGGACATTGCACGGGACGAGAGCGCCAGAACCGCGAACCTGAGGGCCTGACACTCTTTCATCTGTTGCGGGATTATCCGAACCAGGGTCTGTTTGTTGTCGAACATGTCGAGCCCCGGGCCGACGTCCTCGACCCAGCACTTTAGCAGCGACAATTCCAGTTCTGGGTCGATTTCTAGAGTCTCGCAGGAGTAATCGATGCTGAATTTCTCCACATTGATGAAATATTTTCTCAACACTTCTGCTGGAGGATGCAACGTTCTGAATCTGGAATCTGCTGTGAACGCATTGACGTGCATGAACTCTCGAAGAGTCTCTGGAAGCTCCAAAAAACTGTCAGTTATCTCCGCACTCTCGTACGTTGAAAAATCAGTCACACTCAACGGCAGTGGCTCTGGACAGAACTGGGCCGCACAAACAGGGTCGGACGCCGGCCTGACGCTTGCTCGCTGCGAGCGGGCCAGCGAGTCACCAGAAACGTTGATAAACTCCGGCCATTTGCAGGCCAGATTGTTGGAATGGCAGAAGTCACATTGCACTGCTCCGTTTGCAGACGGTCTCTTTTGTTCGTCGCATTTGCGCCGACGCTTGCGGCACGTCAGACAACCAGTCCTCACTCTTTTGACTTTATCTGACATTATTGCACCGAAAACGTCATATGATGTGCCAACAGATTGTGCAGCAAAAGTCTCTTTTTTATCATGACCACTGATTCCCCGCAATTTAATGACTCGGAGAAATTTGTGTACCAGCGAGGCTATTTTTCCAGATCAAGTAAATTTAACGGATCTCCAAATCACAAGTGGGACTGCGTGTGGAGAAATACTATAAATACGGGGGAAAAAGCTGTCATTGTTGGATCTCTCTCTCATCTCCGACCCATGGAAACGTTGCACACAAGATGACAAAAAGCTTTGCCGAGAACGTCGCAGATACTCACTATCTGCTGAGTGACCTCTCACCACTTCCTAGGCCCGAGCCAAACCTGGACGCCAATGTCTTGAACCTCTTCTCGCTCAGAGGCAAGGTCTGCGTTATCACAGGTGGCAGCCGTGGTATCGGTTACGCGGTGGCCGAGGCCTACGCACAGGCTGGCGGAGACATTGCTCTTTGGGATATAGTGTCTCCAGCGGAAGCTGCTGCCAAACTCGCGAAAACCTACGGCATCAACGCCCGGGCATACCAGGGCGACGTTTCAAGCAGTGAGACTGTCAGCAAGATTGTGAAGGAGATCGAGCAGGATTTCGGCACCATTGACGTTTTCGTTGCCAACGCTGGAATCGCCCGTGTTGGAAGCGTGTTCAATGAGAACAGCGAAGCGGAGTTCAAACGCACGATGGACGTCAACGTGAGCGGCGTTTTCTATTGCGCACGCGCTGTTGGAGAAATATTCAAGAAGCACGGCAAAGGATCTTTGGTTGTCACCGGTTCCATGTCGGGCCACATTGTGAACACCCCGATCTACATCTCTGCTTACAACGCCAGCAAAGCGGCAGTAATCCACTTGGCCAAGTCGCTGGCCATTGAGTTTATGGGATTCGCCAGAGTCAACAGTGTTTCGCCTGGTTACATTGACTCGGGGATCAACGATGCTCTGGAGGGCAGCATTCGCAAGAGATGGCTGTCAATCATCCCGATGGGAAGAGAGGGTAACATTAGAGAGCTTGTTGGAGCATACCTGTACTTTGCCTCTGACGCTTCGACTTACACTACAGGATCCGACCTCGTTGTAGATGGTGGATACATTGTTGTTTGAACAATTTATTTTTCCTGTTGTATGAAAAAAGTTTCTTATCGATCGATTAACTGATTTGGGTAGTAATTTTTTCCCAGGGCACATCTCAGCTAACTTAACCCCGTGGTGCTGTAGAGAGCGGAGTTCTGTGTCGAGCCACTGAGTTGACAGTGATGCTGCGAATGTAACCGGTTGCAACCCCCTTTTCTTTGGGGTTTGGTTGGAAACATCCCCGCGGCCACGCCCAGTACAGTCCAGCTGCTGATAACGTTTTCAAGGTGTGCAAAAACCAGAAGAGCCTGAAACAAATTCTACCAGCATGATTGCTAGCGAGTAGCAAGCAATGAGCCCTCCACCGCTATCGAAGACCCAACCATCAATTGTTGCCACAAAAGTTTGAAAGATGTCAAAGGTTGAACCCAGATGATCGACTTATTGCGGGGAGTATGATTTGCTGTTTTTTTCGTTGAGTGCTACAAAAGAAAGGCTTCTTTAGAGAGTGTCACCAGGTCTGTGAACATACCAATGGACCCGAATCCCCGAATTGCCACTTTTGCAGAATTGCCTGGATCTCTTTCAAACCGAAAAAATCACATTGCTTGTTCTATTCTATTCTTCTCCATTCTAGGTAACTAATTTCTTTGGATGAAAAATTTATACTTGGTTTCTGATTTGAAAATCGATCCGAAAAGCCAGTGGTGGCAACACTCTAAGACTGATCAATCTCTCAAAGAAGATGATTTACGTCCAGTCGGACTCCTTGCTGGTTCCCTAAAGTCCGCCATATGTTGGGCTCGTGTCGTGTTTTGCAAGAAATTTTCCGGTTGAGTTGCTTGCTTGAATAATCAGACTTCTTGAAGCGTACAAAGTTTCAACGATGTATGAAAGGGCCGGGTAATGGCCGCGTTATTTTGCGCCCAGTACTATGCGCATGGCAAGGGTCTGATCAGTGCGTTCGTGAATGTGTTAATATAATTTTGTTAGTTATGACAAACATTCTGTGCTCATACTTACCATTGGTTAAGGTACCTGAGAGGAAATCCCATGAGCATCAGTGTGATTATGCATCTCGTGTTGGCATAATTGAGCTTGTTTGCTCGATCAGAATACCCTTTTTTTAATCGTTTACGTACAAAATGAAAGGCTGGCTTCGTTCAAGCGTTTGACTAACGTCCCAAAAGGGCCAAATCGAGCTTGAAAACTACACGAGCATGCTTTTTGTCCGCAGCTGTCCTGCGCGTATAATCCACTGGCGATTGTCTTGAGTGAGTTGATAGGCTGACTCTTAATGGAGACGATTCGTAAGAGCAGGTGGGACTTACGGTTGAGGCTGGAACATTCGGGGGTCTGAGGAGGAAAAAAAATACAGTGTTAAAGCTTTATTTTCGCTTTAAGGTGGAGAAGATAATTGCGGCTTTTCAACCCAAAACTTGTGTGGTGTATGCCACATCAGACGACAAATACCACGATTGACGAGATGAGAAGGGCCCAGTAAACTGATTAAGAGGTTAGCCAGTTCACAATTGCGTAAACGTATCTTGAATTTTGCCAGCTGATGACTTCCTATCGTGGGGTTTTTGCTAACATTGGTCAAGTACAACAGCTGGATCTCGTACGGCAGGTGGCACACCACCTGCAGCCACTGACAGTCTTAGGAAAGCAGCGAGGCAAACAACGTGGGTGCTCTAGAGATAGTTGTGCGCTAGGAGGTGACAACTTTCAACGTTGACAATACCAAGTTATTGAAGTGAAGTTTTTTTTTTACGCTTTGGAAGCAGCCACCCTTTTTTTGGAAATTTCCAGACAACTGATTTTTTTATGTACCGTGATGGTTGCAACCGAAGTGGAATTGAACAAGTTATTTTGACCCAGAAAAACAGCTAGCACCAGCACGATTAGTCTGGTACCAATGACACTTTGGTAATTTGCTTGTTCACTCGATCATTAGAACCATTCTAGTCTTCCGCTTTCCCGGCCAATCCGTCAGTGTAGATGGGCTTGTCGTGCTTGGAACGCCGGCTCTTCTCCTTAAGATATTCGCGTCTTCTGGCACGCTGCTCCCTTTCGGTTTTCTTGGTGAGAAAGTATGCGACTGATAGAGTAATCATGGCGAGACCAATGAAAATCAAACAAACTGCGTATGGAATGGTGTAGCGAGGAGCGTATTTTGACCTAAAGATTTGCGGACCGATGACGCCGCCTAGCTGGCCAATCGAGTTGGAGAACGCAAAGCAAACGCCGACTCCTGTAGAGCCTTTGAAGGACGGCACCATCCAGGAGTTGAGGATGCTTCCGTCGGCGGCGCTGGAGGCGGAGGCGATGACGATGAAGGCGTACAACGCTGCTTTGTTGGTGACCACGGTCAGCACGATAAACGAGGCCAGTGTAATGGAAAGAGACGATGCGACGATGACACCCGGATGGAAGTAGGCTCGATCGGCGAGGAACGAGAACCCAACGCCGGAGATGACGGAGATGGCCGACGAAGGGATCGAAAGCAGCGGCGAAGTGGCGTTGGAGGTGAAGCCAAAACTTTGGACGATCGACGGTAGCCAGAACGATAGACCGTATGTCCCGAGTCCCGAGAACAGTTTGAGCAAAGTGAACACCCACATGACAGGGTTGGCAAAAGCAGCAATGAAATCTGTTTTGTTGAAGGTTTTGTCTGTTCCTCTTGGAGAGCTTTTTGGGAGTCTGGCCACGACGTAGGCTTTTTCCTCCTCTGTGAGCCATTTGGCTGAATCAGGGAAATTCGGCAAGAATAACAGCAGCAGAAACGCACACACCATACTGAAGATTCCCTCAATCAAGAAAACCCATTGCCAGCCGGAAAGACCTCTTTTCCCGTCGGCGTAGCTGAATCCATAAGTGATGAAGGCAGTCAAAATGCTGGAAAAAGAGCCCAAAACTCCAAGTAGAGCCATTCGCGTGGTAATCTCGTCTGGTCTGTACCAGTAGGTGAGATGTGCGAGAGCCGCGGGGAACATTCCTGCCTCGAAGAAGCCGAGAAGCGCCCGCAGAGCGTAGATGCCCTGTTTGTTTTTGACGGCAGCATGGCAAGCGATGGTGGCCCCCCACAAAAACGCGATTCGAAACTGGTGAATTCTCGGAGTCGATTTTTTGAAAAGCAGGGTTGACGGGATCTCGAAAATGATGAACGGGATGTAGTAGATGGTGGAGTTCCATGCCCAGTCGTTGGAGACCATGTGCAACTGTGTGAGAATGTTGGTTGATTCGCCTTTGTTCATGATTTTCACGTAACTGATGTTGTTCACGTCGAGGTTTTTGCACAGATAGAGCAGGATCAAAAGTGGTAGCAGGCGCAGATCGACCTTGCGGATGATCTTGCGCTCCTGTTCGTACGTGAGGTAGCCAGTGGTGGCAACGGCTTGTGCTACGTCATTGGGGATTCTGTTTTCGTCGAGACTCAGATTGCTCACGCTCTCGGTGGCTTCGAGGTGCTCTCCTTTTGAGATTTCAGATCTGTCTGACTTTGTGTGCCAAACCATGGTCGGGGTGGTGGACGACACGGGGATTACGAGGGGTGCATTGTTTGGTGATCGCGTGGGTTTTATAGCGAGAAAAGCCTACAGGCCGCCACAGTTTGAGGGCTGTCTGTCTGTGTGGGTGAGCCCACAGTTGGCGAGATGACGTTGGAGGGGAAGTGGTGGAGGTCACGTGAGGATGAGTGACAGACAGAGCACGAAAGAGTGAAGTGAGCTACTCAAATGGACCTTGTCGAGTCGAGTCACAGGCAGAGCGAGTGAGGGTAAACTAATCGACCACCGAGCGGCTTCCTGTTGAGTCGTCTCTTCGTTGCGGGATGTTTCAATAAGTAGAGCGAGCGAGGAATTAACGGAGATTTTTACCAGAAAGTAAACGACAAGAGCATTTTACAATAGCGCGCAAGGTTCGGTGATCTTGATGGCCTGTTGAGCTTGCCTAAGGTCGCTCAAGGTGCCCGTCTTTCTCATCTTCCCCATCTTCCCCATCTTCTTCATCTTCTTCATCACTCGCTTCGCTCGTGTCGTCCTCATCTTCCCCGTCTTCGCTCGTGATTCGCGAACACCGGCACTGTGGAGATCGTCGTTGCAGCCACAAAGAGAAGGCTGAAAAATAACCTCTTCACATTGTATAGCCGGGCGAGGATCCTGTGGAAAACACAACGTCTTTTATAATGGAAAAATCCTTCAAAACTACCAAAGAACAAACCCAACTTATTTTATCTTTCTAATACAAAAAAACAAACAAAGCGATAATTTCTAGTAAACGTTCGTATCGCTTTGCACTACCCCTAGAACGAGTACCTGAAGTGTTTGTTCTCAACGTCCGTGAGATCCAGCTTGTCGACCTCCTCACCAATTTGAATGACCTCCTCGACACTTTGAGGGTGCGCCTGCGCACGCTTATCTCTCGCTCTGTTCTCGATAAAGCACAACACTGCATACGCACAGATGCAGAAACACATGATCACGCACGCGGACAACATCGCCTTGATGCCCTCATGGTAGGTCGGAGCCTGAGAGTCGAGGAAGAACTGAGGACCAATCAGATTACCCAGCGCATAGAACAACCCAACACTGATCGAGTTGAACGCCTTTTTGGAGGTCCCACTCGTGTTGGAGGCAATCAACGACAGACACATCACGTACGGCGCATTGTAGAAACCGCAGATGTAAACGGCCGCCAAACACGCGTGTCGGTGCAGCTCAGGCGAGACTTTCCACAGCATAATGATACCAACCATGGTGACTATCGTGGTGACAAAGATCATGACAAACCGCAGGTTTTTCACGAAATACGTAATCACAGCAGCCAGAACACACGCTCCCATTGCCACAGCAGCCTGCGGAGTGGCAAGCAACATCGTCTTGTACTTGGAGTAGCCAAAGCCCTTGATGATGAAGGTGTTGAAGTTGGTGATACCGGCGTTGATAAAGTTTTGAACAATGATGAACACCACCAACAGCCAGTATTTTGGATCCTTGATACTCTCAAACACCTGGTACCACTTGATGTCATGTGCACCAAGATGGATACCCGTTTGGTTCGTGGCAGTTCTCGCAATGGCGCACTTTTTCTCCTCCTCGTTCAGGAACCAAGCACTTTCAATGTTATCTGGGAGCAAGAAAAAACACGCACACCCGTACACCACCGTGACTGCTCCGTAAACCAAAAACATGTATCTCCATGGCGAAAGACTTCCTCCCCAGTGTCCGATACCGTAGCCAAAGATTCCGTTGAAGATACCGGCAAACGTGTTGGACCAGAGCGCCATTCTGAGCGGCTGCTCCTTCTTGGTGTACCACGTGGTGGAGATGATGATGCAGCACGGTTGAATGGCCGCCTCGAAAACTCCGAGCAGGAATCTGACGGCGGCCAGACTGCCAAAGTTGTTGCACGCGGCGAGACACATGAGCAGGCCACCCCAGACAACTAGGGTGATGGCCATTCCTTTGCAGATTTTCTTGATTTTTGGCAGCATGAAAAACACTGGTATTTCGGTAAAGAGGTATCCCATGTAGAAGATGGTGGCCAGCCAACTGTACTGCTGTCCGTGGAGGTTCGTGTCTGTTTTGAGGCCAAACAGCGCGGCGTAGGAAAGACAGTTTTTATCCAGCAGTTGCAAGAACACCGTGCACACGAGGAACGGGAGAATCACCAGGTCGATTTTCATCACCACCCGTTTGTTGAGCCTGAGCTCTGCAGCGAGAACGGCTGCGTCGTCTTCGCTGAGCGACGGCGACGCCGAGTTGAGTTCTCTGCGCACGCTTTCTGACTTTTCCATGTCTGATAGCCTTGGAATGCTCATTTCTGGAGACTGAGCAGGAGAAAAAGAAAAACAGTGCACAATTGAGTAACGAAATTCAGGTGTTTTTCTTATTTTTTTTTTTTTTTTTTTTTTTTTTTTTTTTTTTTCCAATTTTCGAATTGGCTCTCCACTATATAATCAATCCAGGAGCCCGTATGAATGTCTTGAAACAGGTGACAGATTACGCGATTTCGCTTGCAACCCTTCTCAGCAGATCCTGGAGCTAACAATACCCGCCCTGCTACGGTGCGTTGCACGGTATTGTGAGAGCAACCTCGGCGAAGCCGAGACAGCTTTTGTTACACAAGGGAGCGGACAGCGAAATTGTCTCGGCCACGCCGAAAAGGCTGTGGAGGAAAAAAAAAGTTTGAAAACTCTTAAAAAAGTTAAAAAAAGATTGTGACACACTTTGGGGGACCGGTTGGCGCACGACGGGTACTTATCTTATCGAGAGTGAGCGAGCGAGAGCGAGGAGCGAGAGCGGACGGCCGATGGCAACTGGCGGATGGCGACTGGCGGATGGCGACTGGTCTGTGAATAGCCAGCACAGGGTACTCACAGACACGGTGCTCGCAGTGCTACCGTCGGCCGTCCAGTGGTGAGTCAACCACACATGCAGCAAGCTCAACACTGAGAGGATCTTCGGTGCATGCTCCGCAGTGCACGGTTATTCGGTACCTCGTCGAGCGCGAGCGAGCGAGACCGAATGGCTAATGGCGGCTGGTGAATGGCGAACAACGAACGAACGACGAGCGAAACGGGCCCACTCGCTTGCGAGAGTGAAGAGTCTCATTGGATGGTGGCAGAGTAAAAAGATGTTTTTTTTTTGAAAAATTACTATACGCGAATTGATTAAGGATCTGAGCTCGAGCCGCACGGGACTCGCGATGCTCGCCGCGCTCGCCGCGCTCGCTCGCTACGCTCGCTACGCTCTCTATGCTGGCTATGCTTATTATGCAACCGAATCGTAGACGACTCGCAATGCTCGCATGACACGCTTCGCTCGTCATGCTGTCTATATATCACCTTCCCAACACAAACCCCTCGAAACCAATGCTGTCCTCGGCGTCGAGGAACCAGGTAGCAGTCCCGAGGATGCTGGCGTTGCCCTCCACTTGTACTATACACGCCTCGGTCTCGTTGTTGTTGGCGCGGAGTCCATCGCGAATCACTTTGCCCTTAAACCGCGAGCCGATAATGGACTCGTTCACATACGTCGAGTCGCGACCAAGTTTTTTGTTGAGGAAGAGCTGGCCCACCCGGCCCGCCGTTCCCGAGCCGCACGCAGAACGGTCCAGCTGTTTGAGTCCGAGAATCAGCACCGACCGCTGGTTGCTCGCGAGCGACTGCGGCTCCGGCGTCACCGAGGGCGACCGCAACGACTCTGCGCTCTCCAACGGCTCTACCGTCTCTGCCGGGTCCAAAACGTTCACAATGTTGACCCCATGCAATCCCCTGATCTGCGGAAAATCCTTGTTGACGATTTCCAAGTCTAATTTTTTGATCGCACGTTTGATTTCAAAACCAAGATCAATCAACCGTTGCGCGTTTTCGGGCCGAACGTCCAGCACGTCGCGCTCGAGCTCGACGAAAAAGTTGAACGCTCCGTTGAAAACAATGTCTCCCACCACGGTCCCCAAGCTCGTCGGCACGCTCACGTCGCGGTAGAGCACGAAAACAGGCGTGTTGACGAATCGCACAAACCGAACGCGACGGCCGTCCCAGTGCGCCTCGGTGCGCACAATCCCCACCGTGGTCTCCAGCTTCACCTCCACCAGCTGCGTCTCCGGATCCGGCACCTTGCTCGGGAGATACCCCATCTTGAGTAGCGTGGTCACCGTCGCCACTATTCCGTGACCGCATTGGTCGGTGTACCCACTAGGGTTCACAAAGATCGCCGCAGCATCCGCCCCCTCGAGCGTCGGCTCCATCAGATAGCCCCCAAACATGTCGTAGTGTCCACGGGGCTCCCGCATCAGCGTCAGTCGGATGTAGTCGTGGTTCTGTTGTAGGTACTGTCTCTTCTCCAGCAGCGTGTTGCCGGGAATCTCTTTTGGTAGACCCTCATACAGCAGACGGAACGGCTCACCGCCCGTGTGGGTCTCGTATGTTTTGAGCGATCTCACCTGCATCGCGCACTAACACCCGTCTTCTGTACATATGCTCGTCCACTGCCCCCATCGCAGCGACCACTACCACCTATATATCTGTCACCGCAAAACAGCCCTATCTGCTGCTAGAGCAGAATTTTTCCCTGTCAGTCTCGGAGCCTCCGAAGTGCGGAATTCTCTAGTCGGAGCCCCCGAAAACAAGCTCCTGTCCCTCGGTGTCTCCGTCCTGAGCAACAAAGCAAACGCAACACCGCCGTTCGTCGCTCCCCCCGATAAGCAACCCATCTGTCACCGTTGCTGCTTCGCACCATATATATGTGCACATGTATGACCTCTGTTTGTTTCTTTGCTTCGCACTGAATTTCATTGCTCGCGCCCGCGCCACACTTCACTACACCGGGAACCGCGCCCGCGCCCGCGGCCGGCCCTCCCGCGGCTCCAGCTGTTCTTTCCTCTGCCAGCGTGTTCCCGTGCACCCAACCGCCGCGAGAAAAAAAATTATCTCACTTGACGTTGACGTATTCTCTCTATAGACCCGGAGGCAAAAGGGCTCAAACCTGAAACTCGAACCGCTAACCACACCGTGTCGGAGCACAGCTGTCAACATGGATTTGCAACCAGACTTCAGGAACTCGTGCTCGTTCTGCAAGTCGAAGAAAGTGAAAGTACGTTGTGTTGCAAATGAGACTCCCCGCGAGAACCCTCGCTAACCAACCCTCTTTTAGTGTCGCGGTGAATTGCCCACCTGCTCGCGCTGCCAGAAGGCAGGCGTCCCGTGCAACATCGCCGACGAGGTCGGCTACAGTTACAAGACGGTCCAGGTGCTTCTGAAGCGGATCAGCGAGCTCGAGGAACAGCTCCAGGCCGCACAATCAGCAACATCGCCAAACCAACAGGTCACGTCTGTCAAAAAAGACTCGGTCGCGAGCATCGAAACAAGCGGCAGCCAAATCGACAAGGTCATCGACCACCTGTCCACGGAGGTTGGAACGCTCACCGTGAGCAACTCTGAGGACTCGGCAGGCAAATACGTGGGCGCAGCAACAGGGTCGAACTTTGCTCGCGTCTTCCTCAAGCAGATAAACCTCAGCCACCTCGAAAACATCGACGCTCTCGACGACAACCTCGAGCTTTTCGACGCGCTCATCTCGCGCGCGTGTGCCTCGTTGCCAAACCAGAAGGTGGCGCGCTACCTCCTGTACCGGTACATCGACCGTGTGCAGGTGTACATGCCCATCTTTGTCATCTCGTCGCTCAAGGCAACGTTCGAGCAGGTGTACGACAACCCGCACAGAGTGTCGTACTTCGACAAGTACCTCATCTTCATGGTTCTCGCAATCGGGTCGCTGCGCAACGAACGCAGCTCCAGCGAACTCCAGATGCAAAATCCGTTCCGTCCGATCGAGTACTACAACACCGCGTTCAAGTACTTTGAAAACATCCTCTCGCGGCGCTCGGAGAAGTCCTTGCAAGCACTGCTGCTCATGATCATCTGGATGCTCGAGTCCGAGTCCATGCAGGACGATAACGGCGACCTGTGGCACATGAGTCGGTTCTGCATGTCGCTCGCAATGGAGCTCGGCGTGCACCGTTACAACCCAGACTGGAACTTTGGCAAAATCCGCAACGAGCTCCGCAACAGGCTCTTCTGGTGTACCTACATTGTCGATCGTACCGTTGCCATGAAACTCGGCCGCGGACTCTCGTTGCGCAAGCAGGCCATCGACACCCCGCTCCCCGAGCTCTTGAACGACGACTACACAACCAGCGACGAAGGAGGACTGCTCATCAACTACAACACCGTGCGGTTCCTGCCCTCGATCCTCACCACCAAGATGTGCGAGATTTGCGGCGATATGCTCGAGTCGGTGTACATCTCGCGCACAGTGGGAATGGAGCCCCAGATCAGCGACGAAGAGCTCATGCAGATCAAGCAGAAGTTACACAACGACCTGATCGAGTGGATGGCTTCGGTGGATCGCGAGATCCCTAACCATATCAGCTGCTACTATGAGCTCAAGGTGCGGCATTGCGTGAACTTGATAATTCTGCTCCGACCATCTCCATCCTACCCTGTTCCGGAGACAGACGACGTGATGACGTGCAAAACCAAGTGCGTTGAAGGGGTCCAGTGTTACACAAAGCTGATTGAGAGCGGCTGGGTCATTGCGCCATCGTTTTTGCACGACCTCGTGACCATTGGACTGACGATGATTTACTGCTCGTGGCGGCTGGACTCGGTCTCGGACATTGTGCGGAACTTCTCGCGCGACATCATCAAGATCATGGACGAGGCGTGCAAGTACTATCCGCGTTTTGTCAAGTTTAGGAATCTTTACCAACAAGTTTCGACTGCCATTGCTCTCCATATCGACGTGACAAACTCGAGTCCGGTGAGCGGTAGCGAACTGGCGATTGAGAACCAGATGTATTCGCTGGGCCCGCAGTTCGAGTGGAATGATTGGTTTGCACAGGAAGCGTTCCAGAACAGTTTCAAACAGTACTACGACCTGGGTAACGACAGGCTGGTGAACGATTTGGGAGTTCAATTCCACGACGTTACGAGTGCGTTCAGGGGTTAAGCATTAGGTGGGCGACAACCAAAGTGATGATTTGCATTGATGTTACGTTTGCTTTCTCGCTAGTTTTGGGATTGGGGGCTTGTTGGAAGTGAAAGAACTTTTGGTTTATAAAGATGGGTGAAGGACAAATATGAAGGAAACTTGTAGTTTTGGTATAAATAACGGTCAAGAACAGAATAATGAAAAGGAGTGTAAACCAAGAGTGTAGTTGAGAATCAGTACATTCTCTCCCCGACTTGAACGGAATCAATGATTCCGGCTGCTCCCAGTTGTTCCACGAGATCCAGAACCATAAAGTCGCAACCAGGCGCGGCTCCAATGATGGCTGTCACCGGAAGATACTTCTCGGTAAGAGTGATTGTCGAATTGTATGGCAGCTCTGCGAGCGGAACGACGGCCTCTGGAGTGCGTGCAAACGACGAGATGTACAGTTCGTCAAACTGGGAGAGGGCGCTGGCGGATGGAGCGTCTTTGTACTTGTTTCTGTAGCTAGTGGAGCCGTCGTTGGACAAGTAAATGTAGAGAGAAGACGAGCAAGAATAAGGATCTGGAGCTGTCACGTTGGAGTTCCAGAACTCATCGAACAGAAACATGTGCTCGACAGCTTGGTCGTAACCTTCCTTGGTGAGGTTGTAGTAGCCCCAATCCCACCGGAACTTTGGAACTGGGTCCAAGAATGGAGTGTCGTTGGCGAAAGCAGCTCTGTAATCGGCTGCAAATGGCTCCCAAACGTTCACATACTGGTAGTAGGCTGCCAGTCCGGACCACGTGTAGTTGAACACCTCGTGGATGTCAACTCCGGTGTTGTTGGCGAAAGTCTCAAAGAGATCAAGCTCGACGTTGGTACCGTTGACGAAATCAGTGACTGCGTCGACAAAGTCGTAGAAAACGTCGATCGCCGCGTCGTTCGCGACGGCCTCGGCAAAACCTGACTGGTCGTCGTGGATCGCAAAAGTGTAGACGGTGACTGGGAAAGTGGTGTAGTTCGTGGAAATGTTGGCGTTCTCGGCGTACCAGGCTTCGCCAACGGTGCGGAAGAGCTCAGGGTCTCGTGCAAAAAATCCTGCCGTGTCCATATATTCGTTCATAGGGATCGCTCCCTCGAGCGAAATCGCGTCGAAAGTTGGACGAAGTCCAAAAACTCCTTGCGACGAGGCCGGACACCGCACGGAACAACCCGTGTCTGAGCCGATGGTGAAGTCGAGCCAGTCGTACGCGGCCTCGGCTGCCCCAGATCCGCACGACGACGACGATGGCGACTGGTAGCCGTCTCCGCGAGGGTTGAAAGGAGCGTGGTAGTCAACGTAATCTGCAGTTGGAGCTTCGCCGTTGGCGAACTGCGTGAGCTTGAGTTTACCCACCACGACAGCACCAAGGTCAATCAGCCGCTGAATGGCAGGACACGTGCTGTTTGGCGCCTCGTACAAGTCGTAGTAGTGGCGAGAAGAGCCTCCTGTGCGCACTCCCGCAATGTCGAAAAGATCCTTCACCGCCACGCGATAACCCGCGAGTGGCTGTTCAGGTGTGGCGGTGTAGTAGAGCCGCGAAGGAACGGCAACGGTCTGTGCGTGCGCGACGGCGACTCCGGCCGGAAGCACCATGAATTTGTCAGAATCGGTATCGGCCGGCACGAGACCCGATTGGAATGTACCGTAGTGGTCTGCATACAGCCTGTAGGCAGGGTAAAGCGTGAGATTTCCATCGAGGAAAGAACCGAAATAAGGACCGGCAGGAACGGACAAATCAGGTGAGGCCGCTGCGCAAGTGACGTTGAAGGAAGCCAGCGAACGATTCTGGATCTTGAATGTCAGATCATCGGCAATGAGGATCGTTTCCAGGAAGTAGTCGGAGAAGACATCGTCGAGTTCTTTGAAGTCTGCTGCGACGTCGCCGAGACTCGAGTTTCTAAGCACAGAAGCGTCATCCAGCACAGTGAGTGGGAACAGGAAAGACGGTTGCAGCGATCCGAAAAGGTTGGTCAATTGAGTGGAATTGAGCGACTCGACGGGTGTTGCGGGGACATAGTAATCGATTTCGCCCAGACGCACCTGTTTGGAAACCGCGAGGGCCACCAACAGCCGCACAAACAAGAGCTCCGTGAGAACGTAGGCAAGCAGCATTGTAGAGGTTGCTAGCGATACTACAAAAAAGGAGTGTGTGGTTGCAACCAAAGTCGAGAAGTGTGATGATTTATAGTGGCTTCCAAAGCTTTTTTCAGACTATGCGGGTTATTATGCGAATTGGGCAACAAAGTTCCCGTTTCAGGATGGAGTTATGCCTACAGGGGTAAGTTGACTAACCGTGCGGGCTTAAAAACGGTGATGACCGTTTTCGGAAGTGTAATCGTACTTCGGGAGAAGAGTTTTTTTTTGAGTATTTTTTTTTTTTTTTTCGAGGTTCGGCCAGTATTTGGTGGTCGGAATGAATGTCGGAATTCGAATTTCAAAGACTGACGCTTGGCGTTGATCTAAAACGAGCAAAGCGGGTTGTGCAGTCACAAAATCGGTCGTTGTGCCAACGATTACAATCCGATCAGTAACGCCAATGACGGTCTCATTCGGGGCTGGCAAGCCCCGATTATCTTTGTGCTTCCATTGTAACAAGAGCCTCCGAAAAAGGGCTAATCCTTCTCGAATATGTGATACGCAATGCTTTGCTCGTTCTGCCCGGTGCACCACAATCGCTCCCATACGGAGTACGACTACAAAGATCTGGTAATCACCGACTAAACGTCCCTTTCTGGTGTTCCGAGGTTGTTTTGCGCGACACGATAAGAATCCTCGTTATCTCCACACGGCCTAAAAATTCGTAGCTGGAAAAAAAAAAGTTTCGCACCGATAAGAAAACAACAAGTCGAATGTTCTTCTTAGACAAACATCAATCATGGGCAGTATCGTCAAGTTCCGGTCTTCACGAAGCAAACAAATTGCTTGTCGAAGATGCAAAGCCAGAAAGTAAGCAGAAACGATGATCTTCTGAAATCTCCGCTAACACCCTCGATAGGAAGAAGTGCGATGCTGCTAGACCGGCCTGTCGCTACTGCATGGAAAACTCACTGGAGTGTAGCTACACGGAGCTGGAGGTGATGGAATACTCACCGGGGGCGCCTTCCAAACCACTTGCTGTGATCCACAATGAAAATTCCAGCATAGCCAGCATGATCCAATCGCTAGAACAACATTTTACAAAAGAGTCCACCCATCTCTCACTGATGGATTGGCCAGTGATACACATCCCCTCATCCATTGTCACTTATATTGGAGATGCCACAGCCGTTGATACAAAGGTCGAAATGGTCAAGGTTTACAACGCCAACAGCATCTTCGTGAACGGATTCACCATCGACGACTACATTCTTACGACCGTGCGTGGTGAAGTTTCTGCTGGAGGACTCGAGCGCAATCTCAGCACTGTTTTGGAGGGATTGAAGCACTTCACAGTCAAAAATGGCAGCACGAGACGTGATAACGCTGTGCGCCAAAGTGGCTCAAGAGGAAAGCCCTCTTTGAAAATTCACCCCAATAAGCTGAGAAACGTTTTGGTGATTCCTCCTGCTGCTTTTTCGATCAAAAACAAATGCTTGGCAAATTTGCCCAACTCCATAGGAGAAGATTTGGCACATAATTTGCTGAAATACTTTTATCACCATTGCAAGAATTCCACTATCGCGACCTCTGATAATCACATAAGCTTCTTGCAAGTGTGTTCTCCTTTGATTTACGGTAGTGCCGCAGTCATGAAAACCGTACTGGTTCTGTCCTACTACCACATGTCAAAGTTCGATAGGGAACTTTGCGCTTCGCTCGGTCCCACTACAAAAGGCAAAATTGACCGTCTCCATGGCCAAGTGCTGGAAGAGTTGGAGACCAGACTACAGTATATCCTGTCAGTGTGCTGCGATCATTCGTTTATTACCGTGTACTTCCTTTTGACGATCGAGGTCATACTTGGAGGCAGGAGCGGCTTATATTACAAGTTTATGAACTTGGCGCAGCAAATGATTGTTTTCAAAGGGGGGTTCCGAAATCTCTGTAGCTCCCTCACTGGACTTTGTCTGTCCAAACTAATGGCTCCTCATTTGGCAGTGGGAATGAACATTTTCTCGGAGAACCTAGAAACCTGTGACTATTTTTTGGGTTTGGACGAGCTCAGTTATGTGTTCAATCAGGATAACAAAAGACAGTTCTTTGACAACTTCAGCTACTCGATGTACTTGGGATTTGACACGTTGAGACCGCACCTGGAGAATTTTTCGAGAATCACGCAGCTCTACAATCTTACCACAGTTTCAGTGTTTGGTAACTCGGGACATCATTCAACAGCAATCGACTATTCGAAGATCACGCTGATCAACTTGGAAAGAATTGCTACTGAATCTGCCTCCATTGAAAGTGGAATTCAAAAACTCGAGGAGGGCGAGACCTCAGAGGATTCTTTTCTCGCTACGGAACTAGATTTACTCCGCCATTCGTCTCTCCTTTACCTCTATCAAATGGTCAATAGGCAAACGTCGCTTTCTCCAAAAACCATGATCATGGTAAGAGTTATTCTTGCTGACTTAAATTGTTTGTTTGCACACTGCGAGAATGTGCCAAAAACGGCCGCAAGCAGCATGATACAGTTTCCGTTTGCACTTTTGGTAGCTGGAGTCAACATGATATCCTTGAAGGAGAGAGAGTGGTACACGTCAAAGCTGAGGCAGCTCTTCACCCTCACAAACAAAGAGATGATTCTTACAGTCTTAAATGCTCTTAGGGATGTATGGAGTTTGGATCCCATCGGATCTACGTTTGTGGATTGGAGATCATTGATGGAGGAAAAAAATATGGCTCTTAGTTTCTGCTGCTAAATTATACAAATACCAGAAGTAGTGTCTATTTTTTGGGGTTTGTTCTGACCACACTCGCGAGCTCTTGGGCCTCTCCCTCCATTCTTGGGGCACTCCCATTGTCGTGCGTATGGTCCAATTTCTCGTCCCAAGACCACATTTTTTTGAGAACAGGGTCCAAGCTTCCCGTCAAGTAATCAACAACCTTGTCTCCGATAATCGGAACAAATTTCCATGCATGGGCAGAGCCACCAGTTGCCATAACGACATTCTCCAACATAGGATGGTTGTCAATCAAGAAATTCGCAGACGGTGTCTGTGTCAGCCAGCAAAGCTTGGTTCTGTCGAAAGGCCTCTCGTACAGTGGTGGCATGATTTCCTTCAGATTCTCTCTGATGGCTTTTTCCGCATCTTCTGGGATCCAATCTTTTGGGTTGGTCATGATCGTCCTTGGATATGAGATAGTGACACTGCTCTCTGAGTCTTTTGGATTTGGGTTGGGCACCTCTACTGTGTTTTTGTAGCCCGGTGATCTTCTCAACGTTTTGATCTCCCCGTTGTAAGGTGGGAAAATGTTGATACCAGTTGATAGGTTTGTCGTAATTGACATGTCTTTCCACTGAACTTCTTCTTCTGGAGTGACTTTGTACCAGGCCACCTCAATTGAGGTTGACTTGCAAATATGCTCCAAATTCACCAGCTTGCAGCTCCACGCACCGGCAGCAACAACAACCAAGTCACACTCGATGGACGTTCCGTCAACAAACTTCACACCCTTAGCTTTGGAAGTTCCATCTTCAAAATCGAGCTCACTGACCTCCTTGAAAATGAAATCGATAGAGGAAAAACTCTTGGCACGCTCGTAGTAGGCTTTCATGCTTTTTTCGGCATCAATGAACCCATTGGCGTAGTTGGTGTAACCTTTGTTCCACCTTCTTTGTTCTTTATCGGCCGGAGAATGGCCATGAATAGCTTCGAAAACCTCGTCGGGAGTTCCATAGTATTTCATATTTTCGGGATGGCCTTCGTTGGTTTTTTCCGCTGCGGCTTTGCCGCTAGTCCAAATATCCTCCCACTTGTCAGACTTTCCGTCGTAGATAAACGACATGCCGCACTGGTGGAAAAATGGCAAAAGGTCAGGGTCTTTTTTGATGATGCTCATTGCTTCTGATGCAAGCTTGTAATAAACTTCGTCTTTGTAGTCCACTCGTATGCATCGAGTGGTGTCAACGCTGGTAGCGTCCGGCACGGGAGGCTCGTATCTGTCCACGACAACCACCTGGGTGTGTGGATATCTTTTCGCCACCGCGATGGCGGTGGAGATGCCAAACACTCCAGCACCGATGATAACTATTTTGTTCGGGAACTCCATTGTACTTTTCTTGGGACAGGTTGGTTGAGTTCGCTAGCACCGTAGTAGCACATATCGGTCTACGATAAGGCTTTTCATTATATATATGCTTTTTTTTTCGCATATCTTTCGAGTATCGATAGCGGAGAAATTTCCTAGATAGGAAATTGAAGTCCTACGAAATTTTTCATATCTAAAATCGATACCGATTGTACACAAGCAGATAAAAACATATCTACAGTCGGGAAGCGCGAGCCCTTCCGAATTGCAACTCTGACGCATCTGCCAGTTTTTGTTTGTTGTAGTTTCTCGGGGTTTCCAGTCCTTCTCTAAGTCCGTTGGGATCTTTTTGAATCTCGGAAAGAGATCTCCACTGGAACAGATTAGTGTAGAAATTTTCCCTGCCTTCTATTTTGTCAACCAAAAATTGACCAAGCACTGGCAACATTTTGAAAGCATGGCCAGATCCTCCACACGCAACAAAAAGGTTTTTCTTTCCAGGAACAAAGTCATAGATGTAGTCATTGTCAATCGTGTCGGTGTACCACAAAAGTCGACTTTCAAATTTCAGACCTGCTGAGTGTAAATCAGGGAAAAACTCTTTCAGCCACTCATCGACTTGGCTGATGATGTGGCTTGTGAGACTTGTTGTTGGCGGGTCATCATTGGAAGTTTTGGGAATGGAAGCAACTCTCCCGTCAGGCAGTTTGGTAGGGTTGACGTACTTGGTTTGTCTGACAATCATCTTCATGTAGCCTTCTGGCTCCATCATTGGAAACATGAACATTCCACCCAGGTACTCTTTTTCCCTGGAGTGCCCTGACTTCCAGGTGAGAACAGGGAAATTTCTTGAGTTGTATTTCGCTCTAAGACTCCGACATTCTTCAGGGATCTTGAAGAAAATAATGTTTCCAGAAGCCGCTTCGTTCATACCATCCAGTTCTGGAACAAGTGGTGTAGACCAAGGGCCGCAATTGATCACCGTCAGGTCAGCAAAATGGGACTTTCCATCTTTAGTAACTATACCAGCCACTGTTGTTTTGGAAGAGTCACTGTAAATGTATCTTTCAAATGTTCCTTTGCTACCACCAAGAACGAACTTGACTCCCAGCTGAGAGCACAAATATTTCGCATATTGGCAAGCCCTGGATGCGTAGATGACGCCGGCAGTGGTGTCCAAAGCTCCTTCCAAAGATGGAATTTTCTCCTTCAGGTCCAGGGCAAAATTGATTTTCGGTCCCAGTCCACAAGCTTTGGCCCTTTTGACATCATTTGGATTGTTGATGTCATATCTCAGTGGCAACAATCCCTCTTTTTTGTAGTTTTCGATGCTTGCCTCCACCTCCCAACCTTTGATATCATCCAAAGCTAGCTTTCCACACATATCCAGCAGCTGGAGATTGGTGTACTTCTTTGCTTCATCAGGTGGCAGGAGAAGTATCTCCTGATTCCATTTTTGCCAAACTTCAAAAGCTTGGAAAGCTAAGTCTTGATAATGTTTCTTCTCAGCATACTGTGCACGAAAAATTTTGTTGATGTCACCCGAGGCGGTGTCTGCACCTTTGAGTAAGGTATAGTTGTTGCTTTCAAAATCCAATCTATCAAAAACAGTTATGTTCTTGTAGCCGTTTTGCGCCAAGTGAAGTGCGTTGGACAACCCAAACACACCTGCGCCGACTATGATGATGCTAGAATCCTTTGTGTAGCTCATGTTAACTTGTGTGGAAAGTGATCAAACAGACAGAACAAGAGCTATTCGACACGCGGTAATTCAAATTTTTATAAGGTGCTGGAGGAAAAGCAGTTACTGAGATTGCGAAATTTTGGCACAACCAAGTTTTTTTTTTTTTTTTCTCGATCACAAAGGCATTATCGCACATATTACCGAAAAAGGAATATATGAAGTTGTTTATCTTTGTCCGACGGCGAACGCAGATCCAACTCACCGATAAGCCAAATCCTCGGGATCCAAGTTTGGATCCTTCGGGCAGACTTCCTCATTTGGAACCCTGCCGCAACGAAAGTTTTCGTCTTGTCGGGCAAAATACCCGATTGAATCAAGAAATCAACAGTAATGAGGCACTTTCTGATTTGACTTGGTTCATCTGTATTCGCGATAAGGGTAGATAAGAGGACAGTAGTTAATTTCATTTATTTTCCTGTGGACGAGTGATGGTGGCATAAAAGCTTTTCAATCATCGAACTGACAGACTCTTTCTTTTCGATGACGAAGTAGTCTGGGTTACTTACTGTGAGGAGGTCAAAATGTTGAATGAATACAGTAACGAAGAAATAAAAGGTGAGAACACGGAAGTGGAGATCAACCCAATTCTTTCACCAAAAGAGCTCAAGGATGTTGATCAAGGTTTCCAGTATGCGCTCGAGACCGAACCATTAGAGCTCGATCCTGAGTTTGAAAAGAAAGTTGTCAGGAAGATTGACTGGAATATCCTCCCTATGATGTGCATCCTAATGTCCTGTCAACTAATGGACAAATCCACGAACTCGTACGCCTCCATTACCGGCTTGCGAACCGATCTGAATATGAATACAAAAACTTATTCTTGGGTGGGTAGTTCCTTTTATCTGGGCTACCTCGTCTTTTGTTATCCAGCAAGCATGTTGCTGCAACGCTTCTCTCTTTCCAAGACTCTGGGTATCGCAGTGGTTTTGTGGGGCGTTGTGATTTGTTGTCATGGTGCCACTCATTCTAGTTCCACATTCTTGCTTTGCCGTACCTTGTTGGGGGTTTTTGAGTCATTCATGGATCCTGCTTATATGATCATGACAAGTCAGTGGTACAAGAAGGAGGAGCAATACAGACGTTGTGGTGTTTGGCTGGGGTTTCAAGGTTTTGGAACTATGTTGGGCTCTTTGATTGCCTACGGATTCTACAAACATCAGCACTCGTACTCACTCGCTCCTTGGAGACTATTGTACATTGTCACAGGTGTGATTACCATATTTTTTGGTCTGATTTCTTTGGTCCACATCCCAGATATTCCTGTCAAAGCATGGTTCTTGAACGAAGAAGAAAAACGTTATGTGACTGAGAGAATTAGAAAGAACAAAACGGGATTTGGAAATACTCACTTCAAACTTGCACAATTGAAAGAAGCATTTCTTGACGTCACCACCTACTTGTTTTTCTTCTACATGTTCAGCTATGGAGTCACAAATGGCTCTTTGGGCAACTTTGGGTCGATATTGCTTAACGATGAGTTTGGATTCACCAAAAGTCAATCTCTATTGTTGAACCTGGTTGGAAGTGGAATCGACATTATTTTCCCGCTTGCGTTTGCTTATGTGAACTTTTATCTCATCCCAAGTCGCTTGGTTGTTTGTTCCATAATCAATGCGTTGATCTTTGCTGGTGTTTGTATGCTTGCATTTGCTCCTGGAAATGGGCCCAAGATGACTGGTTATTTTCTTACCTATCTTACAACTGCAAGCTGGGCATGCATGAGCTCTGTGGTTTCTTCAAACGTGGCTGGGCACACAAAGAAGATTACTGCAAGTACAGTTTTCTTGGTGGGATTTGCAACTGGTAACATTGTTGGTCCTCAGATGTTTATAGGTAGCCAGGCACCCATTTACATTACTGCCAAGCGAGGTATGGTGGGAACTTACGTGATCTCAGCAGTGGCACCGGCTATTTTACTGTTCATTTACAGCCGAAGAAACAGTAGAAAACAGGTTCCAAGCAGTGAGAACGAAAAAGATGACTTGGTGTTGTCTTTTGGTGATAAAACTGACAAAGAAAATCCAGCATTCACCTACATCATTTGAACAGTGACAAACTTTGTTGATCATAAAATTAGAGACTGTGCAAACAAAGTCTCAAACACAAGCTCAGAATTTACAAGTACGTAGGGTTAGTCTATAACTGTGAGAATTATTTCATCTTTACTGGTAATCCTGCAATCACCAGATTAAAATAAAAAATGCAGGCTGACTTGGCTTTATATGAAGACTGCACTTTTTCCACCCACATTTCATTACAACAGAAGTAAGCATAAACGCTCTTTAGAATCTACTGCTTTTCGAACCCCGCAACAAAATGTCACAGTTACCAACATCAGTGGCTGCCCCATTTGAACATTTCTCTCAACATGACGAGATACAGGTTATTTCATTGCAGTTTGCTGTTCACACCCTTCAACAGGAGATGGCCTGTTCACTTCATCAGGCATTATGCAATTCACTTTTATTGATTCTTTTACTTCCTTTTTTCAATTATTCAAATAGCAGGAAACCACCTTAAACCAAAACCTGTTGAGAAGGTCGAAATCTTTTAGCATAGTAGCATACAATATCCGCTGTCTTCAAACTCAAATGGACACTGTGTTGTCATCATGAAAAGCCAAACCCAGATAATCTTTGAGTCTCAACTTCAGATTGATACCACCCTCGCCTCTTTAAAAACTGATACCATACCCGTTCAAATGCGCATGAATTTTTTCCCTAGAGATTCTGAATTGTCTCCGAACTTACGATTCTAGGAAGTTCATCAGGAGTATATAGTTCGTTGAGGAACGTGAAAATAAGAGCTTCTTGATTCGAAGACCTGCGCACATAATTCTCATGACGCCTCAGTCGCAGGCGAATGCCATTAAGCCTGGTGTCAATTTCGTTGTATGGTTCCGCTCAACCTGGTCGAATCGCTGGTCAACTCGCTGGCCGGATTCATTATACCGGTTGTCTAGTTTGTTGTTCAAGTCAGCGCGGAATTCATTAAACATCTCCCTCATTTGTAGGACAGTAGGGGCATTCGCACCACACTCTTGTGCTTCTAATTTAGCAAGCCGAGCAGTCTGCTCCTGCAAAACATGACTACTTCGCTGATCCAGATTGACCTCATTGACTTCTTCAACCTGTAACTGTTCATCTCCCGTTGTGAGTCTGTTTATGCGCTCTGGGTTGAGTTCACGTAGAACACCGGACCGGCTTTGGACTGCTAAATTATCAGCGCACGCCTCTGTTTCCACTAACGTAATGGAAGCCAACGTGACTCGGCGTGTCTTTTCAATTTCCCTCAGATCCGATAGAATCTTGAGTTTGCAGGCGTATCTACGAAGTTGCGCGCTGCTTCCATCTGCTGGCGGCTCGATACCAAGCAGTTTGATATTAGAATTAGGATAGCGTTCTCCATCGTTGGTTGCGGTTTCTGATGGAATCAACGTTTTTGTGGCGGGTTCATTACGTAAAATGTTCCCTGTATTCTGTTGTGAAATCGCCTGTATGAAGACAAGGAAGTCTGAGGTAGTCAGCTAAACTTCGTCTTAGGGCGAAAGCTTCGTTTTATTGGCTGAAAATACCGAACAACAGAAAATTAACCAAAAGAAAAAAGGAGCAAAGCAAAGAGCAGAAAAGCAACATCAGTGTTCAAAGTGATGAAGGAATTTTGCTCAAGCATTTGATTGCTAAAGTTACAGTGATGTGCAAGAATATCTATGTACAGACGCCGTAGTTGCTCATGTTGATTTACAGTTTACATATAAACCTTATATAAGTTTTTGAACATCCGCTAAATAGAGGGGTGCCATCAGAGGATTATTCAACTACAAACGATTATCAACATGGGATCAAAAGAGATTGAAGCAATTGGCATTACTGATTTTGCTAAATACCCCGAGGCTAAGAAATTTGTCTATCAGCCTCAGGTTCTGAGGCCTCAAGATGTGGAGATAAAGATTGAAGTTTGCGGAATTTGTGGATCTGACTTACACGCAGCCCATGGTAATTGGGGTGAGCCATACGTACCTGTGGCTGTTGGGCATGAGATTGTTGGCAAGGTCGTTGCGGTGGGCAGTGGTGTCAAACCGTTTAAGATTGGTGACCGCGTTGGTGTTGGAGCCCAAGCTGACAGTTGTGGGGAATGCTTCAGGTGCAATCACCATTATGAGAATAACTGTCTTGAACAAGTCCAGACGTACTTCGGCACTTACAAAAAGACTGGAGTTCACTCGCAAGGTGGTTACGCATCCCATGTTCGGGTAAACACGAAATTCGTGTTTCCTATTCCTGATGGATTGGAAAGCAAGCATGCTGCACCACTGCTTTGTGGTGGTGTCACTGGGACTCGACCACTTCTGGAAGCTGGTGTGACAAAAGGGACCAAAGTTGGAGTTGTTGGCGTTGGGGGCATTGGCCACATGTCCATCATGTTTGCCAAGGCTTTGGGAGCAGAGGTGACAGCAATATCCAGAAGTGAGAAGAAAATCAAAGTCGCAGAGGCGCTGGGGGCCGACCATTACATTGCCACTTCTAAGCCTGGTTATGAGGATGAGCACAGAGACAGTCTTGAAGTCATCGTCAATACAGGCTCCAATATCACGACAGAAGGTGTGAACTCTTTGATCAAGTTGTTGAGGCCACGCGGAACATTAGCCATCATAACATTTCCTCCAAGTGGAACAAAACTTGAGATTGATCCAGTGATAATGCTACAGAATGATATCAAAATACATGGCTCGGCGATCGGTGCGCCAAATGAGATCAAATATCTTTTGGAACTTGCAGAAAAGAAGAAGGTACAACCATGGGTCGAGACGTTACCTATTAGCGAACAAAACGTGACCAAGGCTTGGGAAAGAATGGATAGTGGTGACGTGAAATTTAGGTTTGTTCTGACTGATTACGATAAGTGCTTTCAAGAGCGTTAGTGCGATGACGCGGCGAACTGGTCTGACTGAAGACGCAACGATTCGAGTATAGTATGATATGGTGATAGGGTAATTTGGAAAATGTTTTTAAGTTTGCTGTAACTGAATCCGATTGGAGAATGGATTCACTTTTGCTGTAACTGATTCTGATGCTACCAAAAGTACTTGATTTCATGTATAGAAAAGGCCCATAACTTGGAGCTATTTCAATTCAGGAAAAGTGTCAATGGCATTCATCTCTCTTTTTTCTGATTGGGTTGTAAGACACGATTTTCATCGAAACAAAATAACCACGAACGGACTCGATGAGATTCGGGTCGATCAACTTTGCTGATACAGCTCATCTAGCGTCAGCCTTGCTTTGCCTGTCACTCACTATGGGGTTAATGGTTCTACGTAAATTTGCGACGACTCGATCATTCCTTGACTATCTGATATTATCCGAGATTTCGTCGAAACACATTCGGACCAGCCTAGCCTGTTCATCGGCTGACGATTCATAAATTATACAAGCTTAAAACGACTTCGAGAACTCAAGATTTATATTCTTCTGATATTTCCTGCATCTCTGTACTCAACCCTCTCGGAAGAAGATCATCCAAATCTGCCCTTCTACCAGTTTCGAAATCCATGTCTTGCACCCTAACAAAACTTGAGCCAAGATAAAGGTCATAAAACAACCACAGGATGAAGAAAAGTGGAAACAAGATATAGTCGTCAATGAAAGGGCCTTTTTGAAATGGCTTGAAAACTGACCAGCCTTGAACTAGGGTGAGCAAAATACCGATGATAATGGCCACCATATTGGACCAAGGAAAGAAGGGTGCCACATACGGTAGCTCTTCAATCGCGTGACCTTGAGCCACCCAGCCTTGCCTGAACCTGATATGTATAACCGAGATCGAAGTCCAAACCATGAATGCGGCCACACCAGCAATATTGACAATGTAACTGTAGGCAACTGAAGAACCCGACTTCCAACTCAACACAGAGAGGAAACAGAAAAGATGTGAGAAGTGGACTGCCACGTATGGGACTCCATTTTTGGTGACCTTGGTGAAGACTCTAGGTCCAAAACCATTTTGAGCCCAAGAGAAAATTGTTCTACTCGCAAGGTAAATCGAGGAGTTGATCGCACTGATGCATGTGATCAGCACAATAGCAGCGATGAAGTACTTTGAGTTTTCCCACCCAGCGTACGTCAGAGCTATTGTCATTGGCGCTTTCATGACTTTCTCCGTGCTCAATAGATTTGGGTCGTTGTAAGGAACAGTAATGCCATAGGCGACAGCAAGACCGAAATAAACAATCAAAATTCTGAAAACGGTAGTTTTCACAGCAGTAGGGATCGCTTTCCTTGGATTTCTTGCTTCTGCTGCTATAACTGACACAGATTCGACGCCAGAATAAAATGTTCCGGCGTAGACAAACGAATTTGCAATTCCTTTGAACCCAGAGTTCAATGGAAGCTTTCCAAATGGATTATCTGGCTTGTGGCCCTTGATACCGCCGGCTGCGTAGATTATGGCAAACAAGATATAGCTTAGTATGAATGTCAGCTTGAAAATTCCTAAAACGTACTCAGATTCGCCATACCAGTCGACACCAACAGAAGAAAATACTGTGAAAAAAGCCCAGAATATGATGACCCAAGCCCAGATCGGAACGTTATCGGTGAAGGCTTCCATGGACGAGGCAAGGTTGGTGTATTCTGCAACCAATACAGTAATCCAGACAATGACGTAGTAAAGCGCAAGAGTAGCTCCAAATCCTTTGGACACAAATCTTGAACCCAAAATTCCAAAATTGCAATCGAGTACCGAATTCATCTCTCCAATACTGGCCATCATCGACAGAACAAGAATCGCAATAATGGCAAAACCAGCCACCAGACCGGCTGGCCCACTGTTTGCCAAGGCGGACCCCATACCAATCAAACAGCCTGGACCAACTATACCACATAGCGCAATCAAGTTAATCATTCTGTTTTTGAGGCCTGCCTTGAGGCCGGTATTGAGAATCCCATCCTTCCCCAGTGAAGCGTATCCATCGCCGGTTGACGACGTTACGGTTGCTACCCTTTTCGATTCACTGCTCATCTTACGACGGGATTGAGTTTTTCATTTTTCATTTTCCACTTTCATATAGACCGTGCACAAGATCTTTATATGTACCCTTTTTGAACGGCAAGCATTTGCATTTGACACTTTACAAGACCCTCGGTTCCCCGACAAAAACAGCATTTGTTCCCCATTGCACGTGAGATTTCGCGACATATGGCGGTTCGTTCTTTTTGAAAAAGCTTCATAAACTCTAAAAATGTCCAAATCTGAATGTCACTTGCCTGATGGGACTCTAAACTCTGAGAAAGGACGGATCAGTGATGCGGCCTTCAAATCCAGTGATCAGCTTCTCACAACATCCAGGTAGGAGAAGACGAGGCAAAATTTGAGTAACAAAACAAAGATCCAAACGCGAACGCCAAAATTGCGAAACCGTTTCGCGTCAATTGAGGTACAGTGCAAAGAATGTAACGATACAATCTGGGTCGCCTGAGCTCTCAAATTTGCTTTCCGGTAAGCTTCTCAGTCAATGCCCAGAGTTTGTCGGCGTTGGCAGGATCAACAGCATACGGAGCAACGAGTTGCACGTCTTCGCCATACTCCTTTCCTTCTTCCCTGATGTTGGTAATGTCGCAGTCCGCACAATAAACACCTCCAATTCCTTCCAGCTTTGGGCTGGTAGCAGCCCAAAGCGAAGTGGCTGCACCCTGTTCTGGAGTTTTTCTTTTGTTCAGATTTGCACTCTTACGGATGGCCTCGATGTCATCCTCAGTCATGTAACGAGTGAGGTTGGTGGTGATGACACCCGGGTGGACCGAGAAAGCTCTGATTCCAAACTCTTTTCCTAGCTGGTCCAACTTCAAGGCAAACAGCACATTGGCAGTTTTGGATTGTCCGTAAGCCACGAATGGGATGTACTTGGATTTTTCAAAGTTGACATCGTCGTAAAGAACGTTCGAAATGCGGTGACCTGCGGAAGATAGAGAAACCACACGGGCTCCATTGGCTTTCTTCAGAGCAGCCCAAAGACCTAATGTAAGTCTGAAATGGCCTAAATGGTTTGTGGAAAACTGAATCTCGTTCCCTTGTCTGTCCAGTGTGTAGTCATGAACGGCCATCACACCTGCGTTCAGCAGCAAAACATGCAACGGCCTTTCGGAATCAACGTATCTCTTGGCCAAGCCGTCGATCGACTCCGGATCAGTAAGATCGAGCGATTCAAGCTCCACCTTGGATGCGACATCTCCCAATGCCTTTTTAGCAGTCTCGATGTTTCTTGCTGGAACTGTCACGTGTGCTCCTCTGGCAAGCAGTGCCTTAACGGATGCGAGACCAATTCCCGAGTACCCACCTGTGATTAGCACATTCTTTCCGGTGAGGTCGATGTCCTCCAAAACTTCATCGGCTGTGGACTCGCTAGTGAATCCCGAGTTGATTGGATGCTGAAAAGTCATGGCGTAGTTGTATTCGGGTTATTTTATGAGTTGAGGGACGCTTCAATGCTTGTAGGAAGCAAGATGGTGATATATACTATTCGGCAAATCTTCGGATTGTCATTCTCGGATGGTTCCATCTCGGGAATTAATTTTTCAGAAGGCAAAGTAACTCCTAACTCCGAAACATCCATACACCGTCTGAACTTATCAGCTTTAAATAGTCTGGTCACCGCAAATGTATTTCACATCGGTTTTATTTGGTTGTTCTTTCTCCAATGAAGTGGGAAGAAGTGCCAGAAGAGCTGTACACGAATCTCGGCCGCTCTGGGCTGCAGATATCGCGGATTATTGTTGGATGTATGTCCTTTGGAAACAAGAAGTGGGCAGACTGGGTGATTGAGGACGAGGAAGAAGTGTTTGCTGTCATGAAAAAGGCGTACGACGTCGGAATCAGAACATTTGATACTGCAGATGTTTACTCTAATGGACAGTCTGAGATTTTGCTGGCAAAGTTTTTGCAAAAGTACTCGATTCCACGAGAGAAAGTAGTCATTTTGTCCAAAGTGTTTTTCCCTGTGGATCCCGAGACTGATGGGTTCAGTTTGAGCAAAAAGGACAATTTCCCGGGACAGGAATATGTCAATCGCCAGGGACTTTCGCGGCGGTATATCATGGAAGCCGTGAAACGTTCCGTCGAACGTCTTGGCACTTACATTGATCTTTATCAAATTCACCGGTTTGACCCAAAGACCCCAATTGAGGAGACAATGGGTGCACTAAACGATTGCATCCAGCAAGGATTAGTCAGATACATTGGAGCCTCCACAATGAAAACTTATCAATTTGTGATGATGCAAAATATTGCCGAGCGTCGCGGGTGGGCCCAGTTTATCTCAATGCAAAATTACTACAACCTGCTCAACAGAGAGGAAGAGCGTGAGATGGTTGAATACTGTCAGCTGACCGGGGTCACGATGATTCCCTGGTCTCCAAATGCTCGTGGTTTGCTGACGCGGCCAATTGGCGCCAACTCGTCGACTGGACGTACGGAGAGCGATGCCACGATCCGTGCTCTCGGACTTTCCACACTAACCGATGCTGATAAGACCATTATTGGACGTGTGCAAGAGCTGGCTGGAAAGCGGGGGGTTTCAATGGCTACGGTTGCATCGTCATGGGTGTTGGCAAAGGGTCACTCGCCAATTGTTGGTTTCAGCAAGCCAGAACGTGTCGACGACGCATTGGCAGCACTAAAATTGCAATTGTCTAAGGAGGAGTTGCAGTATTTAGAAGAGCCATATGTCGCGAAGTAAGTGGTTTCTATGTTATTTTTTGTTTTTTTGTTTTTTTTTTTTTTTCAAACTACAAAATAAACTGCTTTTTCTTAACTTCCCTCGGTAGAGATGGTCGATGTATTGGACGAGGAGGGAGAGTATCTGTTTGTGGACGGCTTCATTGTCTACTATGGAAAGGTACTCCACCCAAAGTATCACCGCTTGATTGGTGTGGACATAGACGAGGATACATACTCGCTTTATGCGGATCAGTTGGAGGATTGGGAAAAGTATGAGAGACGCGTATATGTGCTTGACGAGCAGCGTCCGATCTTTGAACATGTTGATTTGAAGGTGACGAAGTTGAAGCCGAGTAGAGAGCTTGTGGAAGGGTTTTTCCTAGACAACTCAGCAACGCTAAGCACGGGTACGCGCCTTTGTAGAAAGGCACACTGGCTAGACGGTGAGGGAGAGTACCGCTATGTTGATGGCTTCGTGATCCACAAAGGGAGGGTATTGAGTCGCAATCATTTGAGAGTTCGCCAACTTGCCGGTGGGCTCAAATTGGAGGAAAATACGTTTATTGAGGGAGATCGCGAAATTTTCAAATATGTCAAAATTCTTCCGATGGGCAAGTATGAAGGGTTTTTGGTGTACGACGACGCAGGCCAGTCTGAACCTGTTTGTAGGTTGCGGATGCTCGATGATGAGGAGGTGGTGAACGGGGAGTTCACGGTAAAACAGCTGAAGTTAGACGGATCCACTGAAAACAAGTGTCGGTTTCTTTTGGAAACAGCAAACAGATCAACCAAGGGAGACTTGGATGAACTGGTTGCAAGAATAGAGAGATATGGAGTTCTTGAAATGTATCAGCGGATACTGAGGGAGGCAAGAAATTGGAAGGCCATGCTGCCGATCGCAAAGGGCTGTCGTGATGGAGTAGATGTGGTGAAGTACTACAGAGAGGGCATTATCGAAGAGAAGTCGTATCCGAAGATGACCAAAATGGAGGCGATTCGATACCACAATCTTGGGGAAGAGGCAGTCGACACGTGCAAGCGACTTTTGGATGTGAGAGGTTGGGTGATACCTTTGGCAGTGCATTGCATGTGGTACAACGAGGCGTTCATGGATTGGCTGGGTCATCGCGTGCCTTTGCTAACGACGCGACGAACGTGGATCTACTTTTTGAACCAGCGACTGACCAATGGAGAGCGGGCTCTCTATATGGCTTTGGGGGGATACACCAAGTGGATGAAAGAGCGGGCAAAGAGAGCCCAGAATAACTAAAACAGTTGTTTTCTTTGCAGTGTCTTTTAATATGATGTATAGGGGACTCCTTTTCAAGGGTGCTGGAGTCTTAGAATGGGGATATATTGATGGGGCAGTAACCTTTGCCAAGTTACAGCCCGTGTAGCGTAATGGTTAACGCGTTTGACTTCTAATCAAAAGATTCTGGGTTCGACTCCCAGCATGGGTGATTTCTTTTTTTTTTGCCAAGCTCAGAAAGAGCTTGGCTGTGTAGAAGTGTATGAGGACGAATTGGAAGGAAGAGAGTTGCAAGCTTATCATGTGTGATAGGCAGACGAGATCATGTGGAAAACAACATTCAGGGAATGATAGAATATGTTATTTTTGTCAAACAAAACATGTTTTATCGGCCCCCAAATCGATGCAAATGAAATAGCTCCGTCGAACGGTCGATGTTGCAATGGTCATTTGACCCGAGCTGCGTGCACTTGCTTAGGCTGATGTGATACACCTTCAAAATGAATGTGGGAGAACAAAGCGCTAGAGTTTGGCTTGTTATCTCGGTCCACCCGTTTACTTGCTGTTCAGAGAGAAGCTTAATCGTTGCGGCACAATGAGTGATTGAAATTTGTCAAAGCAATACTAAGCCAGTACCAGGAGAAACCTGAGAGGCGTCTTTCTCTGATTACCCATGGCTAAGTGAGCAACTGGCGGCTTTGGGTGTGGTCCCATCGCTTGAGCCGAAGAGTCGATTTCTCCAAGAAGCGGTTCATGAGCACCACAAAATAATGGGCTGCCACATTCACTTAGGTGGTTTCAACACAGTCAAAAGACTATCAGTGACTATAGCTATCTCATTGCTACTGGGCCGCTACTTAACTACGCAATTGCACCGTATCATTGTCCATCTTATCGACAAATTTCACTCTTGTAACAAATTAAAATTAACACATAACTTAACACATTAAAATTTGGGGAAAACTAATTAGTCACACTGAACTACAAGCTCCCATCCCGCTGCAAAATACCAGATCAAGCTCCAATATGCACGGACTTATCAGGGTCAAAGAATGCGTATCGTTCGCAAATTAGTACGTGTGTTCAAATATGGAGAATCAAAATATATTTCATGCTGCTGGAGGAAAACAGAATATGTTTTTCTGTAAAACAGAACATTTTTTTTTCTGGGCCAACCGAATTGCCACGTCCAAGGCAAGGTGCCCAAAACGGAGGTCTTGAGCTTTAACAACCAAGATTTTAATGATCCTGGCTCTGATAAGCATCTTTAGAAAAAAAAAATAGTTTGATTTAAAAAAACCTTTCTCAAATACCTTTCTCATTTGATGCTTGCAATGCAAATGATATCCTGCTTTCCCGACACTGGCCACTGGTGGGTGAACCTTGAAGTTTGGAAACATAAATGTTGACTCACGCAAACACCTAGAAAGCTGTGAGGTTTCGCGTTCCGCATGCCTTCGTGCATCTTCATTAGTTCATCCAATCGTTTTTGCTCTAAGGCAATTGGTTGCACAGGCATTGCTTTTTTGATAGCCATTGCTAAGACTTCCTGTCCCTGTCATAAACCGGGAGACTCTGTTAAATGGGCCTTCTCATCAAAATTGAAGTTGGTTTTGTCCTCGGTGATGCTGTTGACAGAATGAGCATAATGACGAGCACTTTGGTGAACGTG
>PPHT02000027.1:0-58998 GCA_003705115.2 Ogataea henricii
TTTTTTTTTTTTTTTTTTTTTTTTTTTTTTTTTTTTTTTTCAGTCTAAACTTTTTTTCTTTTCACTTGAATCTTGCCAGTGTATGGTGCCACCACCTCCCTGACACTCTTCAACGTTCTCACATCCACCAACATCCCCACCAATGTCCAGCACCTTCGAAGAGAACACCGCCACTTTTGACGCGTGGGTCAGAAACAACTACAAGTTCGTCAGCGATGCCATCAAGATCGCCGATCTCAGAGACTCTTCTCAAGGCCGCGGTCTCGTTGCAGTCAGAGACATCGCGCAAGACGCCGTCCTCTTCGAGCTGTCTCGCGACGAAACGCTGAGTGTTGCAACCTCTGCGCTGGCCTCCCTGAACTCGGCCAACAACGACATCCTGCTGTCGCTCAACCAGTGGGAGGCCCTGATTCTGTGCTTTGGATACGAGCTGATGCTGGGCCAAGAGTCGAGATGGAGCGCCTACTTCGGCGTCCTGCCCGAGCGATTCAACTCCCTGATGTTTTGGAGTGATGAGGAACTCAAGTCTCTCGAGCCGTCGAACGTTTTGAACAGAATTGGAAGAAAAGAGGCCGAGGATATGCATGCTAAGCTGGTTCCAGCGGTCTGTGAGCAGCTGGGTTGCAAGAAGTTGGCCGAGTTCCTCACCCTCGAGAAGTTTCACATGGTTGCGAGTGTCATCATGAGTTACTCGTTTGACGTGGAGGAAGGCGGAGACGAGGAGGAGCAGGAGGAGGAGCAGGAGGAGGGGGAGGAAGAAGAAGCTGAGGAAGACCATCATTATGATCACGAGGACTCCGACGAGTCCCTCAATGACGACTCGGACGACGACGACGACGCCGACACCGACGAGCTAGACGCCGTGAGACACGACACCTACCTCAAATCGCTCGTCCCTCTGGCCGACACTCTGAACTCCAACACCACCCTCTTCAATGCCACTCTCAACTACGAAAAAGACTCTCTCGTCATGAAAGCTGCCAAAGATATCAAGGCCGGGGAGCAGATATACAACATCTATGGAGAGCTTCCGAACTCGGAGATTCTCCGCAAGTACGGCTACGTCGAGCTGCCTCACTCCAAGTTTGAGTTTGGCGAGCTGCCTCTTGCTACCATCAAAAAGTACTTTGTCTCCACGTTCGTCAACGAGCTCTCGCTAGAGGCTAGAGAAGCCCTGTTTGATCGTGTTTCTGGACTGATCAACGACTCGGAGTACCTCGATGAAACTCTCGAGGACAATGAAGGCGGAATCGTCCTGGAGACATACGAGATCTTCACTCAATCAGAAGTCTTGCCCGAATTGACGCTCCTGTTGCTCATATTGGCCACCATTTACGAGTGCTTTGCTTCCGACTCAAAGTGGTTCAAGAAGCTGAACAGATCCTCGGGAAAAACCAACGGAGAGTTCGAGCTCTTCGTCAACAGAACCATCCTAAAGTGCTACCAGCTGCTGGACGGGGGCATGCTCACAAATGGCTGTGTCAAGCACCTCAAGTCTTGTGTTGCACTGAGAGTCCAAGAGTACCCTCAAGACGCTAGGGAGTACCAGATTGCATCGCAATACGACGACTTTTCCAGAAACGAGATGGCCCTGATTGTCCTCAAAAGCGAGCTCTCTTGCTTCCAAGCGGTGCTCAACAACTTCCCGAGTGAGGAGAAGTTTCAAGTCATCGATGACCAAAAACTCCTCCACAATGTTCTCAAGAGAAAACTCGAGGAAGAGTCGAAAAAATCGAAAAGGCAGAAAAAATAAACCATCATTATTATCCATACTAGGTATGTACCATGCAAATTCGTCGTGTATTATATATATATATTAATTAAGAATTCCCCTTCCCACCGTTTCAGATGTTACTTTTGGCACTCCGGTAGTCGTCCTCAATCCCTTCGTCTTCGCTGCTGTCAACTCTGTCCGCGAGCGAATCGTCGGTATTGGCATTGACAACTCGTAAACCAATTTTCTCCTTCATTCTGAAAACTCCTTCAAAATCATCAACAGAGTTCGAAGTGTCTGAGTTGTCAAACTCTGAAAAAATCATAGACCGGTTCCGGGCCTGGCACCCCTCGTGATCATGATCGGAATCGGTAGTGTTGTCCGTTGGACACTGATTGTCGCTCGAGGAAGACGACGACTCGATCGTGCTGAGAGCGGAACTGGCAACCCGCTGTTTCACCACCAACTGCCGTGGCCTCATCACTTCAAACGCCTTCGGGGCGTCTTCCTCCTGTTTTTTCGTCTTTGACAATCTCACCACTTCCAAAGCCCTCGACAGAACGCTCTTCTTTTGCTCAGAAGAGCTCGATGCCATCGCGCTAAGTGACTTCTCATCCATCTCATCAATCTCGCTGGAAATATCACTCTTGTCAACTCTTGATTGCTCCAGCTCAGCCATGTTGGCCCGGTCCAATTTTCTTCCTCTTTCCTCCCACAAGCGCTTCACTTCGGGATCCGGCTCGAGAATTCGGTAGGAATTGAAATACAGGTCGGCCTCCCTACTCGTCCAGTCTCTGTTTGTCTTGCGATACACTTGAGGAAGACGCGAATTCGACAGCGAAAGAGCAGGAAGCACTCGTTTATCTGTCAGTTTGATGTCACACGAATCTAAACTGGCACGTGAGGAACATGGCACGTTGGCTTGAAGATTCAACTCCGAGCCACTTCCCGGAGTTGGCTCCCCCATGGCGCTGCGATATGATGCGAGGCTTCGACTGTCATCCTGCAAAGGCAACTCGATATAATCTCCTTTTTCTCTGTAATCAGGAATCTCTGTTCCAATCTTACCTTTCCTGTACTGTAGGTAAAACTTTGTGGTCATGAACAGGTTCTGTATCGTTGGGACCAGAAAGAGGAAAAAAATTGTAACCAGATGGATAATCAAGATCGCCCAAGTCAACCTAGTTCTCACGGTCTCAGAAACATTCAAAGATTGTAAGAAGGGGAAATGCAACACGGTGATTATCACTTTCGAGATGGACGCCGCGATCCTATTTCTGTTCATTCTTGTTTGTGAGTAGTATGGTTTGCAAACCAACAGCAGGCAAAAATAAACAGTCTCCGTGACCAATATCAAGATGATTTGCGCAACTCCACTTGTTTGCAGACACCCCACAGCGATACTGAACAAAATTGACTCTGAAAAATCCACCATCACAAACCAGACAGACGATGTCTTGAAGCCAACATAAAGGTACTGCCAGAGCAAAATCACGTTCAGTGACTTGTAAAGCAACTCTCTTCCCCTTCTGGTGATAACGAACCTGATCAGAAAAAACATCATCAGAAAAATGAACAGGGCCAGCAAAATTGAAGCTGTAATCACTGGCCATTTTTCAGTGCCAACGTCCAAAGGGCCTCCGTAAGGGCTCCTTTTAGCCGTGCTAAGCACGAAAAACGTATGAATCAGGAACGAACTAGCGATGGAACTCAAGAAACCCGACAGACTGTGACCAAAACTAGCCATCACGGAGTTTCCAAGAAACTTCTTGAAGGTAGGTCGTTTCTCTTTGGGAGTCATGAAGGTGATAAGCGCGCACGCCAGTTCGCCAACAGCACAAATACAGCCAATGAACGCAACTGCCAGGATCAGGAAGTTCCTCCATTGGCTTACGTGCATGTTGTTGTTGGTAACATTGGTCAGAGCTTTCAACCCTCCGGTGTAGATCGTCTGATAGACATTGTTCACAGACAGGGCACCAACGCCGCCAGAAAGATCCATGAGGCCTATCCACCGTATGGATGTCATGAGTGGAGGGAAAAAGCCCGGATACTGCAGATTCAAAGCGGCCATGAAGAACACAAACTGAGAATATTGTAGAAACTCCACGTAACTCGGACTCAGTTGGTTGAGCAGTGGGGCATTGCAGATCGCAGAAGCCGCAAACAAGAACGGGTTGTCGGTGTCCTGGTACGGCGAAAAGATGTAACTGAGCAGGTTGCTGGTGATGATGAGAGCCAACAAGGAGGCCATGAAAATTGTCATGAATCTGGGTAGAGCGCTGCTCTGCGTTGTGCTGACGTAGGATGAAGTGCAGCCGATCGTGGTGTGTTTGGAGTCGGCGTTGATGATCTCGACGGAAATGTGGTACGTTCCAAACGCGGATCTTGGTTTCACGTGGATTGGAATGGTGATGATCACCTCGTTGTTGGTGTATATGGGACAAGTTCCACAAGTAACGTTTGGGGCGTCGCTGGGCACAACAGGAGGCAAGGGAGGAACCGAGAATGGCGCCCCTGTTATCAAAGGTCCTTCTGAATCATCGTCTCTTTTCGCAAGCTTGGCACGCTGTATTCCTACCGGGAGAATCTCAGGCTCGAGATCATCCTGCGAAGTTGTTGCTGACAACAACTCACTGTCGTTCAAGGTGGTTGTGATCACTCTGGTGACCTGTGTTTCTTCGGAGCCGCTTGAAAGGGTTGTGACCACGGCTGTGGTCAGGACTGTTGTGTTCGTGGCGGCGGTATGGGGCGTCGTTATGTTTGACTCTATGAGCGAAGGTTGCGATGAAATGCCATGGAAAACTCCCTTGGGAACGATGTAGCTTGTGAAGTGTTCAACCTGCGCAAAGTCGCACAGACGCAGGTTTTCGTCGTACACCACCTCTTCGATGTACTTCAGCACCACGTGCATCGTGGTGTACATGTTTGTTGTAGCGTTGACGTCTGTGATGTTTGCGAGGGCGAAGGCGCGGAACTGGAACTCCATGAGCTCGCGTTCTTCGTAGTACGATGCGTTTGTGAGGAAATTCGTAAACAGAAGATCCCTCCTGTCAGTCTTGGAACATTCGTACGATCGCACAAACGCGGCCCGCGAGCCTTTGGCGAATAACAGTGCGAGCAGTGCGAAAATGGGTATCAAAATCATTGTCGATGGGTATTATTATTGGTATGGGAGCGGCGAGCAATGCGGATGGAGCGGCGATCGGAGAGATTTTGGGGAATGTACAGGTTTCTGAGTGTCGCGTGGCTACTCTGGCGGTAAACCTGAGCCCTCAGAGAATAACAGACGGTGTGTGTGTATGTGTGTGTGATCCACAGCAATGAATCAACGTCTTCTGAAGGGGAAAAGGGGCGCTGGTCGGGTCGTCAAAGCCTCTGGATCCGGATCAGAAGCGTTTGTCAGTAATCCACGGGGCTGCGTGCCAAAAGATGGCTGCGACTCGACGCGTGTTTGGAGCGAGAAATGGTCGTGGTGGTAAACAAGACAAAAGAAAGAGGGGGAAATTGATTTGGAAACTTTCACACGAAAAAAAACAACTTGCTAAAACGAGGTGATTGAAAAAAAAAAAAGACGAGGAAACAAAAAAATAAAAAAAAATCTTTTTTTTTACCCCTTTGCACGCGCCACACCGTGTGGCGGTGAAACACTTGATCTCTCATCGGTGGGAGGCCGTCACTGGGTAGCACCTGACAGCGGAGAAACGTGCTAGCCGAACGAGCAAACGAACGAGCAAACGAACGAGCAAACGAACGAGCGAAGCGAGTGAGTGAGTGAGTAAGTCATTTACTTGATTCGTTAGTTGATTCGCTAGTTAAATGGTTAGTTGACTGGTTGGATGATTGGTTATTGATTAGTTAGTTGATTAGTTAGTTGATTAGTTAGTTGATTAGTTAGTTGATTAGTTCCTTGATTAGTTCCTTGATAGATTAGTTGCTTACTTGGTGGCTTACTTGGTGGCTTACTCAGTTGAATACTCAGTTGCTTACTTAGTCAGTGAGTCAGTGAGCTAGGTGGTGAGCGAGATACTTTACTAGTTGATTGGTTGGCACGACTCGCTTCGCTCGTCGTTCGAACAACTGTATTAATGACACGAGCCTCGAAAATTCCCACTATGTACAGGAAAACAAAGGAAACAACACGAGACCGCCGGCGTTTCAGGCAATGTTGTTCATCAAATACTCAAAAATGGAGAAAAAAATCATGGTGGTTGTCACGGACCGAGTGATAGAGGGCCCCAGACCGCGATACGACTCGCGCGTTGGCCACCTCCACCGCGGCCACGCCACCGTCAGCTTGGGCTCGCCGGCTTTGGCCCGCAGAATGTTCCTCACCACGTCTCGCTGGTACTGGGACTTCATCGTGTCGATTGGAAACACAGTGATCCAACTGAAGCAGCCTGCAATGGCCCCAGAAAGCGGCACGCTGAGGATGTTGACCGTTCTCCTCCACTCCGAATTGGCGTACTCGTAGTGGTTGTTCTTCGTTTGAATAAATAGCTTCACCGTCTCGTAGAGACCGTAAAAAAGACCAGACGAAAATCCGTCTCTGAGGATGTGGAATCTGAACCCGGAGTAGAGGCCCGAGAAACCTTCGTACTTGACGATCGTCTGGGCCACTTGGACGAGCCCTTGCGGCAGTTTGCTGCGGTTCAAGCGTGGCTGGTTGTCTCGACTGCCGTTGACCAGAAGCACGATCTGCTGGAAGATCTTGGAGAGCTCAAACGGACAGGCCACAACCGACGCCGAGGCGCCGGCAATCGAGCCAGAAATTATGGCTATTGGCAGGTTTTTCAGCACGCTGTTGAGCTTCTGTTGTTCCTCAGAAAGCAGTTTGTCTTCACAGCGACCCAGGCCGCTCCACACAGGCGCGCCTAGAAAGTTGACAACGTCCTTAGACTCTGTGTAGATGTGCACCTGCATAGATCTGACAAAAGAAGTGGATATCAGGGGCGCAGAAATACCTCGAAACAGGCCGCGCACGCCCTCGTGGCGGAGCGTAAGCTTGAAACACGCCAGAGCGCTGTCAAAGCGGTGCGTTTGCATTCGGGTCTTGAGCGAGTCGAGCGGGAACCCGATCGACGTGGAGATCATCGAAGAGGTGTACGACAGAAGCCCCGATTTGTAAGCCGCAAGAACTGTGGGCATCTGGAAAAACGGGTCCTGGTAGCTGATCTCGCCTGTGATGGCGGGGATCGCAGAGTCGGCGTTATTTTCTCTCCAGGAGGAAGACATGGCGGAAGACTGCGATTTGCGGGCTCAGTTTGGACCGATGTATGGGAGCATTAATGGGCAGAGCAGAGGTACGGGGCCAATGGAGGTTTCGAGCGCCAAAGTTGATACACCTCGTGAGTTGGACAAACTTGGAAGAAAAACCCAGTTTCCTGCCGCACTTTGCGTCTGTTACTACCGGTGTTGAAGCCCGTGATGATTGCTGGCATCGAGCGGATGCTGCCTTTTTCCATTATCTGAACTTTTTTTTTTTTTGAAAGGAGCGAGCCGCTCCGGAATTAATAACACAGCCTGGAAATTAGAATCTCGGAGAAAATCGTTTTTTTTAGACTCCGAGATCCGGGGAATTTTTTTTTTTTTTTTTTTTTTTCCTTGGGTGTCCACCGTCCCGTAACACTCTCAAAAACAAGGCTCATGACCTGCTTACAACTGCCCATAGGTTGCTTGTAAGTTGCTTATAACTTGCCAAATGGCTCGCTTCGCTCGCGGTTCGTTGAAACTACATATCTATCGCATCCTTGAAGCTCAGGATGTCGTTGAAACGAAGCCCGTTGACATCGATCTCCTCCTCAGCACCAGCACTGCTCTGGAGCCGCTTGATGAACTCGAGCTCGCTCGGTTCACCAACCTTTCCCGAACGTTTGTTCTCGTGAGAAGCCACAAGAATCAAACCCTTGGACCTCACAGCCTTGACAAGATCGGGACAAATCGTAAGCAGCCAGTTCGGGGCAATGATCCCCAGCAGGTTGTTCGCAGTGGCAAACGCAATGCCCAGCTTGATGGACCGTGTCAAGCGGTCCTGGTATTGCAGGTCGTTCAGATACGCTGTAGAGTCCTTGTTGATAGAGTCGATGTTGTCGATGTTGAGCTCGGCACGGTCGTTCTTGGTGATGGTGGCATCTTTGATCAGCAGACCGTTCGACGAACATGGCACAATCTTTTGTGCATCCGCGTCGTACTTGATCCCGTTGATGTTGTAGAAAACAGGATAGTTGGGCTGTTTCCAGTTCAATATCGTGCACACCGTGGCATTGTCAGACGACAGAATCAGCGAGCGGTTCCCGCTGCCGGCACCGGTGCCCGCCGATCGTAGCCCACGCACGTGGGTGAACACGTCGCTCAAAATGAGGTCAATGAAGTTGTTCAGAATGTTGTCTGTGAGCGAGTTCAGGCCCAGCTCCGCGCACCGCGCCGTCAGACTGTGCGAAGAGACAGAGTAACACCGCATGTCAAAGTAGTTGAGCTCGTACACGGACGGATAGAAGATCTCCAGGTTCAGCGAGATCTGCGTCGGAATGAGCTCCAAAAACTTCGCCAAGGGTATGTACAACGTGGAGAGAATCGACTCCAACCTGTTGACGTCGGTGTTCAAGTTGTTGATGGTCCGTAGCTCCTCGCAGAGCTGGTCGAAATCGCCCTCGTTTGGATAGAGCAGATGCTTCAGTTGCGCAAAGTCAAACGAACTCACAGGCAAAGTGAGCCCGTTGAAGTCGATTTTCCAGCCCGGACACACCAACGGCTGTCCATCGTTCAGTAAACTCACGTTCACGCGATAGTATTCTCCGCTCAGCGACGACGCCGTCACAAACGAAATCGACTTGACTGCCGCCGCCGACGCCGACGACGACGACGACTTCCAGTAGGTGTCGTACATCGAGATCTCCAGCGGAATTCCCGAGTACGGGTACACGATCTCGTAGCTGCACTTGAGCGACCCGATGTTGCGAAGGCGAACGTCAAACAGCGGCAACTCGAGGTCTCCGTTCAACTTGGACCCCACGCCAGGGAACGTGTTCTGGAAGATCGCAGAGGTGAGGGTCGACTTGGCGATCAGTCGGGTTCCGAACGTCGGGAACAATTCAAAGTCCACGGCAAACCCGTCAAAACTGTCTGTCTGGAAGGTGATGGTTTTCTCGTTGTCAAGAACGGGCAGCAACAAGTTTCTTGGGATTAGGTCGTTTTTGTCGCAGCTGATGGTGAGCCGTCCGGGAATCGAGGCCAGAAATGTGTCCGAGTTGAGCTTGATGGAATTTCTGTTGGTGTAGAATGACAACTTGAGGAAAATCTTCTTCTCAAGGAAATTGTGGCCGTACTTGCGGAGCGGGATGATGGGCGGAGGTAACGAGAGATCGGGAATCATGTCCACGTTGCTGAACTCAGCCAGGGCAGGTATGGACTCGAGCGGAGAAAGCGACGAGGACAAACCGATCGGAGACCTCACATTTTTCGAGAACGAGAGTTGTGGAGCCTTGGGCACTTCCATAACCTCCGTTATGAGTTCTTGGTTCTTTTCTGTGTCGGCCAACTTCTCAGATTTGAGAGCCTCAATCAGAACATTCAGCACCTCGACGTTACCTTCCCAGATTGCGTAGTAAAGCGGACCAAGTCCGTCGTTGTCCTTGAGCTTGAAATCGGCTCCATACTCAATCAGCTTCTTTGTCGTGGACTCGAATCCCTTCGTGACGCTGTAAAAGATGGGAGACCACTTGTTGAGCTTGTCCACCTGGTTCACGTCTGCTCCGTACTGCAGCAGCAGAGGTATCAGGTCGTCGTGGCCGGAGGACGCCACAATGTGCAGCGGCAGCAGCCCTTCGGCGTTGCTCTGGAACGATTTCGTCAGGAGACTCTTATCCTGGGCCTCCTCCGGGGTACTCAGCTTGCGCAAGAGCAGGTCCACCACCCGCAGGTTACCCTTCTTGCACGCCACGTTCAACGGGAGGTACTTGGGCTTGAGGTCGTCTTGCAGCGGGAATCCGTTGGCGCCGTGTTGGAGCAAGATCTCGACCGACGAGACGTGGTTGTGGATGATGGCCATGACGAGCGGCGAGATCGACTCGTTGTCGAGCGCTTCCAGAGGCGGCTCGGGCGCCTGTTGGAGCACCAGCTGCAAAAGATCGTCGCGTCCGTTCTCGGTGATGTAGTGCAGACACGTGCGCCCGGTCACGTCTCTGGCCGCCGGGTCGATGTTCGATCTGAGACACAATTCCACAATTGTGGTGCGGCCGTGCTTGCACGAGGCTGCCTCGTGCAGACACGTGCGGCCGTTGAGGTCGTCGACGAGCGCGAGGTCGATCGACGCGGAGAACACGTCGTAGAAGTACTGCAGCGAGTCGTCCGGGATCTGCAGATTGGCAATCAGCAGCATGAAAACCTTCGACAGCGTGAACATCCGGGTCTCGCTGCTCAGCTTCGACAGCACCTGGCCCGACCAGTCGCGCAGCTTCAGAACCTGCTCCTCCTCGGACGCGTTTGCGTTCTGGACGATGATCTCGTAGAAGTCGGTGTAGAGGTTGTCTGTCGGCGCGGCTGCAGCAGCGTTCTCCTCCGCGGGTCTGCGTGCGTGCTCGCGGTCGTTCTGGCCCTTCTCGTAGCGGACGAAGCCGCCGCCTTCCACCTTGGCCTCGAGCTCCATCAGGTTGCTGGCCACCAGGTCGGAGAGCTCGATGATCTCGTTGCGGTGGAAAACCGGCTGCACGTTGACCGCCGTGGACAGGTACAGCTCTTTCGTGCTGGACTTGGACCGCTTGTCCCACTTCTTGAGCACTTTGGTGAACCCTGTTTCGTTGAGCTCGACAAACTGCTCGAGCCGATCGAGGTCTTTGGAGAACTTCTTGAGCCCGTCGTAGAGCGACACAAACGCAATTGAGCTCTTGTTGGCGTTGTCGAGACGCCCGTCCTCGAGGGCGCGGTTCTTCTTGGCCACGAGGATGTCGAGCCGGAACTTGAGCTCCGCCTCTTTTTCCAGGTAGAAGTTGTTCACTTTCTCGAGTTCTCGCTCCAGACGGAAGAAGAACGAGCCCTTCTTGTCCTGCAGCGACTGGGGCCCGTCGCGGCTGCTGCCGTTGTTGGCCACCAGCGCGTTGATCAGCTTCTTGAGCGCCTTGTAGTTGATGAACGAGCCTGAGTACTCCGGCAACTCCAGCTGCCTGGCTGCCAAGTACTTGCCGAACTTCATTGTGCACGCGGGTGGTGAGAGCCGCGGTACAAAATCACAGCAGAGGCGGTGACGGGAGTGGGAAAAATTGCGGGTGGCAAAGGAGAATAAAAGAGGTGTTGCTGATTCTAGTGTGGTTTTTTGCAGGTGGGTAGCTTTGTATTCATTTATATGTAGGAGAACAAAAGACAAAGGGGAAAAAAAAAAAAAAAAAGACAAGGCTGCACAGCCACAGTGTGGCGGTGCACTCTTTTTTGACGGGTGCTGTGCTCGAGCTTTGACAGTCTGAGCGAGCTCATCTAGTGGAAGCTCTGGGTGCAACCTGCTTCGCTGCGCGCCAAGTAGACCATCTAGGGGCCGCAGGGGTTTTGCGGTTGGCGTCGTCTCTGCCAGCTCCACGCCAGCTCCGTCCACAAGCACTACCAACACCGCCCCAGCTGCTCAGACCGCTCAACCGGCACGTGGGCTGCCAATAACGCGAAAACGACCGGATTGACTCCGACAAGCCGCACGGATCGCCGGAGCGAACGACGAGCGAAGCGAGTCGTGAGTGAGTTGTGAGTGATTGAATGAGTGAGTCGATGAGTGAGTCGATGAGTGAGTGATCTGAAACAATTTAAACGACTAGCGAAGCGAGACGTGAGTGGGTCGCTCGTCGCTCGTCGATCGTCGGCATAATTTTTTCTCGTCCTAGATTCTCACTCACTCGATGTGGACGAGCGAAGCGAGTCGTTATTGAGCACGCACTTCTCATTGAGCACTCAAATAATCACCCGCTCACGACTCGCCAATCATTTTCCTACTAATCGCTACTGGTCGCTCACGACTCGCTTCGCTCGTCGTTCGCTCGTCGTTCGCTCGTCGTTCGCTCGCATCTTCTCGTCAACGTAAACTAATATAATTAAACTGTGACAGCCAAATCTCTCGAAAGGCCGGTGTAACAAAATCAGAGAAAAAATATGCAATAATGAATAATAAGTGTACCCGTGGATCGTGATGGACAGGTGATGGTAATAATATAATAATAGTGTGTTTGTGTCCCAGCATCAAATGAAAAAAATGGTGAATAAAGGCCAAAAAATAATAAAAAAATCAAGTTGAACATCATGACAATTCTCCGTTGATAAAACTCTCAAATTCTAGTTCCACATCATGCATGTTGTCAAATTCGTAATAATCATGGTAATACAACTGGTCAACCTTGGAGTCTATCTCAAGTGCGATATCGTGTGCAGTCGTGGCGGCGGTCGTGGTCGGACTGAACACCGAGCCCGAGCCGTTGAAGATCGAAAAGCCGTTCTCGGTCGGGTTCGGAAGCAGTAACTCATCGGGAGACGATGGTAACTCGCAAAGTTTGAACCCCTTGGGCGAGTTCGACACCAGCGTCGACCCCGACATGCTCTCGAGAGTGTCGTTGGTCTTGGTCAGCGATATGGTGGGCGTCGGCGTCAGCTCGATCAGATGGTCAGCGTCGTTCGCATGCTCGTGCTCGTTGTCGTCCTCCGAGAATGGCGGCGTCGAGAGGTCCACGTTGAACTCGTCAAACTTGATGAACTTGTCCATGTCCTCCTGTGCGGCTGAGTCTGCGGGCGGGCTCTGCGCCTGTTTCTTTTGTTGCGGCTGCGTAGCCAAAACGTCTTGCTGTTTTTGCGAGTGCGGTTGAACCTGTTGCGAGTGGTTGAGATCGATCAGCGACACAATCAGGTCGTTGATGTCATCGTCGTGGCTTCTCTTTCTGGACTTCTCTGGTGCTGCCGGTGCTGGTGCTGGTTCAGACACACTCGCTACGAGTTTGGCAGCACCGGGTGGCGGCAGCGGTGGCTGGTGTGTGGCGGTGCCCGCGGTGGCTGGTGCAGCAACATTTTCCAGCGACGGCTTCACAGTGCTGCTGTTGTTCCGCACCGTGCCTGTCGTTTTAATTTCGTTTCTGAGGTTCTTGAGGTCCGAAACCAGCTTGATCACCTCCAGCTTGAGATAGTAGTTCTCCTCGTTGATCTTGAGAATCTCCTGCTTGATGGGATTGTTGAGAATCGAGTTCTCCAGCTCCTGCTGCTTCTTCGCAGACAGCGTCGCTGCAGCTTTCGCAGGCTTCGCGGCGTGACACAAAGACGCCTGCGACTGGTCGGCGTTGCTCTTGGCCTTTCTCTTGCTCTCCTTGGCGACACACGACGATGAGGACGCGTTGGTGGCAGCGGACGCCTGCGGAGCCTGCGACGGCTTGCGTCCTGGCTTCGGTCTTGGGGGCAGCACCCATTTTTTGCTGGTTTTGATTTTTATTGGAGGCGGCTGCAGATGCGTGGGGCCTGGCGAGGACGCCAGAGGCGGCGTTGACGCGGCTGAGCTTGGATTTGTCACGTCGGCCGCTCCTGTTCCCGAGAGCGGAGTGGCGGCCGGCGGCGTCGGCGAGCAGCTCACGGCTCGGTCGGTCAGTTTTGCATTGGCGTGAGTCCTGGTATTCATCGCTGTGTTGGGGGGCACTGTTAGTAGCTGCGGTGGCAAAGTACGGTGACCTTCTGGCAAAGACATACCTTGAACAGAAGTAGACATGGTGGACAGCAAGCTAAGGTGTATTTATGGACGCTTTTCAAAGCTCTGGGGTCATTGAATGAAGTGGGCGGTGGCTGGTGGACTTTGTGCAAAATGTACAGTGGCGACTTTTTAGTTTGTCGTGAATGTTTGTATGTGTGCGTGTGTGTTTTTTTTTTTCAAAATGTTCCGGACCGGCCCAGCTGGTTGGAAACTTGTGTGAAAAATCGATTGTATCCGGGAAATTTACTCCAACTAGACTCTGTTCCTTCTTCTGCTGTTGTCTCCAAGTGCACCAACGCTGCTAGAAACTAAGAAATAAGTAAATTGAATGTAACAACTTTGACCTCTTTTTGCATCCCTGTTGCTTTGAAAAAAAACTTCACCACCCCAAGGAATTTTTGCATATATATAAATATGCATGCTTCCGGGGTGTCCTTTTTTTTTTTTTTTCTTGCCTTAACTACCGCCCGGCCGCGAAAGAAATAAACAACCGCGAAAGGAAAGGAAACAGCAGCGCGGCGGCGCCGCGCGCGCTCGCAGGCGCGCGCGCGTCTCCAGGTTCTCAGGGGTTTTCAGTGGTGGCCCAGTGGATCGCTGCGGGCTCGCTGCGGGACCTGGGGAAGATGCGGGCGTCCGAACCGCACCGGCAAACAGCCACGGCTTCCAAGGCGGCCACCGAGATGAGAAGCTGCGCACCCCCCTTTGCCAGTTTTTCTGCGTGCTTCCACGGTCCCGCAGAGCCATGCACACCTGCTGCCTAAAGGGGTAAAAGCTACACCCGCTGGCTGCATGATCGCTATTATCTGTCCCGGTTGTTTCCGTTGCGCTTACGTCAGCCTCCCAGTTGCGGATCCCCACGGCCATTGACTACAACAATAAGATCGCTCGATACCGCGAGATTTTTCTCCAGAGCCAGCATGAGCTCGGCGTGACTTCACCGGCTCCTGGTAGTGTGCGGGCGTTGCACCTCTGGTAACGGTCCTGGGTCTCCCCAGATGCCCACAAAGCTGGCCAGCGGGCTGCCACGGTGCAGCGCTACAACGCGCGCATGTCGGATCCGGCAGTCAGACTACTCCGGGCGAAAATTTACGGAGAGGTTGAAAAAAAAAAATTTTCTTCGGCTGCTCAGTTACGGTTCCGAGATCAGCTAGATCAGCTAGATCAGCTAATGAGGCAGCGGCAATATGTAAAAAAACAACAAAGTAATCAACACCGGCACAGACCTATCTAGCTGTACCGTTGCGCGTGCCACGGCTGTTACAGTGTCGCATGCCATCGTGCCACAACGTCTCCTGTCGATGGCTGGCTGAATCTGTTTCCGCTGCGTTTTTATTCCCTCACTCCAGCCGAGGCTCGCACCTCGCTCGCACCTCGCTTGCAATTCGCGACTTGCAGCAGCCGGCTTCAAGGCCCCGGAAAGCCCGTCCTCGTCTCCTGTCCCTCTTTGAATCATAGGGGGTGCGGGTGCGCGAAATTTTTGCAGATGCCACCCCCGTTTGCTACCCCCCGTTGTGGCTTGCTAGAGCAACCGCGGCCCAAAAGAGCCAACCTACCCAGCGATTTAGCAGTAATTTACATTCGTAATTGTACAAGAGATAAGGCAGCAACCACGCTGTCTCCTTCACATCTTCATCAGGTCAAACAGATCCACCTCCTGGCCAGCGCTGTCCTGTTTCTTCTTCTTGCTCAACAGCGCGCTCAGACTGCTGTTTTGCTTGCGCTTCTTGCTACGCTCTTTGCTGAGCTTGTTGGTGCTCTTGGCCCCCCCAGCCATTGCAGCTCCAGCTCTCGCACCAGCTTCGCGACCCGCCACCTCCGCTCCCTGCCGAACCTCCACAAGTCCACCAAACTCGGTCGCCGTTCCGCACTTGACACACTTGTACCGCAACACCCGACTCCGCGGACCTCTCTCGACACCTTTCTTATTCTCCGCTTTTTTCCTTTGGTATCTGACACGTATCTGAACTGTCACGCCCGGAACAAACAGGTTGAAACAGCCCCTGCAGAACACCAGCCCGGACTCGTCGGCCTGCACAACTCTCGGGCCTTGTTCCACTTTGTAGTCTCCAGTCATCGACACCTGCTCCGGCAGCACCACTCCGTGCTTCGCACTGGTCTTGAGGAACCTCGTGGCTAGCTTCGTCTGCAGAGCCGGGTAGCGCGCAGCGTGCACCGTGTTGTACTGGTACAGCAGCTTCTGGTTCAGTTGTGTTTGCGCTGCCGCTGCTGCGTCAGACATGTCGTGAGGCCCAGATTGTAGGGTGTATGTTGGTAGCAGTTAACGCTGGTTCGAGTAGCTTTTTTTTTGGTTTTTTTTTTTTTTTACATCTAAATTTTCCAGGCTGTGCTACTACATTTCATGTCATATCAGCGATGTACTTCATTAAGCGATCTATCTGGAGGCGGATATCTATCTCGTATTAGGCCTGCAATCTCACGCACAGACTCTTCTGCGCAGAGACCTTCGCGGAACAGTCACCACAAACACTGGCTTTGCAACTGCGTCTTTGGCCAAGTCTACCGTCGTACCTGACATTTTTTTGGTGGGATTTTTCACCGGAGAGTAATCGGGAGACTCCAGCTCCGTAATCAGGTCGTAGTTGAGCTTGGCGTTCTGCTCTTTCTTCGAGTACGTCTTGGCCACGCCGGAAAACTGTCTCTTCTTGACGATTTTCGCCGGCTTCCCCCTCAAAATGGCAACGTTGGCGCCAACATTGGGGACTTCGATGAGTCCCAGTGGTTTTCTTGAGTTTTTCTTGGCTGGTGCGTTCGCGCGTCTCTTGACGGGCGAGAATTCTGGAGATTCCAGCTCCTGCGTTTCGCCAAGAACGTTCTTGAGATTTTTAGCAGCCATCTCGACAACCTGCACCGGCTTGTTCTTCTTGGTCGGCGTCGAGGGCGGGGTGCAGTACATCGAGGTCTCTTCTGGCGGAGCAGACTCGGCAAACAGCGACGGCACTTGCGCCTCCAGGAACCGACACCAGTCGTCGCAATCGCTCTTGACCTGGTAGTCGATGACGTTGTCCCAGCTGCTCTGGCCGACTTCGCAGTCGTTGATGAAAACAACGACGCCGTCAGGCCGCTCGTGGACCTTCTTGCTCAGCTGTCTCACAAGCTTCTTGACACCGTCCACTTTGAGCGATGTGCCGAAAATCAGCAGAACGTTGGGGTTTTTGTTCATGTCCGATAGCAGCCCACGCGCTATCGTCTCTGCGTACGGGTGGTGCTCGCCGTACAGCACGATGTTGGGTCTCAAACACCCAACCGAAGACCTGTTCACTCTTTTGCCAATCTCCTCTCGCTGGCGGATTTTCACCACGCACGACGGACACTCGGGCAAATCGCCGTCTCTGAGAACCTCCTTGTTTTCCTCGTCCCACTCAAACGTCTGGTAACACGCGGTACAGCTGAGTTTGTTGAGGTCGCCATGCAATTGCACCACATCCAGCTCTTTCCAGTTGGCGTCGGTGCCCGTTTTCAGCTCGCATTGTCGTTCGAGCCCGTCGATGTTTTGCGTGTAGCACCGCAGAAGCTTTTTCTTCTGTTTCATCGCCTTGATGAGCTCGTGTGTCTTGGTGGGACGGGCAGAGCGCGTCGTGGTGTAGAGTTGCTCCATGAACTTGCAGAAAAGCGAGATTGTAGCGTCGTCTCTAAACAGCGAAATGTCAAACAGATCTTTGCCCTTCACGACGCCGGTTGTGTTGTGCTGTTTAGCAAGGTTGTAGAGCCCGTGTGCGCTCCGGAAGTCGGGGATTCCCGCATTGCAACTGATACCGGCACCGGTGAGGATCACCACTTTTTTGCTTTTGGACACCAGCTGGTTGATTTTCAGCAGCGGTTCCCGCGATTCGGCGCTGTCCAGTGATAGAACCTTCATTTTGTGCCATAAAAAGCTGTGTTCTGGGAGCGTTGGGAGCGTTGAACAAGTGTAAAACACTTTTTTGCTTTGTTCTTGATCTAAAAAACATCTTCAACAAAAAAGAAGGCGGCGTGAGCCGCCTTCCTATTTGGGAAAATAATAAACATTGGCCTTTTACCCCTGTGCGGCTCAAAGTGGGAGTATCCCAAAGGGGAACGACGAGCAAACGACGAGCAAGCGACGAGCAAGCGACGAGCAAGCGACGAGCGAAGCGAGGAGTGAGTGAGTCGTTCCTCGTTTGCTAATCGTTTGCTGGGCAGTAATAACTCACCACTTTCTTGCTCGGATGCCCATATTCCCCCACCCTTTCCGTTACTATTATCCTCCCCCCTCCTTCAACCTGCACTTAATATCCCAACTTCTTTTCAACTTCCTTTTTCTGCTGCTAATTTCCCGTTCCGTAATGCATTCTCCGCTGCGGCGGACTTTCCATCTATGGAGGGTTCGCGCACGGGTTCGCGCACTCCTCCACCCAAACAAAAATGGGTCATGGTCAACCCCTGGTGTATCTCTCTAAACTTGTATGTAAAGGCACCACGAAAACGGCACAGTTATGGTCTCCAGAGCAGGAGGATTCCAGGGGTACCCTTTTTGGGGCTATATCGTACTACTTCGAGAATGTGTGTTTACACCTCGCACCTCTGCCAAAACAGGACCCTTGCAACCAAAGTTTAAAAGGCTCGCGCTAACAAACGATGACTCCGTCCAGAGTTGATGCACTATGCCCGGTGTATCGGGGTGACCACGTGCCGCAGCTTGAGGAAAGTTGGTGGAAGGGGTAAACAGGGGAGGCAAATTCGAATGGTGATGTCCCCAAAGCGACGAGCGAAGCGAGTCGTGAGTGAGTCGTGAGTGAATGAGTAAGTTATTCATTCAGTGAATTACTCATTCACTTTCAGTAGTCATTTAACTGAGTGAAGCAAGCCATGCGTGACGAGCGAAGCGAATCGTTGAGTGAGTATTCAAGTCGTTTGACTTTACTTATCCAATGATGAGCGACTTATTTGATCTTACTTAATCAATGATGAGCGACTCATTTGATCTTACTTATTCAATGATGAGCGACTCATTTGATCTTACTTATTCAATAATGAGAGGCTCATTTGATCTTATTTGCTCAATGACTCGCTTTTCTCACTCTCTCTCACTTACTCTCTCTCACTCACTTCGCTCGTTTGCCTCGCTCGTCATTTGTTTGCTATATTCCTGGACATAGAATCACTCGGACAGCTCGAAACGACCTGCAACGACTTGTAACTTACGAGCGGATCGAATGACGAGCGAAGCGTCTCATTTGGTCGAGCGAAGCTAGCCGTTTGATTGAGCGAAGCTAGCCGTTTGATTGAGCGAAGCTAGCCGTTTGATCTTTTTGCTCTACATAATTTCATCCAAGTTGGCTTAACAAATGACTCGCTTCGCTCGTCATTGAGAAACTCGAATGCTTACTTAATGGCAAGCGAAGGATCGAATGACTCACTCACTCACTCACTCAGTCGCTTCGCTCGTTCGTTCGCTCGTTCGTTTGCTCATCGCTGCAACCAATTTTTCTCTTGCTACCAAAAATCTGCTACCACAGTGACTCGCTTGATTATTTAGGTCTGAGTTATCGGGATCCTAATGCTGTAACAATCTATATAATGCTGATAAAATGATGACGAGTGAAGCGAGTCGTTCAATGACGAGTGATAGTTGGATGGCTCACTCCCTCTCTCCCTCTCTCTCTCACTCACTTCACTCACTTCACTCACTCGCTTCGCTCGTTCATTCGGTCGTTCGTTCGTTCGTTCGTTCGCTCGCTCGCTCGCTCACTCATCAAACGCACTATAATTCTCCCTGCACAGCTTCCTTCTCAACACCCTACCCCACCTGTAAAACGAAAACGGCAAAAGAATCATAGCCGTCGAGATGAACGCCAGCAGCCACGAGGCCCACTGCAGCCCCAACCTATGGTACATCTGCATCGTGAACAGCGGAAAAGCGGCGCCGCCGGCCGATCTGAGGAAAACCTTCGTTGCCAGCGCAGAGGCAGCGTACTTCGCATAGGTGTCGATGATGTAGTTGTTGAGAGAGTAGTAGATCAGAACCATTCCGTAGCCAAACGCAAGCCCTGCGGACGCAGGACCGACCCAGATGACGTGCTTGTACGAGGTGGCTCCCAGGATCCACAGGGCGATCGCAGGAAACGGCGAGCCGATCATGGCGCCCACCAGACGGTCCTCGGGCGTGGGCTGTCTGGTTCTGCACATCTTGACGTACATGTTCTCCAGAAGAGGCGTGGTCCCCAGAGCGAGGCCGGCGCCGATGAGGATCGGGATCATCATCATTCCCACGAGGTCGTCTCCGTAGCCGTACAGCTCGCCAAACACCACCGGGTAGGCGAAGAAAAAGGCGTACAGCAGCGAGTAGATCAGACAGACGTAGAAACACATGAGGTCGAGCACGGGCTCGGTGACGGCAAATTTCAGCGGTCTGTACAGACACGTCTGGACCAGCTCTTTAAGCGACATTCCGGCAGCTTCCTGCTCGGTCATGATCTTGGGGTTGCCGGTTTCCCGTCTCAGTCTCTGTGCCTTGCGCTTGAGGATGACGGGGGCGTACGTTTCCGGGATCAGCGACACGAGGATCCACATGAGCCCGGAGAAGGCAAAGTTGACCCAGAAAATGAGACAGAGTCTGCCGTAGTACCGGCTGATGAACCCGCCCACGAGGGGCCCCAGAACGGGGCCGCCGTACGGCGCTGCGGCGAAGTATGCGATCGCCTTTCCCCTGGTCTGTGTCGGGAACAGGTCCGAGATCGAGCCGCCCACGTTGGCGAGGCCCGACGCGGCAAACACGCCGCACAGGAAGCGGCACACGAGGACGGTTCCGATGTTGCGGGCGACGGCGCACGGCACGTTGAAGACAAAGTAGAGCAGAAACGAGACGAAGTAGACGGGTCTTCTGCCGATCTGCTCAGACAGCGGGGACCACAGCAGCGGGCCGACGGCGAAGCCCAGCACCATGAGCGAGCACGACAGGATCGACACCTCCTGCGAGACGTGATACTTGTCGTTCATGAGGCCGAGGGCCCCCGTCACGACGGAGGAGCCGAACGCAACGCAAACCACGAGCAGCGACAGCACGATAGTGTATAGCCATCTGAGCCGCGGCGCCCAGTTGACGGGGTTCTCCGGGTCGTTGAGCGTGAAGGTGACCAGTTCTATGTCGGGGTCGAGTCCCGAGGAGGTTTCTGCGTCGTCAGACAGGTTTTCCTTGCTTGTGTTGCTACCACTTCTGCCGAGTCCGCGCAGCGTAGACACCGGGACGAGGCCCGTGCTGGTTTCGAGCGTGTATTCTTCGGGGAAGATCGGGTTTTCCACGGCCTGCGGCCTGTTCACGTCGGCGTTGGACTTCTCCCGCGAGATTCCAACGTCACGCAGCGACTTGACGGTTTCTGTTCTCACCATCTTGAGCGAGTCTGCTCTCGAGACGGCGGAGCTCAGCTCGTCGCCGGAGATCTGTGACTGGGGGTCGTCTGTGCAGGCGCCCTGTGCTGCCAGCAGCGTCTGCGGCGGCGGCGTGGCGAAGTGGTGGTCTTCGAGAGACGAGTTCAGCGAGCTGAGAGACACTGGCATTGTGGACGGTAATTAGGGATCACAGAGAGCGGATCGGGGGGCATTTGGGGGGCGGGAACTACATAGGTACTTATAAGCTACGCTGGCGCCTTTCTGGCGCGGTTCTGGCGCTGTGCTGGGGGCGGTGCTGGGGGCGGTTGCTTGCGATGGTTGCGATATTTCTGAGAAACTCATGTGATCGGAGTAGCAAAAAAACGGGCTAGTGCGCGGAATCCAGGGTCCGGGTGCGCGATTCTGTGTGGGAGTGTCTGGGAGACAGAATTTTATCCGGCAGATTGTGTCACTTCCGCGTGCGAAGGACGAACGAACGACAAGCGAACGAACGACGAGCGAAGCGAGTAGTGAGTGAGTGAGTCGTGAGTGAGTGGGCATAGAGTGACCAGGGAGTGAGTTACCACTCAGTGTCTATGGTTAGTGTCCACTCAGGGCACTCAGTGGAGACGGGCCTAGTCGACTGACCTGACCGAAATCAGCCAATTCGCTCACTCGCTCCGCTCGCTCGTCCGCCAGGCTGATACAGTTACACGGTTGGTATCTCCGTTGACCCCGGATCGAGGAACAGCCGTGGCAGTTCTGTAGGCACCGTGCAGAGTTGTAGAAAATTACGCGGAAGTGTGACAATATCGCGCGAACGACGAACGACGAACGACGAACGACGAACAACGAGCGAAGCGAGTCGTGAGTGAGTGAATGCTCAAATGACTAACGAGGTGAGTCGAACAAAGAGAGTCAGTTGCACTCGCACTCGTTTCGCTCGTTGGTTATTCAGAATGTGTAAATGTAGCTCACAAATAGCGAGCGAAGCGAGTCATTTGCAAGTCATTTGCAAGTCATTTACAAGTCATTTGCAAGTCATTTGCAAGTCATTGATATTCTGTGATATTGGGTCGCTGAATCAATGACTCGCTTCGTTCCTGACCGACTGACTGGCTGAGTGAGTGTAGTCTCATTTGCCTAATAAATTCATTGCGTGCTTGCGTAGTTACTTCGTACTCACTTGCATCTACTTACCCAGTTACTTGGTAATCGATTACCAACGTACTTAGTGGGACTACTTATCTACTAGTTGAGCTACTAGTTACCTACCTACTTGCTTGACACTACCAGCTAAATTGCTTGGTATCGTATTACCCACCCACTCACTTGATCACTAGTTAAGTTACCTGTCTACTTACTTGACTAGTACTTACTTACGTACCTACTCACCTACTTGTTTATTTACATCCTACTTGCTTACTTGGTTAGTGAGTTGGTAGTATACCCTGATTGGTTCTGACTGATTTACTTTGCTAACCAACCCAGTCACCGCTGCGCTCGTTTGTTCGTGGGGTATTCTAGCTGGACAAACCTTGTGGTAGAAAACACCTCGTGCAATGGGTGGAACTTTGAAATGGTCAAAGTTTAAATTAGTAGAAATTTAATTGAGCGACGAGCGAACCGGGTGAACGAATGTAGTTCTGATATCCTCTACAGGGTTGAGCTCACCAAAGTGATTCGTCAAATGAGAAGCAGAATGAGCAGCGTAGTGGGTAGGAGTGTATGGCCAACAGCTTTCTTGTGCGCAGGCTCAGCCAGGATTTGTTTAGGCAGGGCTTGCCCAGTCAAGGCTTGCTTAGTCAATACTTGCCCAGTCAAGGCTTGCTTAGTCAATACTTGCCCAGTCAAGGCTTGCTCAGTCAGCCAAGACTCGCTCCGCTCGTCGTCGGTTGCTCGACTGGCCTGACCGGGATAAACTAGTTCACTCGCTCCGCTCACTCGTTCGCCCGTTCGTTCGTTCGTTCGTTTGACCCGCTCAATCCCTACCTCCTTCAACTCCATCCTTATTAGCTCAGTTGGTAGAGCGTTCGGCTTTTAAGGATATTCGAATTTCGAAAGTCGACCGAAATGTCCAGGGTTCGAGCCCCTGATGAGGAGTTGTTTTTTTGCACCCTGTCCATCTTGGATCGACGCGACGGTGCGGAGTTGACATTTTCACACAACTTTTTTTTTTTTTTTTTTTTTTTTATAAATGCCTTTTTTTTCCCACTCCCCCTTGTTTGGCAAATCATCCCTCGTTATTCCCACCACCTCGCACACTCCAGCATGTTCAGGCCCATAAATCCGGCCCGTGCGACGAGCCGACTGAACGGGGCGCCAAAAACACAGCTCCGGCACCTGCGAGTGCGACCGGTTTTGCCCGTCATACAAAAGAAGCAGAAGGTGCCACCTTCAGATGAGCCCTCGAGTGGCGCCAGCGTGGGTTGGCACGGCCTCGAAGAGCTCGAGAAACCGCTCAGGCCAACCACAAGGTCCCGTTTTGGGGCCAGCTCGGGCTCGGCAGACAACAGCGAGTGGAAACAGCTGATCAAAACGCTGTATAACAAGCCGCCAGCCCAGATCGAGCGAGAGTTGAAGCAGAAGTTCGAGCAAGATGGCATAGAATACGACCCGCTGTTTGTGCAAAAGATGATCGAGGAGTCGCGGCACGAGGAAGGCGTGCTGGAAGGGATGATGGAGGACGAAAAGACGGCCGAGAGAATCAACCAGGACGAACTGGTGAGCTTCATGGACTGGATGATTGAGGACGCATTGGAGCAGATCGAGAAGCTCAAAGACTCGCCCCCAGGCGACAGGTCCAGCGAGATGGTGGACGAGTTCAGTCAGATCATGAGCGAACAGCCGTCGGAGAAGAACTTCATCGACGCTTTTGTCAAAGTTGAGGATCTCGCAGACGATCTCCGAACCACTGGGTTGCAGAAGCTGCCGCAGTTTCTCGAGCTCATGAACCAGACACAGAACTACGAAGTGCGCAAGCACCTCCCGCTGGACCGGCTCGCGTCGCTGTTTGCGATTTCGACGCAGATCACCAACGAGACGCTCCGAGACGAGTGCATTTTCCTCGCTGGGAATCTGATCTATTCGGCCAGCGACAAGCGCGCCGACCCGGTGAACGAGTCTTTCTACATCGAGTCGCTGCTGAGCCACGGCAGAGTCGAGCGGGCGATCGAGCTTTTCGAGACGCGCAGATCCAAGCCCGACGTGCAAGGACACCGGTTCTGGCTCGATACGGGGGCCACCGTCTATGTGAAGGCCGGGCTGTTTGCCAAGGCCGAGGAGGTGGCCCACGAGATACGCAGCACGTACGGGTACCTGAACCCGGTGCTGGTGACGAGTTTTGTGTCGAGCTATCTGGATGCGGGGCGCACAGAGGACGCACTGCGATGGTGGGAGCAAATGAGAGCGGTGATGGACTCGCACGGGCTGACCGAGCACTTGGAGATCGCCGAGCCGCAGCTCGTGGACGACGAGAAGTACGTTTACGACTACCACAACCGCGAGGAGCCGGTGTCGTTTGCGCACGTGACGGACGTTGTGATGGATTTCCTGAAGCACAAGAAGTTTGACGAGGCGATGGGGGTGATTCTGGTGGCCACGCGGCGGGACAAGACGTATCTGCTGTTTTTCGTCGACAGGTTTGTGGGCGCTGTTCCGTATCCCGGGCGGGAGGCGCTGTACCAGGTGTTGAAGAGCGCCGAAGGTGGAGACCGGTTCCATCCGTCTGTTTCTCGCTACATCATGCGCGAGTTGGAGGTGTTCCACGCGGTGCGTGCGATTTCGTTTGAGGAGGTGTCTGTCTTGGACGAGTGCACGGGTGCGCTGAAGCAGCTTGTGGCGCAGCCGGACGGCCAGGTGCCGAACTGGGTGAGAGTTGGGTCGAGCTCGCTGATCTCGTCGATCAGTCTCGGGGCCAAGCTCACGACGTACGAGTGTCGGGACCTGTTCAAGATCCTGCTGTTCACCAAGTCGCGCAAGAACTACATTCTGGTGTACAAGCTGCTGGATGCGATGAACACGAGCTTGGAATGGGTGCGCGAGGGCAGGGAGTACGGAGTAATTCCGCCTGCCAACGCGCACATATACCTGGTTTTGATCCAGCTTCTGGGCCGCCGGCGCAAGCCTGACCTGAAGAAGATCGAGGACCTGCTGGATCTGATGCGGCACAACGACGTTCCGATGTACACGGTGCTGGCGAACCAGGTGATTCTAACGTACACCAAGAGCAGGCGGTACGACGAGGCTGCGACGTTCATCGACCGGTACTTGGAGGAGAGCTCGTGCCAGCCGACGACGGAGCTGTTCATCAACATTCTGCGGGTGTACCGCGACAGCGCGTCGGCCAGCAGCGGGCGCGATGCGAAGTACGCGGTGCGGTTCGAGAACTTGCGGAGGCTTTTCAAAGGAATGATCGACACGCCAGGGTGGAACTTTACGGAGGAGTTTTTGCACGAGACGATTGTGACGTTTTTGAAGTACAGCGACGAACCGTCGGCGATCTGTGCGCTGATCTACTACGGGATGGTGTTGCAACAGGAGCTGAGTCCGCGGCTGTTGCTGGCGATCAAGCTGAAGTTCGAGGCCTCGATCCTCAAGATGCAGTCGCGGTTGTCTGCTGAGGAGCAGGAGCGCATGAAGGGGACCATTGATCAGTACCACGAGGAGTGCGGGCTGCAGTCGGTGACGAAGATGCTGCGGGCGAACACGCCGTTGAACTGGCGTGACGGCGCGGCGTTGATTGTTCGGTATCTGGATGTGTTCAACTACCGTCCGAATCCGTACTTTTTGAAGGATCCGTACTGGGCGAGTATTTCGGTGGAGCAGCTGGGCGAGAACAAGCGGGAGTTTGAGGAGAGTCTGGAGAAGGCGGAGATGTATTATGAGTTGCCGTTGGTGGGGTTGTCGGAGATTGCTTAGCGAACTCACGAGCGAAGCGAGTGAGGTTTGGATTTGATTGTGTTGAACGCTTGTTGATCGCTTTGTTGATCGCTTTGTTGATCGCTCTGTTGATCGCTTGCAAACATGCACTGGCCTTGCTCGCTTTGCTCGAAACGCGTTTGGGCCTGTATATAGTTGGCGATTGTACATAGTTAATGGACTGGAGGACATTAGAATGGAGCGGCCGGGCACGACGGGCGTGCTGTGCGATCAGAGCTCAGCACTGAACTCACTTTTGATCTGATCGGAGTAAACTCAGTGAAGAAAACTTCACTCCGCCGACTTCGCTCCGAAAAAGCCACTCTACGATGTGGTTATGACAAACAAGTTCCGTGGTGAAGATTGGAACAGCCAGTTTTTGCGAAGCGATGATGGTTTCAACGGTTCGATCAATTGGCGAGAGCCAATTAATCTAATGATCAATGTTCGCTCCGCGTGAGTCATGAGTGGTTTAACGATTACTCGATTGTTCAATTACTCGATCGTTCGATTACTCGATCGCTCAATTAATCGATCGTTCAATTACTCGATCATTCACTAACTCGATCGTTCGGTTACTCGATCATCCAATTACTCGATCGTTCGGTCAATGGACGATTACTGGACCCCCTTCACTCAAACGCTCATGACTCGCTTCACTCGTCATTCGCTTCACTCTGATCTGAGCCGCACATCCTAAAATTTTCACCTGCCTGAAAAATTTTTTTTTTTATCTTTTTTTTTTTTTTTTTTTTTTTAGGGATTTTTTAAAAATCCTTGTGGGAAAACTTGTTTTGTTCTTTTGTTCTTTTGTTCTTCTCCGATAACATATATCTTCATCGATAAACCCACGGAAATGCCACCAAAGTACAACCAGAACGCCAACGCGTTCACTCCCGGTGGATGGGGCGACCAGACTACCGGACCCCAGGGCTACCAGGGCTACCAGGGCTCTGCAGGCTATCAAGCGTCCCCAGCCTACCAGGGTGTGCCAGTGGCAAACGGCGGCTACCAGCAGTACGTGCCCCAACCAGAGGGACTCAACAACAACAGAAACAGAAACTACAGTGGAAACAGCAACAGAAGGGGCGGCGCCAACGGCAGAACCCAACAACAGCAGAGTTACGAGGACTTTCTCAAGTCCCAGACCCAGTCGTTGAACAGACAGGCCACTCCAGACGTTGTTTCTGAGTCGGACGTTTCGCAGCAGAACTCGGGAGTGAGCACTCCAATGTCGAAGGCGATGGACTCGTCGACGTCGCTGTCGTCGCTGAACTCTGCGCTGCAAAAACTGCAAGTGTCGCCTATCTCCGACTCGCTTGCCGCCCTACAGATGGCCTCCAAGTTGTCTGAAGCCCGCGAGGAATGCGACAAGATCGCCGATATCGTCTACGCCGAAGGCGCAAGATCCATGGCTGACTGGAACTTGGTGCAAGTGTTGAACACTCTGGGTAAGGCCAAGAACCCAGCTCTCGTGAGAGAGTCCAGCATGGTTCTGCTGCAAACTTTGAGCAGAAAGTTTGCCGGTTTCACCCCGTTCGAGGCATACTTCATCCAGTTGCTTGCGCCAGCGTTCGATCTGGTGGCCGACAAGGAGAACACCGTCAAGAGAGCCGCACAGTCCTCGGTCGACGCGATCTACGGCATGTTCCCGATCGAGGCTCTCACGTCTGTGTTGTTGACCGAAGTTTTGAGATACCTCAAGTCCAGTGCCAAGTGGCAATCGAAAGTGGCTGCGCTCAAGATGGTTGACAAGATTGTCCAGGACTCTCCAGCGGATCTGTTGGAGGCCCGTTTTGTCGATGCGATTCCTATCTTGACCGACATGGCAACCGATTTCAAGCCTGAACTGGCCAAAGTTGGTCTCAAGTCGCTCGGAGACTTTGTCAAAGTGCTCGACAACCTCGATCTTGCGCCCCGGTTCGACCTCATTGTTGAGACTTTGGCCGACCCTCAAAAGGTTCCAAACTGTATCAAGTCGCTGTCTTCGGTCACGTTTGTGGCCGAGGTGACCGAGCCTGCTCTTTCGCTGCTGGTGCCGATTCTCGACAAGTCTTTGAAGCTGTCGTCTTCCTCGCAGGAGCAGCTGAGACAGACCGTGATGGTGACCGAGAACTTGACCCGACTTGTGAACAACAAGAGAGAGATCGAGCACTACATTCCGATCCTTCTCCCTGGTGTGAAGAAGGTTGTCGATACCGCTTCTTTGCCTGAAGTTAGAGAGCTTGCGTCCAAGGCGCTCAATGTCATTGAGGAGGCCGAGGCCGAGCACTCTGATGGTAAGTTCCACGGCCGTCTTGACTTTGACAAGTCTACCGAGTTCCTTGCATCGATCAAGAGCAAGATCAACGACGATCTCATCTACAGCTACCTCACTGCCGTGTTGGTTTCCGATGCCAACGTGAACGACTGGACCAGACTGACCGAGTACTTCTCCATGGCGTTGGAGAACTACTACGCCGGTGACGAGGCTAGCAAGAAGGAGTTTATTGACTCGGTTGTGCACACTCTGAGAGAGCTGTTCACGCCGAACGCTGTGAATGACTCTGACGAGGATGGAATCGTGATTGTGAACACCGACTTCTCGCTTGCGTACGGTTCGAGAATGCTTTTGAACAAGACAAATATGAGACTCGTGAAGGGTCACCGTTACGGTTTGTGTGGTAGAAACGGTGCCGGTAAGTCGACTCTGATGAGAGCCATTGCCAACGGCCAACTGGAAGGATTCCCAGACAAGTCTGAGTTGAGAACGTGTTTTGTTGAGCACAAGTTGCAAGGAGAGGAGGCTGAGATGAGTTTGGTGGACTTCATTGCTTCTGATCCAGAGCTGGCTCTCGCTTCCAAGGAGGAGATTGCTGGTGCGCTTGCCGAAGTTGGCTTTGACGAAGAGAGAAGAAGACAGCAAGTTGGATCTCTTTCTGGAGGATGGAAGATGAAGTTGGAGCTGGCCAGAGCCATGCTTATGAAGGCCGATATCCTGTTGTTGGACGAGCCAACTAACCACTTGGACGTTTCGAACGTGAAGTGGCTGGAAGGATACCTGGTTGACCACACCGACATCACCTCGTTGATTGTTTCCCACGACTCGGGTTTCTTGGACACGGTATGCACTGATATCATCCATTACGAGAACAAGAAGCTGGCCTACTACAAGGGTAACTTGTCGGAGTTTGTCAAGGTGAAGCCTGAAGGTAACTCGTACTACACGCTGACTGACTCGAACGTGAAGATGGCTTTCCCACCACCGGGAATTTTGACCGGAGTGAAGTCTAACACCAGAGCTGTTGCTCGTATGTCGAATGTGACGTTCCAATACCCAAGTGCCGAGAAGCCAAACTTGAAGAACGTTTCGTGCTCTCTGTCTCTTTCGTCTAGAGTGGCAGTCCTGGGTCCTAACGGTGCCGGTAAGTCGACCTTGATCAAGCTGTTGACCGGTGAGCTTGTTCCAACCGAAGGTACTGTTGAGAAGCATCCAAACCTGCGTATTGGATACATTGCCCAGCACGCTTTGCAACACGTGAACCAGCACAAGGAGAAGACCGCGAACCAGTACCTGCAATGGAGATACAGATTTGGAGACGATAGAGAGGTTTTGATGAAGGAGTCTCGTAAGATCTCGAGTGACTCTGAGAGAGAGTTGTTGGAGAAGATGATCGACATTGGCGACGGAAGAGGTCCAAGACAGGTTGAGGCGATTGTGGGAAGACAAAAGCTCAAGAAGTCGTTCCAATACGAGGTGAAGTGGAAGTTCTGGCTGCCAAAGTTCAACTCTTGGGTTCCTAGAGAGACTTTGATTGAGCTTGGATTCGAGCCGTTTGTGACCAAGTTTGACGACCACGAGGCCTCTAGAGAAGGTCTTGGATACAGAGAGCTCACGCCTCCTGTGATTAGAAAGCACTTTGAAGGTGTTGGATTGGACGGTGACATTGCCGACCACACTCCAATGGGCTCGCTTTCCGGAGGTCAATTGGTGAAGGTTGTCATTGCCGGTGCGATGTGGAACAACCCGCACTTGCTTGTTTTGGACGAGCCTACCAACTATCTGGACAGAGACTCTTTGGGAGGACTGGCTGTGGCCATTAGAGAATGGACCGGAGGTGTGGTGATGATTTCCCACAACTCTGAGTTTGTTGGTGCTCTGTGTCCGGAACAGTGGATTGTTGAGAACGGAGAGATGGTGAGAAAAGGTGTTACTGAGATCGACCAGTCGAGATTCGAGGACAACGGAGGAAGCTCGGACCAGTCCAAGGCTGCCGCTGAGATGTCCAAGAAGACGGCAAACGTCAAGGCATCTGACAACGACTCTCCAGCCAACATCAAGGTGAGACAGAGAAAGAAGAAGATGACCAGAAACGAGAAGAAGGCCCAGGAGGAGAGACGCAGATTGAGACACATTGCGTGGTTGAGTTCTCCAAAGGGAACTCCAAAGCCTGTGGACACTGACGATGAGGAGTAACCGTGTTGAACACTCCTTTGATTTGCATCGCTTCACTTCACCGAAAAGAAACCCTTTTATTTTTTCTCACTCTTTTTAAAAACTTACAACTTATTCACAACCGTTAGACCTGTTCTTTTGGTCAATCGATTATTCTTTTTTTTTGATATTATGCAATTCTATAGATACAAGGCAGTCACCAGTGAGCTGAATAGAAAATCCACCAGTTGGGCAGAAGCTAACCAACTCAAGAAGTACAGTAGCTTTGGACTGAAAACGGTCCAGATGAAGAGATGGAACCTCAGGTTGAAGCAGCTCATGATGAGTGTGAGTCCGCTGATGGAGTAGAACGTGAGGTTGAATAGTAGTCTGTTGAAAAGAAGGTCCCATTTTTGATGCGAGCGACGCTCCACCAACGTTAGTTTTAGGTAGCCCAGTGTCCAAAAAATCGGCGACGACCAGTTGGAAACAAAAGTTAACAATCCCGACAAAATCATGTTGTAGCTTGACAACCCATTGAACGAGTTGGTCAGGTCGACCGAGGAAAGAGAGTTGGTGGACCCAAATTGAAAGAAACTCAGGTTCTGCATCAGAAGGGTGAAAACAGCAGCCCAGTTGGCCAAGTTTGTGTCTGAGGATGTCAGACGTTGAAATGCAGACAAAATGAGTAGCAACACGCTGAAAATGGGAATGTTAGTTGCGTGCGTCTGATTGATTAGAAAGTAGGTCACCACGGTGAGAATGCTGTTGGAGAAGTTGTGCGGAGAAGATGGATCCTGGTATCCTAGAAGCTTTTTGCAGAAGAAAGGCTTCAACATCAAACCACAAAAAACAACGATCCACACTTTGTAAAACAACTGGAACAGCTGCTGGCTGATTTGATTGACTTCCAGAGTCCCCAAATGAGCCGCCAAGAACTCAATGTACTGTGTGCACCAGTCTGGAACAGGACTCTTGTCGTCTGTAAGATCGAACGTTTCTGATAGATACGACAGAAACTTGACCGAGAAAGAGATGCAAGAGAGTAACGAGCAGGCCATGAATGTGACGAAGCGCTCGTTCTCAGACTTGATACTTGAGACGGTGAGCAAAGTGACCTGAATGAACGTGATCACCAGAAGCATCCCCATGACTGCAGGCCCAACGTTTGCTGGGAGAGAGGCCAGAAATGTGCCGATCTTGAGGTTGTTTTTCAAATTGTACTTCTGCCCGCTGTTGTTCCAGGCTTTGAGCACTCTCAGAGACACCAGGAGCAGAACGCTAAACCAAAAGTCTCGTTTTTGCCGGCGTCTGAGAGACTTGACCACCACGACGAACGCGAAGATGGTGGTGAAAAACCACCACAGATGGTGCTCCTCTTCGATCAGGGAGGAGCCGAAGAATGTGACGGCGTAGGTCACAAAGAGGGAGAGGTCCATCAGCGCTGGCAAAAGGTCATTCTTGTGATGGAGCAGGAACCACGCCAGGGAGATGATCACGGTAAAACCGTAGCAAAGAATGCCCCAGCCAATGTCTGTGTAGTTGTAATCCGACGAGGTTTCTGACAGAGAGTTCTTGGTGCTCGTGATGTAGCGGTAAAGGTCCTCGAGAGAAGAGAGGTCTGCGACGGAGTCTTGCATCGCCGAGACCTGGTTCGCAGCCTTGTCGGAGAGAACCTTAAGTTGAAGTGCGTTTTTGAGCAGCACATTGACCTGTTCCTCGCGTGACGTGTACAGGGGAAGAAGCTGCTTGATGAAGGAACCGAGGTTGTTGATGGGGATGTTGAGACCAAGCAGAGTGGTGAGGGTCGGCACCAGATCGATCTGGTCTATCTTGAAGAAGTAGTCAAAGTCTGGGTTGGCGGGGACCGGCGCTTTTCTGGTGTTCCAATTCTGGTTCAGGTTCAGTTTCTTGAATTTGGACGAGACAAACAGCATCGCTGGAGAAACCTCGCCGGCAGAAGAGCCACCGTGGTTGCCGACCTCGTTCATTCCGTGGTCGCCCAGCACCACAAAGAGCGTGTCGTCGTTGTCTCTGACGGCCTCGTTGAAGATCCGGGCCACGATGCTGTCCATTTCCGCCTGTTTTCCCGGCATGTTGGAGCTGAGAGGCCCGCCTTTGTGTCCGATGTGGTCGAGGCCCAGATAGTGCAGGATGAGACAGTCCCAGTGCTGTCTTCCCTCGGGTCCGAGCTCGTAGTCGAGGTGTCTCGTGACGTTGTTGTCCACGACGGTGAAGTCGCTGACGTAGAAGCTCGCGGTTCCGTCGGTTTTGGCGAACTGGTTTGGGAACAGCTTGAGCCAAGTGTCGTCGCCAAACATGTTGATTCGCCAGTTTGCGAGCTTCATCTGGCGGATCCACGAGTCCTGGTCTCCCAGCGTGGACGACGTGTCCTCCTCGGCGATGTTGAGCACCGCGTCGATGAAGTTCGGCGTCGAGCCCGTCGTGATGCCCTTGAGCCGCGGCAGCGTCACTGTCGGAGGGTTCGAGTAGGCTGTGAATCCGACCGCGTATCCGTCGTTGATGAGGCCGTGGACGAAGTCCATTCTGGAGTTGTTGGAGAACATGAAGTCCGAGCGCAGCGCGTCGACCACCATGAAGACCACCTTGTTGAACACGGCCCCCGGCTCCTGGAAGCCGGAGGGCGGAGCACTCCTGAAGCTGACGAGATCTTCGGGCGACAACAGCACTTTTGTAGGGAAGAACCCTTTGCAGAACAGCAGATACGCGGCCAGCTGCACCAGGGAGACCACCAGAAGCCCTAGAAAACGCATGGAGAGAGGGTGACGGCGGGTGGCGGGTGGTGAATGGGAAGAAAGAAGCAGTGTTTACTCATTTGCCCCCCACACGGTCAAAAATGAAAACAAAAAAAGAAGGAAAAAAAAAAAAAGTTGACACCAAAAATCATCTGGTGCGAGGTGTAAAAATTTCACGAGCACCACGGGAAAAAAATAAGAAATGTGAATTTCTTTATCAGATTGATTGATATAAAAAAAGGTGGGATTCCCCTTTTCTGTTGATCTTTTGTTTTCTTTGCCCTCGGCTAAGTTTTTCACACCATCCATCGCACAATGTTCAGAACGACACTCAGAAGCATCGCACAGCACGCACAGCACGCCCGCCGCGCACAGCACGCCCAGGCACCACGTCTGGCCTACGCCGCAAGATTCAACTCCAGCAAACCATTCAGATCGGCACCAGGCCCTCCTAAACTCAGCAAGGAGGAACAGGACGAGTTCGAAAAACTCATAACCAAGGCAAACACCCAGACAACCATCGAAGAGTACAACGCCGAGCTCGGCTACGACGTCGACGCCCCTCCAAAAGTCGACGTGGGCTCGTTCTCCCCAGAAATGTTCAAGATCATCCCCGAGTTCGAAGGCAACGTCAACCCGGTCACCGGCGAGGTGAACGGTCCAAAGCAGGACCCGCTCAAGCACGGAGCAGACTGGAGTTTCAACGGTAGGGTCACCGACTTCTAGTCGACGGCGCCGTCGTTGCCGGTTTAAATATTTTCGGGGATTTCGGTCTCAAAAAGACAAGCGAAGCGAGTCTTTGCATTCACGATTTTTTATACATACGAGCGGAGCGAGATACCGAAGGGACGCACACGTCCCGCTCAGCGTCCCGCTCAGCGTCTTGAAATGTCATTCTTACACCTTCAACTTCTGTAGTTCGCCCACCAGCGAGTCGATCAACTGGTTCCTCACATTCAGTTTCAGCCTCATCCGATCCAACTCCCGCGAGTCTTGCTTCGTGCCGCCGCAAACACTGACAGCTGCTGCTCTCTTCTCCAGGTCAACACCTTTGCACTCGGCGATCGCCTCCTCGATCTGGCCCAACTCCGCCTCCTTCGACTTGACAACCTCAATCATCCGGTTCAGCTGCTTGAAGTAGATCGCCTCGTCTCTCGACAGCTCGCGGTCGTCGTTCTTGCCGCTCTCCACCGCAACGTTCTCCAGCAACGAAGCCAGTTTGGCCAGTCGTTGGGTCAAATCAGCCTGTTTCTCAAGCACCAGCGCCAACCGCTCGCCAGACTTGATCGCCTGCAACTCCCTCTCGGCCTTGGTCGTCTCCAAGGCATTCTGAGTCGCAATCTGGTTCATCAGCTCGATTCTCATCACCGTGAGCTTCTTGTTGACTGCAGACAGTGTCTTGAACAGCGAAAGAAGCCCCAGAGTCGTCAGCTCGCTGCTCTTGTGCAAAGCAGTGAGATCGCCCGCCTCTGCAGCAAGATTTTTGTTCGAGCGCAGCGGCAAAAGCTGCCTCGTGATCTTGGAGATCAGTGTTTTTGTGTCATTGGCTTTCTTTGCAATCTCGTGCTCCTGTGGAACGTTCGCAGACACGTACTCGTGGTGCTGTGTTGCCGGCACGGGACTCGTCGCTTTCTCGTCATACGACTCCGTGTCGCTCTCTTCGCTGCTGCTGCTGCTCCCCAACGTGATGTCGTGGATCTCGGCCTTCCCATTGCTCAGCACAACGGCGTACGTGCGGAACTTGTCCCAGACGAGCCAGACTTTCGAGTCGTTGCTGCAAAGAGTAACGTCGCGATCGCGAGTGCTGGCTCCAGCGGTCGGAGCCTCGAATCGCCCAAAGTTCTCCACTCTCGTAGGCAACTGTCGGCTCAGCAGGTCTATCAGAGCGGCCGGAGTGTTGTTTCGAAGACACTCTTTGAGAACGCTTGTCCAGCTCGTGAAATCGATCTGGATCAGCTCCGGCGTCGACGTGGTCAGCAGCAGAGCCGACTCTGCGGCAGGCTGAACAACCATGTTGGTGAGCTGTCTGTTGCTGTCTCTCGTCCGCTGGAACAGTACACAGTCGATGGCATACAGCGTGATGTCGTCGTTGTTTTCGTAGGACTGGTGGCTGAAGATCATGGGCTCGTCCTGGTTGTCAAACAGAACCAGCACCGACTCGTTGAGCAAGACACACAGCACGTCGTTCGGCAGAGCGAGCAGCTTCAGCGCGTCCTGCTCGTAGAGCTGTGCTGGGAACGGCTTGATGCTCACGGGGCCTGTCAGCTTGCCTCGCTGCAGGTGCGCCGGGAGCGCGCTCTGGTGGATGTGTCCTTCGTCGAAGCGGGACAGCGTCGAGGCAAAGCGAAGCATCGGAATCAGCGTCGAGTCCAGGCTTCCTCCTGCCGGATTGAACTTGAGCGTCGTGTAGTCGAACAGGGTGTCCAGCCACTGTCTCGAGGCCGACAGCGTGTGGGGCAGGAACGGGTAGATCTTGTAGATCGAGGTGTCTGAGCTCAGGATGTACAGAGTGAGGTCTCCCTTTGGCGTGTCCAGACCGTCTGTGGCGCACGAGCCGAACGAGATCGACACCGGGTCCGCGACGCTCACGTCGTTTCTGGCGGCCTGGAAGTAGCTGTCGCCGCTGTCGCCGCCTTGCAGGTCGTAGACCTGGACAGGCGTCTCGGTGGACTCGTTTATGTCGTAGCAGCGAATCGAGCTCGAGGTGAGAACCACGAGTTCGGCCGCAAAGCGCGACGCGCTGTTGAACAGAACCTGCACAATCGACTCGTCTTCCCGCAGTTCGACGCTCACGCTGAAACAAACAGAGTACTGCACTCTGGAGCTGGTGATCCCCAGACTCACAACCAGACACTGCGACTCGCTGTACAGACAAAGCAACTCTTCGGTCTTGTTGAGCAACGCCGCCGTCGGCTCAAAGCCCACCTCGGCGTCCAGGTAGTGCGACTCGCCGCCCAGGCGCGTGATCTTGATCCTTCTGTCCGAAACAGTGACGATTTCCTGTCCATTCCCGCGTGTCACCGTCAAGTACGGTCCGTCGGTGGTGAAGTCGGCAACTTTGTTCACAGTCCTGTTCAGGAGAAGCTTCGACATGGCCTGTGGCGTATTTTGCATCTGTGCCAGCGCTGTGCACACCCAGAATGAGTCGAGTGGAGCGTGAATGTTGCGGAGTATGAGCAACGCCACTGGTGAGTAAATAAACAGATTTGATGGAGTTTAGAATAGAAAAAAAAGAAGGTAATTGTCACGGGGTTTAATTTGGCAGAGCGACGAGCGAACGGCGAGCGAAGCGAGTCGTGAGTGAGAAGTGAGAAGTGAGAAGTGAGTGAGCGAAGCGAACGAACGATTCGGCTTTTAACAGTTCGGTGGTGATCAGTGACTGATCAATCAGTGACTAATCACTCCAATCATTTGCTCCAATCAACGATTCGGCTCGAGAAGTGAGTGATTGAGTGAGGGAGTGAATGCGAACGAACGACCTAACAATTTGGATTTTCAACGACTCGGCTTCTCAACCCGTACACAGTTGATTTGGATCAGTTGGTACTCAGCCGATTTACAATGACTCGTAGTCAGTTCATTTCGTACCCGTACGCAGTTAGCTTACACGAGTTCGTACTCAGCTGGCTCAGAACAATCGGTACTCAGTTAGTGTAGATTTATTCGTACTCAGTTAACTTGAAATAATCGGTACTCATTTAGTGTAGATTTATTCGTAATAAGTTAACTCAAAACCAGTTAGTGTAGAAGACTTGCTCCCTACATCAAGTATGAACTCGCTCACTTCACTAAGTAAAGTTCGCTCGCTTGACTAAATTTGGTCACTTGGATTTAGTTACAACGAGCGAAGCGAGTAATCAGATACTCCTGAGCTTACGATCACTCACGAGACATTCGCTTCGGTCTTCGCTCACAACGCACAATTCAAGACTCGCTTCGCTACTTGCTACCACATTACTCTCGCTTTGCGAGAGTAACTTCGCTTTCATCGTCATTATCCCATTCTCGTAACCTACATTCACTTCCTCCTTCACTTACCGTAACGTCCATTCATCCATTCAGTCAGTCGAGTCGCTCATTTCGCGAGAGTAAGTGGGGAGAGACGACTGGTGAGTACATAAAACTCACCACCAACGAGGAGCCGGCTGGTGAGCTTTAGCTCTCACTTATGCTTCGGGCTTCGCCCTCAGAAAGATACGAGAAGCCAATTGGTGGATAGTGAAACGAGAAGCCGAATGGTGAGGAGTAAATAAACGAGAAGCCGATTGGTGAGTAATTGACCAACGAAAAGCCGACTCGTTCCTTCGTTCGCTTCGCTCGTCGTTTGTTCGTTCGCTTCGCTTATTCACTCACCCACTCACTCACGACTCGCTTCGCTCGTCGTTCGTTCGCTCGTCGTTCGTTTGCTCGCTCAGTGCCCCCCACAACCCCCCCACAGACACACACTTAACCCCCCACCTCGCCGCTAGCTTCAACTTCTCATTCTGCAAAAGCTCCGTCCTCGACAAACTCCCATTAAACACCAACAACTCCGTCTCCTTGTTGAAAGTCTGGCCCAAATGACACCACGCAGATAACCTCTCCAAAAGCTTCTCCAAATGAGACAGTTCCACGCCTTTGAAACCCGTCATACAGACCTGGATCTTCTCGCTCCGCGGAGCCGCCATGCGCAACCTCGAGGCCAGCTTCTCAGTCGACAGCAACGCCGGAACAATCACAGGCTTGCACCACGGGTTGTCGAAATCCACCCGGTTGTAGTACAGACACCGCTCTATGGCCTGTTCTGTGATCACCGTCTCCGCCAATCCAACGTCCTTTGGAAGCTCCTGTAACTTCGAACTGACAACCACGTACTGCGCGTCATTCGTCACTTGTCCTTTGTAACTCCGCAACACTTTCCGCAAAATCCGCAACTCTCGAGCACTGAAACTCGCCTCGTCAAGACGGAACGTGAGTCCGTCGAACAAGTCCGCACTTCTCAACGACTCCTGGCTCCAAACAGAGTGCACAAGACCCGCGCTCGTGTCTTCCGGCACCCTCTCGTCCTCGTCCTCACTCTGACTCATCGTCCAGTTCTCGTCGGTGTTCTGGCTCAAGTTGGAGACCTTGATGTTCCCCATGATGGACTTCCACAGCCTGTCCTGCTTGTCCACTTTGATCACCTTGAGGTGTCTTTCTTTGTCCTCGCTGTTCGAAACGTCTCTGCCCACATCTGCGTCGTCCCGCGCCCGTTTTTTCATCGCCCCGGCAACCCGTTGCCGTTCCTTGTGTGTCTTTTTCCACTCTTCAAACTGCTCCCAGTGACAAGCGTCCTGCCGACGGCCTTTTCCGCCCTCTTTTTGCAGGTAGTAGTACTTGAAGTCGAGCAGCGCGCCGCGTTCGGCCGAGTCGAAGCACCAGTCGGGGCTCACCACTGCAATGCCCCACTCGACAGCCTTGTCGTAGCGTCGGCCTTCCTTCGTCGTGGTGATGAGCACGTTTGTGAGGTTGCTCATGGACTCAGATACCGTTCCGTTGCCGTTTTCCGTGACAACAGCTTCGATTTTCGCCTTGAGCTCCGCAGGAAGCCGGCTCACCGACACGCTCACGTTCTCAAACGGCTCCAGGGGACGAAGACGGTCGATCTGCCCGCCAACGTCCTCGCCCTTCAGCCACGCTTCGTACGTTTTCAACACCGTTTCGTACGAAACCAGCCTGATTTCAGGCCGCGTCTTCACAACGTGCTGGTACTTCCGCGAGCTCATCCACCCTTCGTTGAGCGTGTTGACCACGAGACACACTGTGTCAGACGTCAGATCGTTGCTGTATACGCTGTTGGGGAACACTTTGCCCAGCATTTTGGCGAGGTCGGACCGTTCCGACTCGGTGAGCGACGTCGACGTGACTTTGGTGACTTCCATGGAGGGGGGGATACAATGGTAACGAGCTTTGTTTTCACAAGCTCAGAAATGTGCAACAACCCGTATAAGTTGTGAGAAATGAGGTACCGAAAATGAGGTATCACAAGAAAGGTCTCGCGTATCAGGTCTCGCGTATCACGGATCGCGTATCACGAATCACGACTCACGAATCACGACTCGCTTTGCTCGTCGTCTGCCTCTCGTTGGAGCCCAAAAAGGGGAAAAAAAATATCAAAAAAAAAAAATCGTTTAAAAAAAACAAAAAAAAATCAATTTTTTTTTTATATATTTCTTCTCCCTTCATTCCCTCTTTACTAATAACCCCCCCTGAAACAGCGTTCAACGAGGACTTCTGTCTCCACAACAAGACAGACACGTCGCAGCAACACAACCCACCAGCAGTACAAGTTTGGTGGACTCCGCGCGCGCCAGGACCCCGCAATCCCGTCTGTTTCCCACTGGCCTCCAAGACGAAATCAGAGCCCTCTTGCTCGCCACTAATTCCAACACCACCACCACGGCGGGAGCGGGCATGAACGGACCACCAACAGGCGGAAAGCGAAGAACAAAGACGTTCACCGGATGCTACACGTGCCGCAGACGTAAAATAGCGTGCGATCTCGCCAAACCCTCGTGTCAAAAGTGCCAGAAGGGCGGCTACGTGTGCGAAGGATACGACGTGAAGCTGCGGTGGACACAGCCCGTCAAGTTTGACCGGTACGGGCTGCAGCTGCCGAGCGAACCGAGCCAGGAAATCGAGTACTACCAGCGACGATCGGTCCCGTTCGCGAAGTACCCTCCGAGCCAGAAGTACGAGCTGTACTCGCAGATGGACAGCGACCTCGCGGTGCTGAGCACGTGCGAGAGCCAGCGCGTGGGCGCAGCCGGGAAGCAGCGCGGCCCGTTCGGCGTGTTTGCAGGCGCCGCGGACGCGACTGCGGACGCCAAACGGGCCCGCAAGAGCAGCGACGAGCAGCCCTCCAGTGGCCAGAGAGCCTCCAAAGCGCTGAAAACATCAGTCGCAACGCCCGCCGCGCCCTCGCAGGCCACCTCGAGCCCCAGCGGGAACCTGGGAAACGAGTGGCTCAGTACCGAGCTGCTGGACGCGGCTCTGCTGACGGCATCTGCGTTGAACGGAGACACGCATTTCCTCGACATGTTCAAGCCAGAGTCGCTGGACCAGCTTGGCGGCAGCGGCAGTGGCGGTGCCGCCGCCGGCACTGCCACCGCTACTGGGTTTGGAGCCGTCTCGGACGGCTCGCTTGCGGCCGAGGCTGCCAGCGCCGGCGGTCTGAGGCACGGATCGGGTCCTGAAGGCGAGCACAACGACTACGTTCCGGACCAGATGTTGCACCTCTTGTTCCAAGGACGTGCGTCGCATCCGCAGATCGAAAGCGTGAGAAGCGACACGGGGACGTCGTCGGCCGCGACGTCGTCGACGACGCCGTCTTCGTCGACGGCGGCCCCGATGCACAACGACGAGGTTCGGCGGCACAACTCGATTTACATCCATGCTGGAAACGGGGCCCGTATGCCCAAGAGCATCATGGAGATTGTCGAGTCGCCAGCGGTGCCGAAATCGCTCGCGATTGACAAGTTTGGGGTTCCAACTACCGCTTTGAGAGTGCATCCGATGGCGAGGTACCTGCTGAACTACTACATAGAGAACGTGGCGGACATGATGACGGTGATCCCACTGACAAAGAATCCTTGGAAGTTTATCTATTTCCCGCGGGCCATCATGGCTGTTGGAGAGCTATCGACTTTGGGACGGACTTCGAATGCGAAGAACTGTCTTTTGAACGCATTGCTTGCGGTGAGCGCGTTCAACATTCAGAGCAAGTTCACGCGCGGATCGGACGAGATGAAGAACTACGTTGATCTGGGGATTCAGTTGCGCCAGCAGGCGACGAACTTCCTCAACAAGTGTCTTGAACAGGACGTTTTGGAGCAGAAGTACAAGGACGTTTTGGTGGCGGTGCTTTCGATGGTGACGATCGACGTGGTTTGGGGCACGATGTCTGCTTGTAAGATCCATCTAGACCACTGCGAGAAGATTATTGAGAAGAAAATGAAGGTGAAGAAGAAGCTGAGCACGAAAGCTGTGATTTTGCACCGTATTTTCAGCTCTTTGAAGTTGATCCAGGACTCGACATCGCTGGAGAACATTTGCAAAGAGGACGTTTTCCTCAACGAGAGCAACTATGCGAGTTTCATCATCGGGGCGAGCGAGAGCTCGAAAGACGAGCTTGATCGGTTGAATTACAACAATCTGATTGGGATTTTCCGCAGCAACAGAGGACGTCTTCGAACGAGACAGTTGGGGCCTTCAGCGATGGGGGCAGCCTCTTCTGTGGCTGCGCCAAGGTCGGCTGTTCAGTCTGAGTCGAGAAGACGCGCGCGTGCGGCGACAGCTTCAGACTCGCCGACAGACGGTTCTGTGAGCTCTCCTGTTAGCAAAGGAGTGTACAACGAGAAGATCACCGATAATGGGAAAGTTCGGATCGAGTTTATTGTGAACAGCGAGGCGGATGAAGGCGATAGTCCTGATGAAAAGAGTCCAGGAATGAGCGACAAGGGGATTCCTGCGTTCATCGACATTACAAGGACGAGTTTCCAGCCGTCCAAAAACAAGATGGAGGACAAGATTGTTTCATCCGACGCGATCTATGGGCTACCGAACTCGTTGATTTTGATGTTCAGCGAGGTTGTTCATTTGATTCGGTTTAAGAAGTATCACGACGATCGGAGCCAGAATTTGCCAGGTTTTTTCGACGAGTTGTCGAGCCAGTTGGAGTACAAGCTTTTGAGTTGGAAGTTGGAATGGACGTTGACTTTGGAAGAAGAAGACGAAGAGAAAGAGATGCGGTTTATATCTCCGCGGCACGAAGGAATTTACCACCATGTGATGTCATTCCACCATGCACTGATTGTGTATTTCTACCGGTTTGTGGAGGACGTGAACCCGATGTATGTGCAGGACCGAGTGGAGAAGGTGTTGCACCATCTGAACGCGATTCAGGCGATTGTGGAGCAGCATCCGGACACTTCGACGATCATTCCGCTTTTTTGGCAGGGATTTGTTGCGGGAAGTGAGGCGATGACTGTTTTTCTGCAAAACGGGTTCAATGTGTGGGGACAGAACATGAGCAAGACGGGCGTGGGCACGTATTGGAGTCCGCGGCAGATCATGCTGGAGATTTGGAGGAGAAAGAATCATAATTCGAGGAATAGCAGTTGGGTGGATGTTTTGAGGGATTGGAAGACGAATGTGATGTTGACGTAGCGAAGAAGCAAATGACGAGCAAATGACGAGCAAATGACGAGCGAAGCGAGTCATTGCGAGTCATTTAATTGAGCAAAGCACTCGCTCATTATTTAATTGAGCAAAGCACTCGCTCATTATTTAATTGAGCAAAGCGCTCGCTCATCATTTGAGTCTTTGGCCGATTGTATAAGCTAATGTAATAACTACTTTACGGAAGCCATCACGTGGCTTCGCCACGTGATACAGATTCTCAGCCTCGGTGCGAGGTGTGACGAGTGGAACCATGGGAGATGGTAAGTTCTAGAACATGTGGCTGTTCGATGAGGACAAGTGGCATGTGGCCTTCTCTAAGTGAACAAGTGGCATGTGGCGTGGCGAAGTAGTGCGAACAAGCGTGAGCGGGTGGTTTATAGGGGAACCAGCTAAATTAGTGAATCATAACTGTGTGGCGTCGATCGACGCGGCGAGAATGTGTGGACAGGGAGGGGGGAGAAGGAGTTTAAAGGGAGCGTGGTGCACACAGACACTCACTCACTGCACTTGCTAGCGCGTTTGTTTGTCGCTTCACTTCCACCGTGTAATCGACTCGTCAAATCGGGGAGCGTATCCGTTCCATCGACTCGCTTCGCTCGCCAAATCGACTCGCTTCGCTCGTCGATTTGCTCGTTGGTGTTGCTTTTTTTGAGTGGCGCACTCCCACCACGTTAAAACAAATTTATCACGATCGGAGTTGATCTTCCTTACCAACCCTCAACTCTTCCCAACTTCACCTACTTGCCACTCGCACATCACCCCAACACCCAACACTCGATACCCGTTTCCATCCCCCAATCCCCGTTTGCCTTTGCTTACCTAATTTTGCCCTAGATGAGACACTTAATAACGAGCCGATTTCTGGTGGCGTTGGCGTCGCTGATTCTGAGCGCTTGTGTTTCCGGGTCCGGTTTGCAGGCGATCTCGTCGCTGGAACGGAAACCGGCGTACCTCTCGCCGCAATACGAGTACGAGAACATCCACCAGTTCGAACAGACGCCGTTCCGAGATTACGAGCGGTTCACAGCGTCGAAAGTGAGCGAGAGTTCCAACGTGTCTTTTGGAGAGATCAACGCCATCAACAACGAGGTGCGGCCTGTTTTGCAGGCGCTGATCAACGAAAACTTCTTCAAGATCTTCCGGCTCAACCTGTACAAAGAGTGTCCGTTTTGGTCGAGTTCGGAGGGCTTTTGCATGCACAAGAGCTGTGCAGTGGACACGATCGATGATTGGAGCGCATTGCCGGAGATCTGGCAGCCGGAGGCTTTGGGCCGTATCGAGTCGCTTTCCAAAGAGCTTCCCACGGCCATTGCCAACGCCAACGGCAGCAACGGCTCGTGTGTGGCGGCCGTGGGCCGCAGCACACGCGATTACTGCGAGCTTGACGAGATCAACGAGGACTCCGTGTATGTGAATCTCGTGGACAACCCAGAGCGTTTCACCGGTTACGGTGGAGACCAGTCGTTCCAGATCTGGCGCAGCATTTACAACGAAAACTGCTTCAATTTGGGCTCCGAACAGTGTCTGGAGAAGAATTTCTTCTACAAGCTCATCAGCGGCATGCATTCCTCGATCTCTACACACCTCACCAACGAGTATCTCGACCTCAAGACCAAGCAGTACGGCCCCGAGCTCAAGCAGTTCATGATCCGTGTCGGCGACTTCCCGGATCGCCTGGAAAACCTGTACTTGAACTACGTTCTGGTGGTGAAATCGCTGATCAAGCTTGAGCAGTCGGGACTGCTGGACTCGCTACAGTTCTGCGAAGACGAGGTTTTCAAACAGAAAGAGGAGGAGTTGCGTCGGGAGTTGAAGCAGCTGCTTTTGCCGTTCCACAGTCTTTCTGAAGGAGGACTGTTCAACGAGAAGTCGCTGTTCCAGAGCGAGGACTCGACACAGCTCAAGGACGAGTTCCGCGAGAACTTCCGCAACGTGTCGCGCATCATGGACTGTGTGCACTGCGACCGGTGTCGGTTGTGGGGCAAAGTGCAGACGACGGGCTACGGAACTGCGTTGAAGATTCTGTTTGAGTTGGATTCGAGCGACAGCAACTTCCAGATGTCGAAGATTGAGCTTGTGGCACTGATCAACACGTTTGACCGTCTGTCGAAGAGCGTGAAGGCGGTGGAGAACTTCAAGCGGTTGTACGATAAGCGGATGCGCATGGAAGAAGAAGGCGACTTGCTCACGACGGAAACGGATACTGTTTTCGAGACAGACTACTCGTTTGGCGAGGTGTTTGGAATCGAAGAGACTTCGACGGCAAAGACGCCGTCGGACGTGCGGTTCCCCAAGGCACGGTCGAACGATGGAGTTTCAAAAGCATTTAGAGAGGAGTTGCACAGCGTTTATCAGGCATTTTACTTTGTGGTTTCAAGTTACAGGTTGTTCCCAAAGATGATTTACAATTGGTTGTTGATCCGGTTGGTTTATTATTGGAATGTTTTTGTGGGTCATGTTCATGAAGATTTCGATGTGGATAGGTTGTACAGGTTGCAGCTATAGCGAGCGAGCACGAGCGAGCACGAGCGAAGCGAGTGTAGCGAGTGTCGCGAGGTGCCAAAGGCCAACCACCAATCACCAATGCATGCTCAAACCACAAATAAAAAGCTCTTCGAGCTCTTCATTTGTTCAACAATTCACTCTTGTATATGGTACATAATTAAAAGTATAGTATGATTTGTGCGAAGCGAACGACGAGCGAACGACGAGCAAAGCGAGTCGTGTTTGAGTCGTGATTGACATTGAGTCGTGACTGAAAATCTGATTGAGTCGTGAAGCTCGTCCTTTTCTGTACTTAGGCGAAGCTCGTCATTTTGTACTTAAGCCACTGCTGGCACTCCAAGAGAACTATACCGTTTTGCAAACACAAACCGTGACAGCGAGCGCAATCAATTACTGTGTATTTTCAGTTCCTTATTTGATGGTATGTTCATTGGGTGTGGTCTGATTGAGTCGTTGATGAGACATGTCGAAACTCAAGAGAGTCAGTTTTAAGTTACCCTTCACCTGCTCTTGAGTGACTGATACCTGCCCTCGCATCCCCAACTACCTTTTGCCATGCAAGGACTCAAAGTAACTCACTCAGCTTTCCGTCGGAAAGCTGCTTCGCTCGCCGTGAACGATGAACCTAAAAAGCTAGTCTTGACAATTCGCTCGTTAGTACACCTCACACCGACACCTCACACCGACACCTCGCACCGACACCTCGCACCTGCGGAGTTGGGCCAAAATGGACTGGTAAGAACAACGAAACGAGAACGACGAGCGAAGTGAGTGAGTGAGTGAGTGAGTGAGTGAGTGAGTGAGTGAGCGTACTCACTCACTCACTTGCTTTGCTCGTTGTGATCGAACAAAACGTCATTGAGTAACTCGCTCACTCAGAAGAAAACTCGCTTCGCTCGTTAGACGAGCAAAGCGAGGACAAGAAAAGTAGCTGAGTGATTGAGCAACTAAGTAGTTGAGTAACTCGCTCACTCACAAGAAAACTCACTTCGCTCGTTTCTTGAGAACTCGCTCCGCTCGTTAGACAAGCAAAGCGAGCACAAGAAAACTCGCTTCGCTCGTTTTCTTGTACTCATTCTCCCGCCTTCTTCCTCCCCCTCTTCTTCCCCACCTTCACCGCCTTCACCTCCTCCCCCCCCTTCGGCTTCTCCACCTCGTCAAACAACTTCTTTGCCCTGCTGATCTCCCGATCCATGCGCAACAGATCGTGGACCCTCCCCAGTTTGACCGGGTCTCTGCGCAGCGCAAACCGCACGTCGTCCACCTTCAGCTTGTTGCGTCCCTGCGTGAGTCTGGTCTGGTTGGCTGCCGTCACCAAGTCCACCAGATACGACGTGAGAATATCCTCCAGAAACTGGATCGTTTCCACGTTTGGCGACGAGCTGTCTCCGAAGGCGTACAGCAGCGCCTTCAGGTCGTTACCGAACAGCCGTGGCCGCGCCTTTGTTGTTTTGCGTTGGTACGACATAGTCGAGGTGAGCAGCATTCAACGATAAATAAGCACATGAAAAATTCACATAAATCACCAAAAAACTCTCATAAAATTCACATAAATCACCAAAAAAAATTACATAAATCGCATAAATCGCACAAAAAATCCAATCACTTTTTTTTTACACGTACCTCTTCTCACCTCTTTTCAGTTCCCACCATGTTTACTGAGGTCGAAACCCACACCGACTCGGCGTGGAAAGCCGATTCGTTTGTCACGACGCCGGCGCCCGCCGTGCCGTCGGACGGCGCGCGTGTTTTCACCCCGGAACAGATCAAATCGCTCATCGCTGCCGGCGACGTGATTGTCATCTACAACAGGTGGGTTCTTCGACTCAACAAGTGGCTCCCAAGACACCCGGGCGGAGACAAGGCCGTTTTCCACATGATCGGTCGCGACGCCACCGACGAGATGAACGCGTACCACTGCGACGAAACCGTGGCCACTTTTAAACGGTTCCGCATAGGTAGGATCGATCACGAGTGGCAGAACCTGGTCCCGCCAATCCAGGGCGGCAAGTACGACAAAGACAACGCTCCAAAGGGCGCAGGCGTCACGGCCGGCGCCGTGGCCGCCGGCGTGGCTCCGAAAATCCCGCAGGGACAGATCCCGTCGCTGGAAACGCCCGCTCTGTTCCCTGTGGTGGAGTCGCCAGCCATCCGCGACCCGGCTCTCGTGATTGACAATTACGACAACCAGCTCGTCAAACAGGACCTCCAGACTTGGCCCGCGCTCGACTACGACACCCAGCGGCTGCTCTCGCGCCGCTACAACGAGCTGCACGAGCGCGTGAAGGCCGCAGGGCTGTACGAGTGTCCGTACGTCGAGTACTACAAGCAGGCGTGCATCAACGTCGGACTCTTCCTGTACTTCCTGGTGTTTCTCAAGATCAAGTGGTACTTCTGGAGCGCAGTCGCCATCGGGCTGTGCTGGCAGCAGCTCACGTTCATTGCGCACGACGCTGGCCACCTCGCAATCACCCACCACTACCAGATAGACAACATCATCGGCGTGCTCATTGCAGACTGGATGGGCGGCCTCTCGCTCGGGTGGTGGAAAAGAAATCACAACGTGCACCATCTCGTGACCAACGACCCGGTCCACGACCCAGACATCCAGCATCTTCCGTTCTTTGCCGTCAGCTCCCGACTGCTCGGCAACGTTTACTCGACCTACTACGAGAAGACGCTGTGGTTCGACAGTCTTGCGAAAATCGTGGTGCAGTTCCAGCGTTCGTTGTACTATCCGATTCTGTGTTTTGGCCGGTTCAACCTCTATAGACTCTCGTGGGAGTATCTTTTGTGCGGGCTTGGTCCGCGCGGGAAAGGGGCCTGGCTGCGGTACTTTGAGATTGCCGGGCTCTCGTTCTTCTTCTACTGGTTCTTCTACCTTGTGATCGGATCGCTCGAGACGTGGCCAGAGCGCATCCAATACATTATGGTTTCCCACGTCACCACGATGATTGTTCACGTCCAGATCACTTTGAGCCATTTTGCCATGTCCACTTCCGATCTGGGTGCTTCGGAGTCGTTTGTCGCTAGACAGCTGCGTACCACGATGGACGTTGATTGTCCCGAATGGTTTGATTTCTTCCACGGAGGATTGCAGTTCCAGGCGGTTCACCACCTGTTTCCTCGGATGCCCCGCCACAACTTCAGAAAGGCGCAGAAGTACGTCATTGAGTTTTGCGAGCAGACGGGGCTCCGGTACTCGATCTACGGGTTCATGGATGGAAACAACAAGGTTTTGATCAAGATGGAGGATATCGCGAAGCAGGTGAGGATTTTGAAGGAGTGTTGGAAGAGTATGGAGATGGAGAGGGTTGAGGGGAGGAATTGTTATGAGAAGAGGGTGCAGCAGATGACGAGCGAATGACGAGCGATTGAAGAGCAAATGACGAGCGAAGCGAGTCATTTGCGAGTCGTGGGTGAGTCATTTGCGAGTGATGAGTGATGAGTGACGACAAGCGAGCTTGCTCACTTGTATCTCGCAGAGTGTCACTCAATCATTGCCGGTGATAACAAGCAACTTGCGCCAACACTGGTGAAGACCTTGAGCAAGACTTTGTTTGTTTGAGTTCACCCGAAGACCGCATATACACTGAACACTCGAGCAAAACGAGTGAAGAACGTTCGACGAGCTTCGCTCTGCCTCGCATGATCTAAAATATTTATATTCAACACATTATACAGTACTATGGTTCGTAGTTGCCGACGTTAGAAAGCCCTCAGGGATACCAAGCGGGTCGAGGAAGCGAGTGAACCGATCGTCGTTTGGCTCCACTCAGCGAGTAAACGACGAGCAAAACAAGTTCATCAATCACGACGAGCAAAACATGTTTCATCACTCACGACGAGCAAAACATGTCTTATCAAGCACGACTCACTCACGACTCACTCACGACTCACTCATGACTCGCTTGGCTCGTCGTTCGCTCGTCGTTCGCTCGTCGTTCGTCTATATCAAACTTTCATAATTCCCATTCCCATACCTCTTTGTAGGCTTGATCGGCTCGAACGTATTGACTGTGCCGACCGCTGGATTCGGACTACTCTTTGACCATCCCGAGAGTTGTGGCGATGGAGACGTTGTTCTGGACCAGTCGATGGTGGAGGTGGTTTCCTGCGGAGCTGGTACCGACGGATTCGGTGCTGGGGACGTCAACCTAGTTGCCTTCATTGGTTGCATCAGCATGGTGGAACCGAAACTGCCCGTGGCTGGGGCGGATGGGGCAGGAGTGAAGGTGGCTGGTGCGGGTGTGACTGATGGAGCAGGTGTGACTGATGGGAGTTTAGCAGGTGAGTTTCGAAAAGCCTGGGTGCGTGGCGCTGCCATCGGCGCTGCCATCGGTGCTGCTGGCGCTGCTGCTGGCGTTGCTGGCGTTGCTGGCATCGCCGTTGAGGAAACTTCAGTCATAAACTCACCAAAATCCTCCTCCTCTTCACCTCCCTTCACCCCTCTTCCATCACCCACTTTTGCCTCAATCGTCTTCTTCAGATACTTCTCAACCTCAGCGATCGTGCGGAACACCAGCTGGAGGTCTTGAGGACGAGAAACAAAGTTGCTGAGCTTCCACAGCTGGAAGAAGATCGAGTTTGTTATGAGCTCGCACACGTCCACCTCGTTCTTGGCCACCGAAAGCGTTGAAGGCCCCTTTGATAGCCGGAGGAAAATCGTCTCGTAAAGTCTCACCATGTTGAGCAACAGATTGGCGTTTTTGAAGTTGGATGCCGAGGTGTTTTGGATTAGTGGTAGCAACTTCTCAACAACCACATAGCTGTCGAGATTCTTGTCCTTGACGCCGCTGATGAGCAAGATAAACGCTTTGATCGTGAGGTTTTTGATCTTGAGCGAGCTGGTGGTGCTGAAAAGTTGCGAAATCGCCGGCAGAGTCTTGCTGGTGATGGTGGAGTAACTCTGGAACGTGACAAACGTCTTGAGCGACGTGAGGATTTTCTCCTGGACTTGAACAAGAGCCGGAACGTTGGCGGCCGGTGCCATCGACTTGTCGAATAACTGCGTGAGCAGTGCCACGAACTGGGTAGAGTTTTTCGACGAGATATCAGACTCACTGGCGTTCAGTTTGGTGCGGATCGTGTCGAGATGCGAGATCAGCAGCAGTCGGAATGCGACAATGTCGAGTTCCGAGACGATTCTGTTGAGCAAGGGGAAGATTTTGTCTGCAAACGTGAGCTGGGAGAGAAGAGGACTGAGAACGAGCAGGTTTTCGCAGCAAACGGTGATGAGCTGTTCGTCTTCCGGCTGGAGCTGCTGCTGCTGCTGCTGCTGTTGTTTGCGGGACGACGAGGCGAGGTAGGGCATCACGAGAGCCGACAAAACGGGCACGAACTTGTTGATCAGCAGCGGGCGCGGGAACTGGGTGATCTCGCGTGAGAGCTGTTGCAGAAACGTGATTTTCTCAGGTTTTGAAAGGGTTGGGAACTCGTCGACAACGTTGAGCATTCGGATGAGTTCGTTGTTGAAGATGCTCGAGGCGAGCAAGTCGTCGATGGTGAGCGGCGTGTGTAGTTGCAACACGTCGCGGCTGGACTCCTGGGTGTCGCGGAGCAGCCTCACAAACACGTCGAGGTAGTTTTGCGGGATCTTGGCGAAGCTGGCATGGCTGCGAAGAGTGTTGGAAGAGAGGATCTGTCGCAGACGCAAGAGAGCGCGCTCGTACTCGGAGACGCTGGAGCTCGCGGAGCACGCGAGCAGGTTGGACCCGTCGTTGAACAGGTAGAAGATCAGACACCCTATGGAGAAGAGGTCGTTGATGTAGTCGACGTTGTGTTTGATGAGGAGGTTTGGCGACGTGTAGCGGAAGTCGACGCTCAAAAAGGGCGGCATTCGGGCGTCGATGGGGTCGATGTACTTTTCGTGGATTCCAGCGTCCATGGATTCTATGAACTGGAGTCCCGAGAGCTTCCAGTCCGCGTTTTCAGTGACTAGCACAGAGCCTGGGTTGACGTTGAGGTGTGCGGTGTGGACGCTCTGGTGGAGGAACTGGAGGCCAGAGGCCACCTGGAGCAGGCCGCGAGTGACGATGATTTCGTCGAGGTCTGTCTTTGCGAGCGAGTGGAGGTCGTTGGCGACGTATTCGGTGACAAAGAGCATTCTCGTCTTGTGATCTTCCAAGGGTTCGATCACGGTGAGCAGGTTTGGGTGTTTGATTCTGGCCAGATTGGACACGTGGGCTCTCAGAGAGGCGAGGATGTCTTCCATGATGAGGGTTTTGTTGTTTCTGTTGAGGACGCCTGAGTTTTGGAGTCTTTGCTCCATGTCTTTTTTGTTGAATTGCCACACTGAGCATTTTTTCTTTGTTGTTTTGTGTTTTGCTGGGTAGATTGTCCATGCGTTGTTGTTGACGAAGAGGGGGTTTGTGGAGACCGAGTAGTTGGACTCGATTCCGGTTGATTTGAGGAGTTTGAACATGCTGACACGAACGAACGACGAGCGAAGCGAGTCGTGAGTGAGTGGTGAGTGGTGAGTGAGTGGTGAGTGAGTGGTGATTGTTGAGTGAATGGTAATTGGGGAAGGTGAGTGATTGGTGAGGTGCGAAGCCAGAAAGCCCTATGTACGTTGCACACTCGTTGCAGAGCCGTCTGCGGTGGATGAAGAGGCAAGTTTGTGTTGGAGAAGAAGAGAAGAAGAAAAAGAGAAAGGGAAACAGAGGAATTTTCCTAAAATTACTTTACGCGAGCGAACGACGAGCGAAGCGAGTCGTGAGTAAATCGTGATGAGTCGTGAGTGAGCGAGAGAGCGGGGAAACGATGACCCAACAAGCAACTAAACAGGGAGTAAAGTGCCCCCTCAATGGGGTGATTGGATGTTTTTTCGAAAAGGGAGTGAAGAGTAGTTTATAGATGGATGAATCTTTGAGGATGGATTTGGGGATGATTTTTGAGGACGGATTTGAGGATGATTTTGAGGATGGATGAGTTTGCTCGTCATTGACCGTTCACTTGCTCGTCTCGGATGATTTTGCTGGTCATTGATCGCTCACTTCCTCCTCCAAGTGAGTAAATGAGTAACTGCAGAAGTGGGGAGGTGAGTAATGAGTAACTGAGTAACTGAGTAACTCGCTCACTCACGACTCGCTTCGCTCGTCGTCTCAACCATCTCATGACTCAGGTGTTGGCTGTCTCACGACTCAGGTCTGATCTACTTCATGACTCGCTTCGCTCGTCATTTTATGTAACAAATCAATAAGCAATCCTCAGGACGCTGGTATGTAACATACACATTCTATTGGTCGATTGGCTTGGTCTCTACTCAATTGTTTCATGCCGAGAGAAGAAGTACCTTCGGTTAACTGAGCGAAGTGAGAAGTGAGGAAGTGAGTGACTGGGTAATTGAGTGATTGAGTAACTCGACGAGCAAAGCGAGTCATTTGTAACTCGCTAACTCACAAGTGACTCACAAGTGACTCGCTTCGCTCGTCGTTCAATTGAGTAATTGAGTAAATCGCTCACTCACGACTCGCTTCGCTCGTCGTTCGCTTCGCTCGTCAGTTAAGCCAACGCCTTCGGCGTTGCCTTTGCAAGCTCAACCTTCTCCTCCTCACCATACCTCCCATAAGTCACATACCCATCGTTCTCAAAAACATTGTAGAAACGCTCACGGTCATACTTGGTCAGCTCCAAACCGCCCTTCAACCTAGCAGCAAGATCCGGGTTCGAAATGTAGTAACGACCAGCACCAATCAGAGTCTTGTCGTTCGCATTCACGTCCCTCTTCACCTTCTCCAGGTTGCCGTCGCTCAAGTACGCACCGCTCTTCACAACAGTTCCAGTCCAGATCTCCTGAACCCACGAAGTGCTGAACTCCCGCGGATCCTCAGACATAAATATACCGTACATCCGTGGCTCAACAATCGAAACATACGCAAGTCTCTTGCCTTGCTCCGCACGCCTCTCCAGCTCGCTCAAAACGTACCCAAACTGCGCAATCGGATGAACAGGAGCATCCGCTCCTCCAGAACCTTGGAACTTCGAGTACGGAGAGAAACGCACAGCAACGTGGTCGGCCCCAACAGCCTCAATCAAGTCGTCAATCACCTCCAACGTGAACCGGGCACGGTTCTCAATCGACCCGCCGTACTTGTCGGTTCTCTGGTTCGCTCCAGCTTGCAAGAATTGGTCCAAAAGGTACCCGTGCGCACTGTGCACCTCAACAAAGTCAAACTTGGCAACCTCAATCGCACGCTTCGCAGCAGCAACGTACTCTTTCCTCATCGCCTCGATCTCGCCAATCGTCAGCGCACGAATCTCGTTCCCAGCAGCCTTGGCGTTCTTCTCAGACTCTTCGTCCCAGTAGATCGCAGATGGCGCCACAAACGGTTGGTTGTGCTTCTTGTTCACCGCCGGGTCCGCAGTGCGTCCCAGGTTCCACAGCTGAACAGCAATCGCAGACCCTTTTTTGTGTACAGCCTCCACAATCTGACGCCACGCCTCAACCTGCGCATCCGTCTTGATCATCGGTCCGTGCGCGTACAACCCAAACTCAAACGAAGGGAACGTCGCCTCGGTGATGATCAACCCTCCGTTGTTCTCAGCACGCTGCTCGTAGTACTTCAACATCGAGTCCGTAGCAACAAACTCCTCAGTGTTGCGGAACCTCGTCAATGGAGCCATCGCCAGACGGTTCTTCAGCTCAACATGGCCAACCTTGATTGGCTTGAACAAGTTTGTGTTCTCAAGTGCTTCAGGCATTTCGTTTCTGTTAGTGTTACTCTGTCTGTTGCCCAACCTTCAACTGTTTTTCTCTCCGTTGCCAGATTCGTCTCCCTTTTTATACCCGTCCCCATTACTAATCATCTGACCCGTCCTATTGTCATCCCTCTGCAGCCAGTTTCCTGGCCCCCGTACGGAGAATTCTCGAGTGTCAGATTTGCAGCACTGCAGTGCAACAATAAAACATGCAACGGCTTCTATTGTCCTGACGCGGAATTTTCGGATGCGAGTAGGCAAATCACAGGCCAGCCGCCACCGGGCAAGCGCGCGGGCGCGCGGGCGGGCTCACACGCTGCTTTTGCGCGCGGGCGGACCTTCCGTCCGCAGTCACGTGACACGCGTCACGGGGGAGCCTCTAGCAAATCACACATTTACCGTCTTTTGGTGGCGCTGCACTCTTTGCAATCGACTTCTTGGGTGCCGTCGACTTCGCTGCTGCTGCCGCTGCCGGCTTCGTTGCCTTCGCTGCCGCCGACTTCGCTGCCTTCGCAGGCTTTGCCTGCTTTGTGTATCTCCGCTGCATTTCCCTCGCCATACTCTCATCCTCCTCGCTCTGCAGCTGCGCCGCAAGCTGGCGATCCGCCGAAGAATCCTCAAACCCCTCGGCAGCAGCCACCTCCACAGCAGCCGCTTCTGGCTCCTCCGACGGCGCAAACGACCCGTTCAACAGCCGGTCACCCTCTCCATGCACAGAACAAAGCTCCTCCCACACGACTGCATCGCTGCGCCCGTAGCCTTCGTCGTTCGCCAGCAAGTACAGCCGCCCGTCCGCTTTGTAGAGCGTTCCAAAATGGTCGTTGCGGAAGAAAATCTGCACAGAGTCGTTGCGCAGAACGTTCTCGTCTTTTCGAAGGTTATCGAGTCCTGCTGACGTAAGCTGAGTCCTGTTTTCCTCAATAAAACTGCGCACCCTTCGAAACTTTTCCAGCTGTTCTCGCCGCTGCTCGTCCTCTCCACACGTCTCCAGCACCCCAGCAAGCCCGGCATCGTCCAGTGCTTCCAGTTGCACCCCTTGATCCGCAAAAAGTTGCACCACTGAGATTAGGTAATCCTGGCACTTGTCAAACGTGTCTAGATCCGAGTCTCGGAAAACTTGCTCAACATCGCAGAAAAACCCGTGCACCATCTTGAGCCCAAAAAGCTCCAACAACGCTCGCACGCTCGATGTTTGCTCTTCAAAGTCGTCCACAACGGCGCAATTCAGTCGCAGATTCACATTCAGACCTGTCCCCAGATGCGGCAGGACGTTCAGAATCGCCCCGATGTCCACCGGAGTGTCCTGAGACTCGTTTAGAGCCAACATCACGTGCGTCAGCTCGTTGAGCACAGACTCAAACCACACTTCTTTGTTGGCCAAGAGGTTCTTCAGTCCTGTCAGATTCGCAGCCAGCAGCTTTCTCCGCGCAGCGGCCTCGATCTCAGCGGCGTGCGAGCCTGTGCTGGCCCGCTTGGGCCCGGAAACCGTGCTCCAGCCTTCAAAATCGCCCAGTTCTGTCGCCAGAATGAGCGTGTTGACAAACGAAATGATAAAACAAGGGCCGTTTCTGTTTTGTAGGAGGATATTGTTCATGTGGAACTCGCCCGAACTATCCTTCCACATGATTGTCTTTGTGTGGAACAGCATGGTTGAGTTTTCGGACATGGTGGTTGTGTAGTGAGTGGTGTTTGTTTCCATAGACTCCGGGGTTGGAGGGAGCAGTCTCTTATTTTTCTTATAAAGTGTGATGAAATGTGCGGGGCTGATGTGGCGGTGACTGTGGCGGTGACTGTGGCGGTGAATCACACAATTTTTTTTTTCCCTCACCTTCAACAAGCCAAAAACAAAAAAAAAAATGTCTCCCTCTTGTTTTGTTTCCCTATTTCTCTTCTTCCCCAACCCACCCGCCATGTCCCTCCTTTGTCGTCCACTTCTTTTGCACAGCCTGCGAATGCGCGCTGTGGCAGGGCTCCGGCCTGCGGCGGTCTCCGTGCGCTGCAATTCCGGCCTCGCAACCCCGTTTTCCAAGTTGCCCTCAAATCAACGGCTCCTCAACGATTCGACTCAGACCCAGGAGCAAATCATCATCGAACTGCTGCTCAAACTGACCCCGCGCCCCGTTCCAGTCTCTGAGGTCGAGTACATGGAGTTTGCCGACAGACCCCGCAGAACGTACATGCCTCTGGTCCCGTCAGAGCTGACAGAAGAGGCCATCAACGCCTACATCCAGGAACTCACATACAACCGGTACAACGCGGCCACGGACTCGGCGATCGAGAAGGCGCTTGAGTCCTTTGTCGACACGGTTCCCGAGAAATTGACCAAAAAATCTTACCTGGGCATTGTCGGCTACTTCCACTTCAACGTCCAGGACAGCAAGGCATACCAGTATCTTGACAAAATGGAGAGTCTCTCAGACACCAAACAGGACATCGACTTTGACAACCTTCTCCTGTCGTACGCAAATACCCACACCCTCTACCAGCCGCGCATCGTGAGGCTCGAACAGCTCCTTGAGAAAAGAAGAACAGCAAACAACAACACCTGGTATTACGTTTTCCGAATGCTCAGAGGACAGGATTCCCGCCAGCAGTTGCTGGAGTTGATGGACGATTACGGAATCCCTCACAAACCTGTGTTTTTCAGTGCTGTGCACAGCCTGTCGAGAGCTTATCCTCCAGAAAAGCTGCTCGAATACTACGCTAGAAACGGCCACGCCGACGATCTCGATACCTACCTGCTCAACAGACTCGTGGAGTCGTATCTGAACTGGGAAAGACCGCAGGAGGCGTGGGAGCTGGTTGTGGCTGAGCACGAGAAAAACCCGTTGAGGAAAATCGTCAATTCCGGGACGTTTGCTGCTTTCAACAAGTACTTCATCAGAAGAAACGAGCCGTGGAACTGCATTGCCATGTCCAACTTGTTCTCGTACACGTTCAGAACGAGGTCCAAACACATTTTGGCTATCGACCTTATCAACGGCTATCTGAGCGAGTGCCAGTACTTTGAGAATTGGGCTCCTCTTGCAAGAGTCATGTTTGAAGAGCTGCTGAACAGAACCAAGAAGAAGGACTATCTCAGTCCGAACAACTACAAGAGAGTCGCCAACTACGGGAGAACCCACGGGCTGGCCGACTTCAAGTGCAGAGCGTACACCGAACAAGACGAGATCTTCAGAGAAGAGCTGTACGACTCTCTGAGGTGGAAGAACAACCAGTTCAACGTGCCATTGCTCGAGAACAGCAACGAGTTCGTCACTCTTGCACAGACGCTGGGCGCCCCCGAGACATCAGACACGAAACAACAGCCATTGAACCCATCAGACATTTTGTCCTCCTTGTGAATAGAGTATAGAGCAAAAAACTAAAATTATTTATGTATGGCTATAAAACAGTCGTAATTAAAAGTCATGAGCTGAAAAAATAAAATGTATAAGCACACCAACGTAATGTACATCAGGTTGACATGAAGTAAAAGCATTAAAAAAGTTGTGTTGTAAAAGTGTAAAAGTAGCGTAAAACAGCAAATTTGCTCACTTTGCAGTGAGCGCAAGTCATCATTCGACGTGATAAAAAGTGTAAACATCTTCAATAGATCTCTTGACAGATCTTCAATCAATGTCTGGCTCTTTTTATCGTTTCTGTATTTGGAGCAAGATCCTCATCCACCCGTTTTTTAGAAGAGGAAACAGATCCCGAACCAGAACCAGAACCAGAGGAGCGTGAGGATTTCGAAGAAGGAGCAATGGTGTCCTGTCTTTGGTATCCACCTTCAGATTCGGCTTTCAAGCGGGAATCTAGAATCTCGTTAATTCTGTTGTTGTCGCCCTGAACGCTGCCGGCCAGAGACGGCTCGGTGCCGGCGTTCGGAGTTTGGGGCATTAGAAAGTCTTCGACATGGAAATCGTCCGGACCAGGAACAGGAGCCACTCCAGCGTTCAACTCGTCAGGGTTCTTGTTCATCGAGGTTGACAGCCGAGAAATCCAATCGTTGATCTGCTTGATCGAACTCTGTTGCTTGTTCAGCTGCGTGTTGATGTTGCCCATGAGAAACTCGGACGGTGTCGATGGGCCCTGCGCTTGGTCCAGAATAGGCGTGGTTGGGTTCAATGGAGAAGAGGTCAGCGGAATCTGGTGGAGGTGTTGAAGCTGCGGATGTGGTTGCTGCGAAATTTCAGGAAAATATGACCTTGGCGAGTTCACCATCGAGGAAGGAGACTGGACGTTGGGGTAAGCTGGGGCGTACGGAGCAGCCTGCTGCATAGGGTAAGGCTGCTGGTATCCATCGTATTGGTCGTTTCTGTTCTCGGGGCCTCTGCGGATCTCCTGGATCGGAGAATCGTTCTGATCATAAGCCGCTGCTCCGTTCAACGACTGCGTGGACGATCCACGTCCGTTGGCCCCGTCCTGAGACGGGGTCGAGCCGTTGTAGGCTCTGCTGGTCAGCATGAGCCTCGAACTGTTGTTGTTTGGCTGGTAGTACTGGCCATGCGGTGGAGCCTGGTTCTGGTACTCGTACGGATCCGGCATGTGTGGCTGGTGCTGCTGTGGCTGAGACAGCGGATGCTCTCCGTTGGGCCTCTTGGGCAAGTCCAATGCGTCGCTCGTTCCTTCCAAAAACTTGGACGAGCCAGAACCGTACAGAGTCGCCAGAAACCTCAGTATCTTGTCCAGAGTCTCCGACTGGGCCTTGTGTCTCTCCCTCGCAAGGTAGTTCTCCTTCCAAAGCAGCTCATTGTCGTGAACAACCCGTCTCAGATCGTCAGCAATCATTCTCTGCTTCTGCTTCATGCTCTCCAGTTCCATCATGAGCGTGTTGATGTCCACCTCCTCCTCGTCTCCTTCTTTCGAGGACTTGTTCCTGACAATGTTATCCAGGAGCTCTTCTTTGCCCCTTATGAAGTTGGGATTCTCAAACTGCCAAACCTCGTCCCGTTGCACCAGAGACCCAGAGTTCACGTCCTGGATCTTGTGCCACCCGTACATGTTCAACTGTCTGACAAACGAGGCAAAATTGTTGTGCTTGAAGTACTTTGGCAGGACATACCTCATGAAACACTCGCGGTCGTTCACTTGGAACGCTTCTCCGCTCGGGAGCCACGAGATGTACTTGGAGTTCTCCTTGTCGTTCACCATGTTCCACAGTTTCATCACGAAACCAGACCGTTTTGGAGGGCCCGAGGCCGAATTCGTGATCTTCTTCGGCTTTGGCTTCTTGAAAGGGACAGGCTTCTGGCTGGCCGTAGTTGCCGGCGCCACAGGTTGCAGGAGTTTGGGACTGTCGTAGAAAGGCATGCTGTTGTACCGGGGGATAATGTAGTTGTTGGACCCGTTCGGGTACGCAAAATGACGCATATCGGGAGTCAAAGCCAGCGAAGACCGGTTGTTGTTGTTGTTGTTCAACGACTGGGGCGTGGTGATGATCGGAGAGTTGGCGATGTGCTCCAGCTCTCCGGAGTTCCCATGGAAAGAGTCTGATGTTGGGAACGGATACATTGAATTAATGCCGTTCACGCCATTACTTGCAACCGGCGTGATTCCGGGCATTCCGCTCATCGGGTCAAGCATCAGACCTTGGTCATCTATGACCGGCATGACTAGAGAATCAAGATCGGGGTCGTTGGTGTCGGCCGCTCCAGGCAAGTCTCGGTCCAAAAGTTCTTCGATTTGCCCAGACGTCGGCGTTGGCTCAGTGGTGACACCGGTGGCACCCATTTTAGAATCTTTGTTTGTGCCGGATTCCTTTCGA
>PPHT02000027.1:59098-148129 GCA_003705115.2 Ogataea henricii
AAACGCAACCTGTGTCTTTTTTTTTTTTTTTTTTTTTTTTTTTTTTTCTCCAGTCTATCGGAATTTAAGTCAATTAAATGACATAAAGGAGGGCAAAAAGAAAGAGAAGATGGAGTCCCAAAAAGTGTCGAGCAGTGGACGGTGATGTATAGAAGGACAGGTATAGATGATCAGATGAAAGACACACAGGGGACGCCGTGGGATGTGAACAGCAAACAGACCTGGTATAGTGTTACACTGGTGGCTGCTTGGGAGTAAAAAGAGACAACTTTGTCTACGATAGTGGGAGTTGCTAGAATATTCTACTAAAAAGCGGAGACCCGAATTGGGAATCGCGGCCGGGCTTGTTACCCGGCGCAGGCGTCTGGGGGGGAAAATTGTTTTTTCCAGCCCACGGTTAAAAAAATAAAAATACAAACAAATTTGCCGGCCCGTGGGGATCGGCCCGAACACCGGCTGCACAGCCGTCTGGGGGGTGATGTCCAATTGGCGAGGCACACGGCATGTTTTTTTGGCTGGACTACAACAAGGCTGTTACTATACTTTCCTGTTTGTTGTCCCCCCCGCTTCCGGGCGATCCCCCACTGGGGCCAATGCTGTCGCCGTTGCGGCCGCCACGACGCCCGTGCACCATACAGTTGAGGGCCAGGTTTTCGACAGGGGGTGCAAAAAGTTTTCACGGGGGGTGCAAAATTTTCGAAATTTTTCAGGGGTGTGAGAAAATAACTAATGGGTAGATGGTATTTATCGAGGTTGGTTGATCTACACAGGATTGGGTCACACGTTTGTAGTGAGTCCGCCCGGAACGATCTTAAACGAGAGGATGTCGTTCTTCCCCACGTCGATGGTGTCGTCCGCGGAGATGCGCTTGGCGCCGACACCTTCAATGGCAGCAATAGTGACCTCGCCCATGATTGTCCGGGCCACCTTCCCCACGGTGGTTCCGCGCTTGACAAGAGTGCAGTCGCGGAACACATTGGAGCCCGAGTTCCCGGTGAAGGTCTGGATGTTGCGGACAGTGTAGACGGGAATAAGGTCGAGGACCTTGACGGCCTCCTGCAGAACTTGCACCACTCCTGTAGACCCGAATCTGAAGAGAACCAGATCGCGGATGTTCTCGACCCTCTGAGCCAGCTTCTCGTCCAGCTCCTTGAGACCGCTCTCCGGGCCCAGGTCTTCGAGGGTGTCGACGAATTCGGTGCCTTCTTCGTACTTGATGTATTTCTGTTTGTCGAGTTTCCGCAGAAAGAGCTCTGTGATTGCGCTGGTGAGCACAGCCTTGGTGTCTGGGTACTTGAGCAGGATCTTGGACACGTTCTTGTCTGCGTCCGGGTGGTCGATCTTGTTGAGCGCGAGCACCGTTGGGAACTTGAACTTCATGAACTGCTTCACCACGGTTGTGATCCATTCGTTGTCCCACTCTTCGAGAGGGGGAAGGTTTTCTATCGAGTCGACTGCCTGTGCAATCAAGTTGGCGCTGGCTCCGTAACCTCCGAACTGCGCTCTCAGCGTCTCTACCACCGGCGATTTCGTGGCTATGTGTCTGCGGACAATCGAGCCCCATCTTTTCTGTAAGTTTCCCTCGATCCAGAGTCTGATCTCGTCCTGGAGCCACTCCACGTCCCGGACCGGGTCGTATCCTCTGGTGGCTTTTCCTTCAGCGTTGGTTGTTCCAGAGACGTCCACGACGTGGATCAGCGCGTCGGCCTGCCGCAGGTCGTCGAGGAACTTGTTTCCGAGCCCGAGACCCTTGGACGCGCCGGGAATCAGGCCGGCCACGTCCAGCAGTTCCACGGGGATGTGTCTTTTCCCTGCCTCGCACCAGCCGTAGTTGGGCTTGCACAGATCTTGCTTGTCGTATCTCGAGCACGCACAGTCCACCTGGAGATACCCGGTGGCTCTGTTCGGATCGATCGTCGTGAACGGGAACGAGCCGATCTTGGCGTTGGCGTCTGTGAGCGAGTTGAGTGTCGTGGACTTTCCGCTGGACGGTTTCCCGACGATTCCAATGAGAGGATCTCTGGCCATTGTTGGGTGTAAGGGTTTCAAGGAGAGCGGAGAGACGGTTCTTGCTATGAAAAAAGGCAGGGGCTACTCAGCAACACGCTGTTCTGGGTGGGGTTCACGCTGCGGCGGATGCTTGAGGCAGCTGCTGTGGATGTGCTCGTGGAAAGGTCCAAGTCATGGAAAACCAAGACTATTTTCAATTTTTTTTTATGAAAAATTTATACACCTCTCTGGCAGCCCCAGAATTTTTTTGGCAGCCCCAAAATGAGAGGGAAAAGACATTTAGAAGTGGCAATGATAAAAAAATAAAAATTAGATAAATAAATTGGGTTATCTCGCCTCCCAAACGCATACACAACAACACAACCAACCGTGCCAGCACCCGCAAAAATGTCACTGCTGGCTCCGCAACTCGGCGAGCTGCCAATTGAGCAGAAACGGGCCACGCTCAAAACCATCAAGCTGGACATTCTGGGAAACGATAACGAGAAATCGAAATTGGTGAGTCAATTCAACGTTCTCGAAGAGACTCTGCTCGTGGAGTCCGACCCTCAGCTGCTGCAAAACACCGCCATCATCATACAGTCGTTCAGCTATCTCAAGAAGAACGTTGATTTTCTGTTGAACCGCAACTCTCTGGACGTTCTTGTGCACAGCACTGTCAAACACCCCACCCTTCTAGCTCCAATCAACCTGCGAACCATGGTGGATCTTTTGGCATTCAGCTCGACCACCCACATAGATCTCGTTCAGTACGGAGAACCGGGACTCCGTCTGGTGGAAGTGTTGCGCTCGATACTGAAAAACCCAAGATCAGACCAGAAACTCCTCTTTGATGCGTGCAATCTGATCCCAATGCTGAAGCCGTCAGACCTGGTTGTCGGGCTCTACCGACCGCTGATGAGGCGGCTTTCGCAGGAGATCGCGCCGGTTCTGAAACAGGTGTTGATCCTCAACAACACGCAGGACGACGCGTCCAGCTTCGAGTCCTGCGAGTCCAGCTTTATCATGCCGAGACCTCCTTCTGAACAATCGCTTGCGAAGACCGTCTTCCAATTGACCCCGCTTCTTTATTCGCTCTCCTACATGCTGAGAGTCATCCACGAACAGACAGACCAGCGCCTGAGACTCCCGAAACCGCTCTACTACGTGCTGACCGCGTTTCTCAACGCCTACGACTTGAACTTGAAGCTGAGTGCGACCAACGTTCTCGTCCACTATTCGCTCTACTTTCTGTCTCCCGACCAGAAAAAGTTCACCTATTTGAAGATCGCGCCTGTCTTGACCGAACTGATTTCTCGCATGGAAAACACCGGCAACAGCATCAACTTTCTGAACTACAAGATTCCGAAAGAGATGTCCCCAATATACCTCTTGGCCCAGATAGCCGAGGACGAAGGTGCAATCAACGATTACCTTGTGGGGACAAACTTCCTGGGCAAGATCAGCTCGATCATCACGACAAACTACTCGACGGATCAGAAGTTCCTGGACAAGGAGTCTGTGTATCTGCTTTCGGACTCTTTGCTCATTCTGAGTTGTATTGGCGGCCAGAAGGAGAACTATCGAGAGATGCTCATCAAGCACGATATCGGACCAATCATTGTCGACTCGCTGAAAAGACACTATGAGGTGTGCAAGCAGGTGGAGGCCACATCGAAAGCAAGCCCTCGTGAGCTGCTCATCCTGAAGCTGTCCAATCGAATCACGCTCTCTGCGTGCTACCTGCTGAGATCACTCTCGAGATCGGCCAGTCTGCTGAGAACGTACCTGGTGAACCTGGATCTGGTGAGCTTGTTGATCAACACGTTGAAGATCCCTGAGGACCTGGTGCAGAACTACCCGGAGGATATGCGGCAGGACGAGATTCTGCTGAAGTCGGTTGTTTTGGGAATCATTTCGAACCTGATTATCGAGTTTTCAGCGATCAAGCAGCAGCTGAGCTCGGACGAGCTTTCTGGGATTCTTGAAGGGTTCATTTACCGGTCGAACTATGACATTTTGAAGTTCAACTCGTTGCTGGTCATACGGAACTCATTGTTTGGAGACGATCTCGGGTTTGAGGAGAACTTCAAGAAGTCTGTTTCGCTGGAGAAAATATTCGAGCTGTGCTACGATCCGAATCCGAAAATCAAGGAGCAATGCTTCAACATCTTGAGAAACCTTTCTGTTGGCTCGTTCAACTTTGCGAGTCAGATTGTGTCGTATTTCCCCAATTCTGTGGCTGCCAAGACGCATGGAGATGCGACGTTTTTGGACTTTTTGCTAAAACACCTCGAACAGGCGCAGGACACTGAGGTTATTCTGGCGATCAATTACATCATTGTCCATCTTGCGGCTTCGGATGTAGAGAACCGGTCGCTGATCATGTGCAACGATGCGCTTTTGCACAAGCTGCTGCAGTTTCTGAAAGAGAAGCCGACACCCAACTATATGAACACGGTGACGCTTGACAGCAGCGATCTGGGCGACGACCAGGAGGACGACGAGTGGAAGATCCGGCTCAGTGTGGTGTGGACGGTGATCAACCTGACGTGGAAAGAGGAGACGTCGGGGTCGGACTCGGAGAACGAGGACGACGATTCGACGAATGCGAGCGAGCAGGATGTGGCGGGTGGTGGTGGCGGTGGCGTTGGCACCAGCAACAGCGGTGGAGCGGACGCGATGGATGTGGACACGGTTGACTCGTCGCAGTACCGCAAGTACCTGAGTTCTAAAAATAGGGCGTTGAAGCTGATAGATCTTGGGTTCTACGAGGCGATCCGAAACCTCAACAGCCACTGCCACATTTCGGATTTCAAGGAGCGGGCCAGAACGGCGATTTTCCATTTGGTTTTGTACGACACGACGAACCAGTCGAACTGAGTGATACAGTTTCAAGTGAGTGTGGCAGTTTTTGTTTGCACCGAGTAATCCTTTGTAACCCCAGATAGGAAATTAATTTTTCTTATCGAGAGCGAGGAAAAAAAAATTGTGCCTTGCATCGAGACCCTGGATCTCGCAGTTGCCTAATTGGGACGTGAATGGGGGCATCTGAACAAGCGACGAGCGAAGCTCGCAAGCTAGACGATGGATCTGAAACTGGAGGGCTGACACACTCACAAATGGCTTGGGACGCCAGTCACGGCGCTTCAGGTGATGTATCTGAAACTGGCGTAGATGGGCCCAGTAAAATATATATAACGAGCCCGAATCCGATCGATCACCAACCATCCACTTTTGCATCTCGCCTCAACTATCCACCACTGTCATTCGCTACTATGAAGTTCTCACTTCCACTACTTGCGACTGCGTTTTTCCTCGGTCTCGGCGTTCTTGCCGAAGACTACACCACGATCACGTCTGAGTTCTGCTATGCTCGCGGCCGGATCTGCAAGACAACCACCCGGTACGGGCTGGTGACCACTGTGAGCGCCGCAGATGCGACAGTGACCACCTGGACCCCCGTCAGCTACGTTCCTACGCTGGTGACCGTGGACGGCACTGCGACCTGGCAGCAGCTCAGCTACTCGAGCGCCGTGAACGACTACGGCTCCACTACAGTGGTGGTGACGTACTGTGCGATTCCCGGCATGGCGACCGTCACTTCCACGAGCGAGACATCTTCCGACACCACTCTTTCAGACACCACCACCATGGTGACCAAGACCCGCCCTTGCAACTCTCCTTACACCAAGACCGAGACACAGACCTCCGAGGTGGCCACCACCGATGCTGCGGGTGCCACAATGACCACCACGCTCACTCAGGTGACCACTTATCTCACTTCGAGGGTTTGTCCAGTGACAAGTTCGACAAGCAGTAGTTCGAGCAGTTCAAGTTCGTGTTCAACTACTTCGAGCTCAACTACGTCTACTTCGAGTTCAACTTCCCCAACTTCGTCAACTTCCTCGTCTGCTTCCACCTCATCAACTACACCAACCACTTCAAGTTCGACTACATCCACTGAGCCAACTACAAGTAGTTCGAGCACTTTAACTTCATCAAGTTTGAGCACTTCAAGTACCTCGAGTACCTCGAGCACTTCGAGTACCTCATCTACTTCGAGTACTTCGAGTACATCTTCGACTTCAAACACTTCAAGTACTTCTTCTATCTCAAGCAGCTCATCCACTTCGAGTACTTCGAGCACCTCAAGTACAACTTCCACTTCAACCACTTCATCTACTTCGAGTACTTCAAGTACATCTTCTACTTCAAGCACTTCAAGTACCTCGAGTACCCCAACCACCTCCTCTACCTCATCTTCTCCTACTTCAACAACCCCGACCTCGACAACTCCATCAACGTCATCCACCTCCTCCTCTTCCACCATCCTCGAGACAAGCGTCACCTCAAGTTCCACCCACTGTGGAGTCCCATTCATGACCTCGAAAACCCTCTACACTTTCTCGACTGTTGTTGACGGGGAATCCACCGAAAGTTCAATGGCTTCGCACTCTGTCTCCAGTTACTCAACCGTCATTCCTTGTGGAGTCACCGTCAGCTCTTTCAACACCGTCACCAGCACCGTTTGTCACCGCTGCACAGAGACCACCAGCACCGAAACCAGCTCAGGCGACTGCTACGAGTCCATGACCACCGCTGTTTCTTCGTACACCACCACGAGCGTCAGCGATGGTGTCACAGAGACAGTTGTTACTGAGAGTCCTGTGGTTGTCTACACTGGCTGTCCAAAGGTGACCAGCTCCACCAGCTCCACCAGCTCCACCAGCTCCACCAGCTCCACCAGCTCGACGAAGTCGAGCTCAACCGAGTCGACAACGGAGTCGACAAAGACCAGTTCGACAAAGACCAGTTCGACAAAGACCAGATCGACAAAGACCAGTTCGACAAGAACCAGCACAGCTTCAACAAAGACGAGCTCTACTTCTTCGACTCCTTCGACTACATTGACTACTTCGACTTCAACTACTTCGAAGTCTTCGTCTTTTTCGACTTCCTCCACCTCGTCAATTCCAACTTCTTCAACTACTTCGACTTCCTCGACTTCGACTTCCTCGACTTCGACTTCCTCGACTTCGTCAACCACTCCAACTTCATCTACTTCTCTGACTATCTCAACTTCATCTACTTCTCCGACTACTTCGACCGCTTCGACTACTCTCAAGTCTTCTACTTTCTCGACGGAGTCTTCAAAGTTCAGCTCGACCTCTCCAATTGTCTCAACCTCCCCAACCACCACCTCCTCAGTCAGCCCAACAACCACCTCCTCAGTCAGCCCAACCACTCCAGTTGCCTCGGTTGTCTCAACTTCGTCCACCTTTGTTTCCTCTTCATCACCTCCATCGAAGTACACCTCGACAGAGTCCTTCTCCTCATCCACGCTTGCAGAAACGTCCACCACACCGCTCCTCTTCACAACAATCTCCACTTTCAAGACCCTCACCACCTCCTATCTTACCCTCTGCACCGAGTGCAAGCACGCCGGAGAAAGTTCCATCCAGACCTGGGTCACCACAACCATCTCCACGGCAATCGTCACAACCAGCTGCAATGAAGAGACCTCAAGCGTGGAACAGGGCACAACCACAGCTGCCACCACCGCTTCTGTCACCTCTGCTTCCTCCATCGAAGCTACCTCAACTGCCCCAACCGAGCCTACAACGGAAGTTTTGAAGCTGTCATCAACAACAGTTTCAAGCACCGAGACTTCTTCTGATAGCACTGGAGTCCCTGAGTCCACAGCGTACTCCACTACCGAGTCTGCTACTTCGACGTCCTCCTCTGAGACCCTTTCCACCGGACTGATCACAACCGCAACTCCATCGACTATCTCGATAGTGGCATCGTCCACTGAGACTAGTCCGATCGGAACTTCCTCTACTGAGACAACTGAAACAAGTGAGACTGCTTCTACTGAGACATCCTCCACTGAGACCTCCTCAACCGAGACATCCTCCACTGAGATCGCTTCTACCCCCTCTCTCCCTACCTCGGTTCCTACCTCCACCTTCTCAGACACAACCAGCACCATCTCATTGACAGAATCTCTCACATCCACTGCTACTTCGGCCACCCCAACGGCAACCACCCTCTCTTCAATCACCTCCATCCCATACCCATCCCTCCTGTCCTCGTCCAACTCGCTCGCAGAAACCTCTACGGGAATTGCTTTCCTTTCCGAATACGTTGGCTCTGCAGCCTCCACTCGTGCCTCTTGCTTCACCATCGCACTGGGCTTCCTCATGGGCGCTCTCGTGTGAGAGCTCGTGTGAGGAACTTTTATAGCTATCAATACAACGTTTTTATTACACACGACGAGCAAAGCGAGTCTTTATTTAATGACGACATTTCTCATTGCTCGTTCTACAATCAAGCCGGATCACCCGCGAAGCGAGTTCATCCTACGGTTGTCAGCGTTGACTTTCATCGGTTACATCGGTCCTGAGTATATCATGCTCGGTCTTTACCTGCACACGTTCGCAAATGACTAGCATTGAGCTTTCAAATGGTAGCAGCGAGCGGTAGCAAAAAATGGTTGCCAAAAATGGTTGCAGCGAAAACGGTAGCAAAAAAATGGTAGCAGCGAAAGTGGTAGCAGGATTCTGGCAGCAAGGTCTTGGTAACATTTGGTGAGCTTGTGGGTTGTTGAACCCACTAGCAAAGGGGAACTTTGCAAGCTACACAAACCCAACCACCGGTGTACAAATCAACTACGAGCGTTGCAAGTTAAACATTACTCAATTCACCGACTCGCGTAGCAAGTTAGATGCTACTCAGTCCACCGACTCGCTTCACCACTCGCTTCGCTCGTGGTTCGCTCGTGGTTCGCTCGTGGCTCGCCCGTGGCTCGCGTAAACACCCCCGCAGCCCTCACAAACTCCTCATCATTCTCCTCCAACCTAAACCTCGGCGTCTCGTCCCCCCACTTCAAATGCACAATCATCTCCTCCGCCATCCTCTTCTCCTCGCCCGTCAGCTCCCAGCTCTCGTACCCACCGTACTTCCGCCTCAGCTGGCTCTCAACGTCCCGGGCGCCCCACACCTCCAAATAGCGCGTCCTCGTGTACAGGATCTTGAGCAGCCGCCAGCTGCTCTCGCTCGGCTCGACGTTCGACACAACGCACCGGATCAGCCGCTCGTAACAGTCGTAGTCCGCAAGCTTCTCGAGCCCGAACCGGGTCCTCAGAAGCCGTCCAAGCGCATACATGTTGTGCAGTTCGCCCTTCGTCTCGAACCACCGCAGAAAAAGCAGCGCAACCTCCGAGTCAAGCCCGTTCGCTTCCACCATCCGCCACGCCGCCTCGGGCCTGCCCGCCAGAAGCGCGCTCCTCACCGCGTTCAACCGCTCGCTGCTCACGTTTCTCGCCAGACACTCCGCGCTCATCCTGAACTCCGTCGAGTTCGACTCCAGGTCGAAGTTCGGAACGTCTCCTCGCCACCTCAGCCTGTGCTCGAGCCGCGCTTGCAGCTCGCGCTCGACGTCGCTCAGCTCCTCGCCGAGCGAGAACTCGCCGAACCCGAGCCTTCTGGCCCGCTGCACAAGCCGCGCCCGGCGCTGCTGCGACCAGAACCCGGTGTGCGAGCGCGTCTCCCAGTACAGGATCCGCACCAGCTTCGTCCAGGTCTCGTTCACCGGATAGTCGCAGAGCCGCTCCGCCACCGCCACGTACGCGAGGTAGCGCACGTTGATGCGGTAGCAGCTTTCGAGCAGGTTCGCCGTGCTCACTGCAAAATACAGCTGGTCCCGCGCCACAAAGTGCCGCACAAACTGCATCGCCAGCTCTCTGTTGAGCTGTCCCCGCGCGAGCTCCCACGCGTCAAACGGCCTGTCCTCCGCCAGCGTCCGCGCCACCTCGCCCGCGATCCCGGCGTCGCTCCCGGCGTCGCTGTCGCTGCCGCCCCCGTACCCAAACACCCGGAACGCCCTGCGCAGCCCGCTGCTGCACAGCCCAACCTCAAACACAGGGTTCGCCGTCCCCCACTGCATGTTGCGCACCACGTCGAAGAACGCAGCCCGGTGCCTCCCGCTCAGCTTCTGCGTGATCTTGAAGTCCGCCCGGCCCATCGCCCGCGCGTGTCTCGTCGTCTCCGCGAGCATCTGGTAGTGCTTGTACGCGCCCTGCGACTGCGGCAGCATCTCGTGCAGAACGTTGCACCGCGTGATCCACTGCTCGTCCACGTCCCGCACCGTCAGAAACTCCCGCGACAGCTGCTGCAGCGCGTAGTTGCGGATGTTGAACCCGAACGAGGCCCGGAAACTCTCGCTGAACGGCAGCACAAAGTACGACCGCCCGCTCGCGATCAGCGCGTCCACAAAGTCCCGTCCAACGCCCCTCCCAACCGGCACCCGCCGCGTGTTCATCGTGTACTTCGCATGGAACCACGCCTCCGTGAACCGCTCCTCCCGCAGGAACAGCCGCACCGCCGCCGCAACAGAGCTCCGCGTCGCAGCCCCGCTCCTCACCACCTCGTCCGCGCTCCGCGCCCGCCTCACCGCCATGCTGTCCCGCAGTACCGCGTCCACGTCCACGCCGTGCGCCCGCAGAACGCCCTCCAGCCCCGCCAAGCACCCGCCGTCCGCGCCGTCGTACAGCGCCCGCACCAGCCCGGGCGTCAGCTCCACGTCCGTCCGCAAGGCCAGCACCTCCAGCGTGTGTCTCAGCACACCCGGCTCGCTTCTGTCCACAGACTCGAGCTGCGCCTGGAAAAACTCGCTGTCAAACGGAACCCCACGCCGCTTCATCTCCCCGCGAACCTCCTCCACCGTCCGCCAGTCGCCCCGCTCCGCATAGTACCGCGTCAGCAGCAGATACGCCCGCCTCGTCATCATCTCCCTCGCCTCTTCGTCGTCAAACACCGCCTTCACCAGCCTCGACACCCTCCCCTCGTGCGACGGGTACCGGTAGCACACCAGCTCGTACAGAAACCGCTCCGTCGACGCCGCCGTCAGCGTCTCGGGCGGCGGCGGCAGGTTCTGTCGCACGATGCTCCCTCTGACACTCAGATCTGTCTCCTGGTAGTCGCTGTTCACCGGCCGTCTCCGCCCGGAAAAGAGCCGCTCCACCTGCCCGAGAAAATCGCCGTACTGCAGCTTCATAATCTCCTCCTTCAGCCCTCCGTCCGTGCCTGCTCTCTGCGCCTTCTCGTTCTCCAGGGCCAACACCACCGGAGACGTCGCGGTGGACACCGTGGAATACGGGGCCATTGCGGCGGAAATCACAGCCACTCGCACCGCCACGCTGCCACAGCCCCTCCCCAGCCTCGCCCGGCTCGCAGTTCTCAAACATCGTCTCATTTTCGTTGCGTATGGCGGGAGTACGGCTGTTGAAGAGTGTAGGTTGTCTCGATCTATGGTTTTTCACTATGTTTTTTTTGTCTATGCGAACTTTTTCATGAAAAATATTTTGGATTGACAGATTTATTATTATACACGAAACCGACGAGCGAACAACGAGCGAACGACGAGCGAACGACGAGCGAATGACGAGCGAAGCGAGGAGTGAGTGAGTTGTGAGTGTGTCGTAAGCAACCAACTTGGTCACGACTGCGCAAAGCAAGTGAGAACTCACTTCGCTCGCATCATAGGTCTGCTGACGTAAGCAACGAGCGAACGACGAGCGAAGCGAGGAGAGAGTGAGTCGTGGGTGAGTCGTGGGTGAGTCGTGGGTGAGTCGTGGGTGAGTCGTGGGTGAGTCGTGGGTGAGTCACTTGCGAGTCATTTGCGAGTCATTTGAGACACAACGAACGACGAGCGAACGACATCGCAGACACGACTCGACAAAGCACCATCAAATTCGCATGACTTACATGACTCGCTTCGCTCGCCATGCTCGTCATGCTCGTCGCGATCAATCACTCTCAATCTCCATTATCTCATCATCATCATCATCACTCGAATCCTCCCCCCTCTTTAGATCCTCTGCAATCAAATCCAAATCTCTCTTCTTGTCCTCACCAATAAACTTGAGGTTCTTGATCGGCTTGTTGATCGGAGTCTGCAAAACCATATTCTTCTTCGATTGATATCCACTACTCGGCCTCTGCTGTTGACCCCCAGCAAACTGCATCGTCTGTTGCATCGCCTGCAACGACCCACTGCCCCCACTGTCGTCCAAAAACTTCTTGTTGGTGATGTGCAAGTTCGATTCCAGCGACTTGTTCAGCAGATCCAGTGCAATCGGGTCGTTAGGCTGTATCGAAAGAGCAATGTGCAATATCTCGATCGCTTTGGAAATTTTACCCATCTTCAAGTATAACAACCCAATCGCAGAGTAAATGTTCACATCTCGCCGTGAAATCCTTAAAACCTTGTTGAAGTGGTTCAACGACTTATCCAGCAGGTTCAGACGCCTGTAAACATGTCCAAGGTTGCAATGTATCGAAGACCACGCCTTGGCGTTCGAGTCGAGGTTCTTGGCAGCACTCAGCGCCTTTTGGAAAAAACTCTCGGCTTTTGTAAGCTGCGTTCGCCTGTAGAAAAGAACCCCCAACTCGTTCAACAGTAGTGGATCCGTTGGACAGATCGAATAGGAAGACATGAGATACTCGTGCGAAAGCGTCAGATTGTTCATTTGCAAGTACTGCATCCCCAGAAACAGGTTTGGCAGATGAATCCCAGGAAACAGACGAGAGGCCGTCGCATACGCACTGATGGCCTGTTCGTGTTCCCCTTCTGCAGCAAACGTGTGCGAGAATCCGATCCATGCAGGCCCAAAATTCGGGTTGAGCATCGATGCTTTGGAAAAGAACACACGTGCCTCGTTGGTTTTCTTGATGGAGAAATAGTATATGCCAATTGCGAGCCATGTGACGTGATGGTTTGGATAGTTTTCCGCAAGACGGTGTGCCATTAGAAACAACTTGTTTTTGCCACCAAGCTCGTGCAGACAGCTGAGATAGTTGGGTAGCACAGAGAGATTAAGTTCGTCTTTTTGAATGATTTTCTCGCACAAGTCAAGACATTGTTGGAATTTGCATTGGATGAAGAGCAGATCTGCGCGGCTCAACATAATGTCGAGATTCTCATTGAGACTGTATTCGTCCTTGAGCCTCTGCTCGGCCTCTTCAAAAACCACAACGTTTTTGTACTTGTTGAGACGCGTTGTGTAGAGCAACTTGACCAGTTCGTTGTTGTTGTCTGCGTCGTCGAAATTGAGCAGGTTGAGCAACTCCCACTCCTCGTCTGGTGACATGAGGTGGTTGTTGACGAGCTCGTTGAACGCTTCGAAACACTTCACGTCCACCATCACTGCCTCTTTGTAGCATTCTTTAGCGCGATCAAAGTTGTTTTGCTTGCTGTAGGTGAGTCCTCGGAGATAGCACATTGAGGCCTCTAGTTTGACGCCTCCGTCTGGATTTTTCACCGAGTGATCCGTTTTGAACGGATTCACCTCTCCGATGATGTCGAGAGCCTCGTCGTATTTTTCGAGCTTGATTAGACACAGTGCCGCTAGGTATCTGCAACTGACAGACTCCTCGAACCGCGGTCCCGAAAGCAAATTGCGCGCGATCTGGTAGTTTCCGTTCGAGTAGTGGACCTGAGCAAGCCAGAACGCGTCGTTCGGGTCGTTTGTGAGCGACAGGACTTTGTCGCCGACGTAAATCGCCGTGTTGTAGTGGTGTTGCATGAGGGCATCATGTCTCCAGAGCCTCAATTTGTCGGCCTGTGTGAGCGGCACGTCCTCTTCGTCGCTGTTGAGCGTGCTGAGTTTGCTGTGGACGGACTTGGAGATGTTGGGCGACGAGAAGACTCTGTGGCCGGGCTGGACGGGCGGTTGTGGTTGGGTGGCGAGTAGGTTGGGCGGCGTTTGGAAGTAGTCTTTAGAGCGTTTGTTGGTCACGAGCGGGGATATCGTGAGCGTAGAGGTGTTTGGGCTGTTTGTGAGCATTTCATTGGACATGGCGAGCGGCGGTGGGCGCGGAGGGGAATTGGTGGTGGGACAAGGAGGGAGGGGAGAGGGAGATTGTTTTGATTGTGGAAAAGGAAAAGTTGATCACGCGGACGAAATCGACCGTCGCGCCAGCGACGCGTCGATCGGCGCGGAGCCAATCACGAGCGGAGCGAGTGATGAGCGAGTGATGAGCGGAGCCAATCCAGAGCAGAGCAAGCCTTTCCTGCAAGTGATGAGCAGGGCTACTCATTGGTGTGCGAGCTTACTTTTCACCCTCAATGAAGTACCTCGTGGATCGCATTCACTCGGTTCATGACTCACTCACAAATCACCAGCGGAGCGAGTGATGAGCAGAGCAAGCCGTTACTGCAAGCGATGAGCGGGGCCACTCATTGGTGCGTATCCCGCCCTCAGACCTCTACATCGTGGATCGCATTACTCACTCGGTTCATGACTCACTCACGACTCGCTTCGCTCGTCGATCGCTCGTCGATCGTTCGTCGACCGACGCGACGCCCCGCGAACCAATTTTTTTCTGACTCATCTCAACAAATTCGCTGAACATAAATACCCTCCCTCATTGCCACCCTCTTGTCTTTCTCCCTCTCCAACATTCTCCACCGCACCAACCATGTCGAAAGTGATTCTCCACCTGAGAGCAGAGACCAAGCCGCTTGAGGCCAGAGCAGCGCTCACGCCTGCCACGACCAAGGAACTTCTGGAAACCGGCAACTTTGAGATCTATGTTGAGAAGTCGTCGCAGTCCACGTTCGACACCGCCGAGTACGAGAAGGCCGGTGCGACGATCGTCCCTGAAGGGTCGTGGGTCGATGCTCCAAAAGAGAGAATTATCCTTGGTTTGAAAGAGCTTCCTGAAGAGTCTTTCCCCCTTGTGCACGAACACATCCAATTTGCGCACTGTTACAAAGACCAGGCCGGTTGGAAGGACGTTTTGGGCCGTTTCCCAGCCGGAAACGGTGTGCTGTACGACCTGGAGTTTTTGGAAAACGACCAGGGCAGAAGAGTGGCGGCTTTCGGCTACTACGCGGGATTTGCCGGCGCTGCTCTCGGAGTCGAAGACTGGGCTTTCAAGCAGTTGAACTCTGACGACAAGGACCTCGGTGGCGTTTCTCCGTACCCGAACGAGGCTGAGCTTGTGCAGGACGTCAAGAAGGCTCTCGAGGAGGCGGTTGCCAAGACCGGCAAGTACCCAACTGTGCTCGTGATTGGTGCGCTGGGAAGATGCGGTTCTGGAGCTGTTGATCTGTGCAAGAAGGTGGGCATTCCAGACGAAAACATCCGCAAGTGGGACATGGCCGAGACCGCGAAAGGTGGTCCGTTCCCGGAGATTGTCGAGAGCGACATTTTTGTCAACTGCATCTACCTGTCGCAGCCTATCCCACCGTTTGTGAACATGGAGACTCTGAACGACGAGAACAGAAAGCTCAGAACCATCGTTGACGTTTCTGCCGACACCACGAACCCACACAACCCTATTCCGGTGTACACTGTGGCGACAGTTTTCAACGAACCAACCGTTCTTGTGGAGACCACCAAGGGTCCAAAGCTGTCTGTGATTTCCATCGACCATCTTCCTTCGCTTTTGCCAAGAGAGGCCTCCGAGTTCTTTGTTAGGGACTTGATGCCTTCTTTGAAGCAGCTTCCAGAGAGGGACACTGCTCCAGTTTGGACGAGAGCGAAGGCTTTGTTTGAGAAGCATGTTGCGAGATTGTAGAGAGCGAGCAAAGAGGAGCGAGCAAAGAGGAGCGAAGCGACTCTTTGTGAAGCTACTCTCTGTGAAGTGACTCTTTGCGAAGCAACTCTCTGCGAAGCGACGAACTCTCAAAGTACCGTGAAGCCACTGTTAATGCTGCACATTGCTTTCTTCTTTTCTGCTTACAATTGTATAGACGTTTTCCACTTATTAAACTTTTTTCTCTTGATACTTCACCTGGCTGAGCCTTGAACAAGTAGTCCCGTTGGCCTGCTGCGAGTAGTTGGTGATGAACGAGTGCTCTGCTCGCTGTTTCAGTCTCCGTGAAACAATACATCAACCGACTCACTCAATCGCAGTGGTAGCTTGGATACCACCAACTCAATGATGATTAGTTTGACCAGTTCGTTCATACAAACCTTTCTATTTATTTTGACTGAACAGTGCTACAAAGTCCGAGCAGGACGACGAGCGAAGCGAGGCGTGTGAAGGAGTGTTCTAGTGCACAGTAGTGAGGAGTTTTGTGGTGCTCAGCGGTGTTGTGATGCCCACTATGTCGATTCGAAAGGTCGTCGCCACAAAGAGTGGCTTTGAAATACTTCGAAGTACGTCGTTTTGCAAAGAGTGGCTTCAAAAGACACTGAAACTTCGTCGCTTCGCAGAGTGGCTTTGAAATACTTCGAAAACTTCGTCGCTTCACAAAAAGTGGCTTCAAAAGACTTCAAAACTTCGTCGCTTCGCAAAGCGTCACTTCAAAAACTTTAGTCACTTCGCAAAGAGTCGCTTCGCTTCCCTTTGCTCGCTCCTCTTTGCTACTACTCCACCTCCACACTAATCAAACTCTTCTTCCCCTTCCCCTTCTTCCCCTTCTTCCCCTTCCCCTTCCCCCTCCCCCTCCTCTCCATCACCTTCGCCATGAGCTCGCCGTCGCTCTCGTACTCGCTCTCAACCTCCCTCACGTCCTTGGCGTCCGGGTCGTACCGCGGCTTCATCGTCGACGCCTTCTCGATCGACTCGTTCACCGTGGCCACCACGTTCAGACGCTCGCCCGTGTCGTACACGGCGACCTGGTCTTTCGTGGCCATGTCCCAGACCACAACCTTGCCGTCCGACGAGATCGACACCAGGTACGTCAGCGTGCGCTCGCCGCGCCTCTCCTGGTACAGCGAGAACCCCTTCACGCGCGTGGCGTGGCCCTGCAGGCTGAACGCAGGCGCCGCAATGTCCTCCTTGATCACCTCCTTGGTGTCGTTGGCCGCGGTCAGATCCTCGATCTTGTAGAACAACAGCGCACCGCTGCCGGTCGCCACCGCGAGATACTCCGCGCCGTCCAGGACGACAAACTGCATGTCCATCAGCGTCTGCTTGAGCTGCAGCACGCGCTGTATCTTGGCCTCTCTCGTGCGGTACACCATCAGCTTGTTGAGCAGCCCAACGACAAAGTAGTCGCCGCTCGTGCTGAACCGACACAGAGTCGGCTGCTGGCCCAGCGTGTGCGCTCCCTTCAGCTTCAGCGTCGACGCCTTCTTCGCCGTCATCAGGTTCCACAGCTTGACCGTGCGGTCGTCGCTCACCGAGATCGCCACACGGCCCGAGGGATGGATCGACAGATCGTTGACTCTCGCAGTGTGGCCTTTGAGAATCCCAAACGGCTCCCAGTCTTTTGTGCGCCAGATCACAATCTTGCCGTCCTCCGCCGCGCTCAGCAGCCACTTGCCGTTCTTGTGGCTCACGCACGCGTCTGCGGGTGCGGCGGCGTCTGAGCCCGCGGCCGAGGCAGCCTCGTGCTCGTCGGAAAACACCAGCTTCGTGATCGAGCCCTGGTGTTGCAGCAGCGTTCCGAGCTCTTTTCTCTTCTGCAGGTCGTATATCTTGATGTGTTCGTCGTTCGAGCCCGTCACAAGGTACCGCCGGCCCACGTCCATGGCTCTGATCGAGAGCGAGTGCGCCTGGAAGTGGAAGATCGGGTGGAACAGCGGCTGTCTGGCGTTCTTGGAGTCTTCTGGTTCGGTGGCTCCCGCGGGGATGATCACCGACAGACACAGCAGCGAGTGCTCGTACGAGCCCACAATGATCCGGAATTGCACCTGTTGCGACGTCATGGTGGTGGCAGGTGTTGTGCGGTGGTGCTGGGGCTGAATGTGCTAGTTGATCTGAGCTAGTGAAAAGTAAATTTTTCAAGATAAATTTTTTTAGATGATTTTTTCTAGGTGAAAATTTTCTGATAGTGAAAAATCACAAACATAGTGAGAAATCGATGTGTGAAGAATCGGCACCGTCAAGTGAGTCCTGACCTGTTTGACCTGGTTTGACCTGGTTTGACCTGGTTTAGTCTCCCAGTTGCGTTTGTGCCGTGTTGTCTTGCTAAGTTGCCCAACTGAAGTATTCAGGTCTCGCTGGTGGTGGAAGATGGCTCAGTAAAAGGCGCTCGAAGAGTCTCTTCATCTACACCTGGACCTCCTTGTCTCCCTGCCAGCCGAGTGACGTGGCGGCGCGTGCGTCGTGCCTGGATTCGGTGTAGATCTGTAGTCCGTAGCCACCCTTATCTTATCTCGCCATCTCACCACCTGACGTTTGTTGGGGGCGGCAGGTGGCACAGGTGATGGCGAGGTGATAGCGAGGTGATGGCGAGGTGATAGCGAGGACAAGTAGCGTGGTTCCCCACGGCACTCGCTGCGCTCGTGCTGCGCTGCGTGGTTCCCCGCGGAGCACACCACTCGCTTCGCTCGTGGTGCGCTCGGGCGGGTAACCCTCCCCTTTTTGTTGGGTGGCGCGGCTCCGAGCAAAATTTGATTGCTAGAGGGTTTCAAATTGGTGAATATATTGTGGGCCATGTTTGCAACTCCACGAACCCGCGTCAAACACACATTATATACCCTGCAAACCACCAACGTTCCGCCCCAGAGCTTTACCACTCGGCCACAGACACCACACAGCGCTTTCCACGGGACTCTGGCACGTTTTACCCCGCTTTTCCACGCACTTGTTACAATCACACGATCTGACTGGCCCCATCAGCACCAATCAACCACGCCTTCACCATGGAAGCTCTGCTGTCGGTAAGCCCTCAGATGGCGGACCCTACACAGGAGTTCATGCACAGCATCCAGGCCGATCCGGACGTGCTGGACGAGTTTCTCGACATGAGACTGTTTGAACCGGTCCCAAAACAGGAACGAGCCGAGGTTCCAGAACGTCCAAACACGTGCGACGAGTCGATGTTGGACGACCCGCTGCAGTACGGCGTGTACGTGAAGCAGGAGGAAGACGACGGCATCGTGTTTGCAGACGCGCACGCACAGCAGCACGCACAGCAGCACAGCAGCAACACAGAGGAGTTTGAGAGGTTTGAAAAGTCAAGAGAAGAGCTCATGAAGCTCAAGTTCGGCGGGTTCTCCCTCGGCCCGGACGACCAGCAGGAAAACCACGACCTGGCGGGCTCGGAAACCGCAGAAGTGCTCACAAACACGCTGCCTGCAGAGTACACCGACACCGCAAACGACGACAACTTGCTCTACCAGCTCGAGGTGAAGGATCTGCCCTCGTATTCGAGAGTCGAAACCCAGATGAAGATCCAGCTGAACGTGTCGCCCGCTCCGCCGCAGTTTCTGCTCCACTTGCCGCGTGACACCATCGCCAAACCCAAACTGACGCTCGAGAACAGCGACATTCCAGACAGCCTGAAGCCCCACATCTTGTTTCTGGAGACTTTTGTGGTGATCTCCAGAGGAGGCTCCAGCGAAAACGCGTACTCCTCTCCCAGCAGCACAGCAGCCGAGTCCGACAACCTGCGGAGTTGCAACGTTTGCAAGCGGTGCATGAGAAGAGAGCTCAAGAGAGCGTCCAGACGCAAGCGGGGCGTTTCCGAGGAGTCGTCGAACTGGAACATGAACTCGACAAAAAGAGCCATCATCTTCAACTGCAAAGAAGTCATCTCGTTCCCGCGTCCAACGGGTAGCAGCACGTCTGGCAGATCGATCGATTTGCTCACGAGAATAATATGTTATTGCAGGCATCACCAGGAGCCGAGCGGATTCAAGCTTCTGTTTGTGTTGAAAGACCACAACGACAAGATACTGGGCAAAACGCTCACGCAGCCAATCATGATCATGGACAGGAAAAAGCCTTTCAAAGAAGGTGACGCGCACTCGCAATCCCAAATGCAGGATTTGGGTACTCCGATCAAACACCTATCGCCCAATTCGATCGAGGATTCTTCGAGCGACTTCGCCAGCGCCACAAACATGGGGTCCTCTTTCAACGCTCAGCAGACTCCGGTGGCAGCCAGCGACGACGCGAGAAGTTCCAAAAGACAGAAGCGACAGTGGTCTCCTTGTGACAGCTCTTCAAACACCTACTACGGCTCCGTTCAACATCAGCGCAACATGGTTTCGTTCACCTCGCGACAGAACTCTGTGTCTTCCACCGTTAGCAGAAGAGATCCATTGTCTCCAGCAAGCTCCGACAATCTTTCGCCGCAAAACAATTTCGGAACTTCATCCTCCACCAGTTTGTTTTCCACCACTCCAGAGAGAAAATCTGTCGCAACATTATCACAGTCGGGTTCACGGTCGCTTTCGGACTCCTCGGTCCCTACAATACAGCGTATAATCCCTGCGCAAGGTCCAGTTCGAGGCGGAATCGAAGTGACGTTACTGGGATCGCAGTTCCGTCCTGGACTGAATGTGAGATTTGGATCCAATGTCGCGCTTGCAACGCACTGTTGGTCTGAGTCTACCATTGTGACGTACCTTCCGCCAGCGTCGCAGGCGGGTCCAGTGATGGTGACGTTTGAGGACACGGCGGGCACGAACAAAGACGTTGTTCTTTCGTCGTCTTCGCATCAGATATTCACGTACACGGACGATTCTGACCGGCAATTGATTGAGCTTGCGTTGCAGATTGTTGGGTTGAAGATGAATGGGAAATTGGAGGATGCAAAGAATATTGCAAAGAGGATTATCGGGAACAATAGCAACAATAGCAACAATCAGCAGCAGCAGCAGCAGCAGCAGTCACAGGTGCCATCGCAAGTTCAACACACAGAGGTTTGTGATTACGATGGCTGGGTCGAGCAGGCAACGTTGACTATGACTGAACTATCAAAGACATCGATGAACCACGAAGAAATGTTGCTGAAATTGTTGACGATGCTGACGCTTCCGAACTCGCCAATCACGACGCCAAACTGGGCGATTTGCACGACGGAGGGCCATACGATGCTGCATCTTGCTTGCGTAAAAGGGTATGTGAAGTTGTGCAAGTATCTTGTTCAAAACGGTTGCAAATTGGACTTTAGAGACTCGAACGATTTCACGCCGTTGCATCTTGCTCTCGTGAACGGCGAACGGGATATCATCAAACTGTTGGTTGCATACAACGCGAACGTGGGCATGAAGGTGAAGAATGGGTTGACTCTCAAGGACATTTCAGACTCGAACGTGTTGGATTTGTTGGACAAAGTTGTTCATCCAAGCAATGGTAGTGAGTCGTCGGCAAGCATGCGGAGGTTGTCGAACAACTCGATTGATTCGATCTTTGAGGATAACTACGAGCCAAGGTTTGTGAAATTGAACAAGTCTGGGTTGCAGCATTCTGACTTTTTTGGTGACGATGATTCGGAGGTTGAGGCTGACGATGAGGATAACGATGAGGAGCTAGATGAAGATGGGGATGTGGAGCGTGACTGTCCTAGTCAGCCGGCCAAGACGACTGGAGTGAGTTTATGGCGTCAAATGACGAAAGCTTTTGCCAAGAGTTTGGCGTTGAACAAGACGGACACGACGATGCCTGCGTTGAGCGATGAGGAGACGAAGGGTAGTGAAGGTATCGAGCCCGAAGAGATGTTGCCATCCTACCAAGAGTTGTTCCCTAGTGGGTCGTCGGTGGGGTCTATACTGAATTTCCAAGGTCACGATGAGGAGGGAAGAAAGAAGCAAGCGACGACGGCGACGACGACGTCGCCGACTCCGACGGCGGGGACAGGAACGTCATCGTCAGTTGGGGTGGAGATTACACTAAAGTCGACCCAAAAAGCGTTGAATGCAGATAAACGGTTGCTGTTTTTCTGGTTGCCGTTCATGCTTGTTTTGTTGTTGGTTCTTGTGGGACACCATTTGCAGTTGGTTTCGTTGGATAGTTTTACAGTTGTTTCGCGGGCGATTGATCATAGTCGGAGTGCGATTGGCGGGATGATGTTAGGGAAGGAACGGTTTACTGGGTTGTTGAATGATAATTTGAATTATGGGCGGGAGCGTGTTGGGAATTTGTTGAATGATGTGAATGATGCGGTGATGACTGCGGTGGTGGGGAGGTAAGCGAGCGATGCGAAGCGATGCAAAGTGAAGCCAAGCAAAGTGAAGCTGAGTGAAGAATGAAGTGAAGTGGAGCTGAATCCGATTGATTCCGAGTGAATCGGAGTGAGCCGATTGACCCCAAATGAAGCTGAAGGAAGCCGAGTGAAGCTGAGTGAAGCTTCGCTTGAGGAATGAGGGAAGGTCAAATATTCGCTACAGGCGAGCTGGAAATCACCAATGGCGATGTTTTCCCGTCTTTCAGTCATTCTACGACTCACGAATGGCGGGGTTTGCTCACCATTCAGTCATTTAAGTAGTTCCCAATCGTGCTGCTGTATGATTCTAGGTATGTAAGAGACGAGTGGAGTGAGTTTACAACGAGCGAAGCGAGTCATGCAATGTAATGAATTATTGTAATGATGACGAGCGAAGGGAGGAAGCAAAGTAGCGAGTGAAGCGTAACTGTGGAAGCAAAGCACAATGAACGACGAGCCAAGCGAGTCGTATTGTTGAGTATTTGGATTTTGACTCGCTTCGCTCGTCCATCATGAAGATGTAAGTCACAGTATTTTCGATCTCACTCGATCTCATCAGTCACGAGTCATGGTTCGCTCTTTGGCAAAAGTCATTTCAAGACATACGATGAGCGATCGCAACGACGAGCAACAGGCGAGCCAATGATCACCAGTCTGATCACCACCACTTACAGACACAGTTGTGGCTGATCAAGATTCACTCACGACTATCTCACGACTATCTCATGACGAGCGAAGCGAGTCGTGAGTGAGTGAGGTGTAAGCGAGTCGTAATTGAGTAAAGTAAAGTATGGATACTCTTCACGAAAAGTCCTTTGACTGAGTGAGAGGAATGTAAGCAAGTCGTAATTGAAGTGAAGTACTCGCCCACAACTCGCGTCGCTCGCTGCTTCGCTCACTCCTTTCTTCTTCCCTCACTCATCACTCACTCAGAATCCGTTATACACGCTCAAACTCACAGACTCGCACAGACCCAGCTCTATCAGCCAGCTCTGCTTGTCAAGCTAGCTGCTTGCTACCCTTGCTACGCTCTAAGTTGAATAGAGTCTCTGTGCGAGTTTGTAGAGCAACAGATCCAAATATCCCGAATAGAACACTCCAAGTAGAACATTCCTAGTAGAACGACTAGCTTGATGATTTTGATAGAGGAAAAATCGTCGGTTTACGTCATGGTACTGGCGAGTAAGCATTTCGGTGACGAGCGAGGCGAGTAAGGATTTTGATGACGAGCAAGGCGAGTAAGGATTTTGATGACTCGCTTCACTCGTCGTCACAGCGAGTTTGTAAAAGAACGATGAGCGAACCGAGCCAACCAAGAAGACGAACGAAGCGAGTCAACCATCAAATATCCAAGAGGAACGACCAGCGAAGCGATCCTTACTCGCAAGCGATCCGAGGAGTGAGTGAGGAGTGAGTGGCTGAGCGACTCACCTGATTCGCAACTGACGAGCGAATGACGAGCGAATGACGAGCGAATGACGAGCGAATGACGAGCGAAGCGAGTCATTTGCTAGTCGTTTGCTAGTCATTTGCGAGTCATTGATACTCTGTGATGATGACTTTGTGATTTGAAAATGGGTGATATTGAGTTGCTGATTTTATACTGACGAGCGAATGACGAGCGAATGACTTTCAAATGACTCGCTTCGCTCGTCTTCGCTGAACACTACGGAAGAACGACTCGCTTCGCTCGCCGTTTACTGTGCCTTGCTTCCCCAGTTACGATCAGCCAGGGTGGTAGTTGAGGGGCTTGATTACGACAATCGTACACTCTCCGTCGATCCTTTCACGACCCTTCCGATCCTCCCTCCTCTCTCCCTCCTCTCTCCCTCCTCTCTCCCTCCTCTCTCCCTCCTCTCTCCCTCCTCTCTCCCTCCTCGCTTCCCTCCTCGCTTCGCTCGTCGTTCGCTCGTCGTGAAAACTGATTTAAAAAAGATAAAATTCGCTTCGCTCGTCTCGCTTTTATCTTGACATGACTCGCTTCGCTCGTCTCACTCGCCCCGCTCGTCTCACTCGCCTCGCTCGTCATGTGGCACCTCACACAATCCCTCCGCAACACCATCTACCAGCACGCACGGCTCCCCCAAACAGGCGTTTCTCTCCGACAAATGGTGCAATTCGGACCGCAAGCCTCAGCTGGATCTGTGTTCCATGCCTCGAGATTCATAGTGCACGAGCTGCCGATCCGCCTGAGCCACCGCGTGAAGGAGCTCGAAGAACTGCCGTCCGGCCTGAGCGACGAGCCGTCGATCAAGCTGGTGCGCGACTGGTATGCGCAGTCGTTTGAGGAGCTGACAACGCTGCCAAAACCGCAAGTGAGCCCAGAGCTGCGACAGCTGCTGTACGGCCGCCTCGGCGAGCAGCGCGGGTCCAGCGCGCCCGCGGCGTTCGACGACCCGTCGCGGCCGTACGTGTTCGAGGACGACGGCGTCGTGATCAACCGGTCGCGCCAACACGTGGTGGAAACCAGCGTCATTGGAGCAGTCGAGGCCGAGAGCACGCCGGTGTCGAGGCTGTACTACGTGCCCGCGCCCAACACCACGTACCCAAAGGAGGTGTACGCGTACAACAAGCTGGTGAACGAGGCGCTGGTGAAGATCAAGCGACGCCACGACGCCACAGTGACCACCATCGCCCGCGGAGTGCAGGACTGGAAGCGCAAGAACAACTACGCCTATCTGGACAACTCGATCAACCAGTTTCTGGACCGCTTCTACATGAGCCGCATCGGCATCCGCATTCTGATTGGCCAGACCATCGCGCTCAACGCGCAGAGCTCCGCCAACACCGCCAACTCCGACTACGTCGGCATCATCTGTCTCAACACCAACGTGATGGAGATCGCCCAGGACGCCATCGACGCGGCCAGGTTCGCGTGCGAGGAGCACTACGACATCCTGGAGGCGCCGAAAGTGCTGCTGTACGCTCCCAGAGACCTCAGCTTCATGTACGTTCCGGGCCATCTGGTGCACATGCTGTTTGAGACGCTCAAGAACTCGCTCCGCGCCACGATCGAGCACCACGCGAGATTGAACCCGGGCGTGCCGATCGACGACGTTGCGTTTCCTCCGATCAAGGTGATTGTCGCCGAGGGAGCCGAGGACATCACGATAAAAGTGTCTGACGAGGGCGGTGGAATCCCACGGTCGGCCGTCCCGCTGATCTGGACGTACTTCTACACGTCTGCAGACAAGATCGAGGAGTTTGACGAGACCAGAGACCGTGTGAAGCCGCCGTTCATGGGGCTGGGCGTCGGGCTTCCGCATTCGAGGTTGTATGCGAGGTATTTTTCGGGGGACTTGAAGTTGATCAGTATGGAGGGGTATGGGACGGATGTTTATTTTCATTTGAATAGGTTGAGTAGTTCGAGTGAGCCGTTGCAGTGACGAGCGACGAGCAAATGACGAGCGAAGCGAGTCATTTGCGAGTCTTTTGCGAGTCTTTTTCGAGTCATTTGAAGTGAAACATTAGAAGTGAGTCTCGAGCTCGTCCTCGCTTCGCTCTTCATTCGCTCGTCATTCGCTCGTCATTTGCGAGTCATTCGAAGCGAGTCATTGGAGGTGAGCCATTTGAGCTCGTCCTCGCTTCGCTCGTCCGTTGCTCGTCACTTGCGAATCATTGATATTCTGTGATAATGACTCGCTTCGACTTGACTCGCTTCGACTTGACTCGCTTCGACTTGACTCGCTTCGCTCGTCAGGTCATCTGCTTCGCTCACTTTGCTAAAGAGTTTAATGGAGTTTACAAGGTTTTATATCACGGTAAGGCGAGTAGTTAGCCTGGTTTGCAAAAGTTTGCGAATGACGAGCGAAGCGAGTCATGAGTGCGTTGAACTGATGGCGTTGAACTGATTGCGTTGGCTAGTTGCGTTGGCTGAGTGAGCTGGACTGAGTGAGTTGGATGCTTTGTCAATGACTCTCCGATCGTCATTCACGAACCACTGACTCGCTTCGCTCGTCATTTGCCCCACAACTTTGTTCCGCTTTTCGATGCCCCCAAACGACTCCCTTCGCTCGTGAATCTCACCCTTATAAAACATGGTTAAATTGTTGCTACCAAATATTGAGAAACTCATCAGCTTACAATGTCATACAATTTGAGCTACCAAATGATGAGCAAATGACGGGCGAGGCGAGTCATTTGTGAGGAGTGAGAAAGTGGAAGTTGTCTAAAGTGCTTATCGGTAACAAAGTACCAACTCACTCAGTGGCTCACCAATGACTAGCGAAGCGAGTCAACTGCGAGTCGTTCAAGAGCCATTGACATTTCTCAAACTTAACTTAATTGATTTATTATAACACAAGTTAAATTAATATTGCCAGTTTTGTTTGAGCTCAACGCAACCGTGGGCTGGCCTACTCCCTTCGCTCGTCATTTTGTCTGAGCTCAAAACAACCGTGACCTGGTTTAGACCGTCGCCTACTTTCACCCTACTGATGTCCAATAGTAATTGAACTCAGTACAGAGGAACCGTTCATTCAGATAATTGATTTTGCGGCTGTCCGATCAGCCATTGCCGCGAAGCTACCATCTGCTGGATTATGGCTGAATGCCAACGAGCGAAGCGAGTTGTTCGCTCGTTGTAGAAGCTGATAATCACCACTCATCACTACTTGCTTCGCTCGTCATTTGAGCACGTACTTTTCGCTCCCTTTGAGTATCAAATGACTCACTTCAAATGACTCGCTTCGCTCGTCATTTGAGCTCGCGCGAGAATAAATCCTTTACAGACGACTTGAATATACAACCGGGCAGGGTAAGCAGCAGAATAGCCTTGTTGTGCCTCCCTTCACATCGCCTTTCACGTACCCCTCCATGCTCACATCTCAGTGCACCCAGCCCGCGGCTGACTCAGCGCTTACGTAAGCAAATTAGGAGTGTGCGAACTCACCTGCACACTAATGGTGAGGCACCCGTGAGCCAGTAACTCAATGAGCGAGTCAGCAATTCAATATTACAGAACATGACTTGCAAACGACTTGCACAGGATTCGCAAATGACTCGCAAATGACTCGCAAATGACTCGCTTCGCTCGTCATTCGCTCGTCATTCGCTTGTCATTCGCTCGTCGCTCTTTTAAAAAATTCACCATCCTTACCCCACACTCCTCCATCTCTCCACCTCCCCTACCCCAACCACCCTCCTCTCATGTTGGCAACTCTTCGGAGGCTACGCCCTCCCAGATCACTGCCCCTCAGACTACTCCCCTCAAGAACCTTCGTTCGTCCATACACCTCAGCCTCAGACCTCGCAAACCTGCTGGCCGAAACTGCAGACTCTGACACAAGTGCTCTTCGACCACAAAAGAGCTCCTCCTCGGTGCCTGCCACTGCATCCAAGTACGTCGCCCGTGCACTCGACTCGCTCTTCGAAGGCCTGCAAGTCTCAGAGCCACCGCTATCCTCCTCATTCGAATCACATCTTTTCCAGACATTTGTTTCTCTTGTTCCTGAAAAAGCATCCCGTTGCACAGCCCAGAAAGTCCCGGAAAAGCTCAGATTTCGTCTCGAGCCAATCCCAAGCCCCATAAAGGGGGCCTCGAAAACCCTCCCGCAGCTCCCCTCACGCCCGACAAGGCTCTTTGTGCTAGCGTACGCCGTCGAGCTCGCCTCCGTCGACCCGGCGATCGACGTGGCGCCCGCCTTGCTGGCATTGCTCGAACACCAATATGCCCATCTTCACAGCTGCGAATCGCTCGAGGTGATTTTGGGCTATTTCGTCCACTCGAACACCCGCAAAACCGCGGCTGCCGCGGCCGCCGCCACCGTGCAAGAACGGCTCGAACAATGGCACATTGCTCCCAAGACGTCCATTTGTAACTTGTTGTTGCTTGCTGGTGGCGGTGCAGAACAGGCTCTCAAACTTTTTGAGTACATGCACCGCCACAGCCTGCGCCCCAGCACCGCCACGGCCCAGGTTCTGTTTAGAGAACTTCTGACGGACTCGGATCTCAAGTTGCAACTGCTGTCGTTGATGGTGGCTCACGAGATGGATGTTGGTTCAGAAGTGGCTGATTTGGCGAGAGTGTTGAGGTTGGAACTGCGTGTGGCTGAGGCTGTGGCGCAGCCGCAGCACCGCCACACCGCGCTATCTTCACCAGTATTGTCACTCATAGTCGATGAGCTTCTGGCAAAACATAACGATCCTCAAACCGCGATCCGGTTCGTGTTGCGACACTCTTCGTCGGTCCAACCGCGGATTGTTCGCAAGTTGATTGGGTATTTTCTAAGCCAAAAACAGCTGTTCGACGCTTTTGCATTGCTCGATTGTATCAAGAAACAGTATCCTGCTACCAACATGCATTCTGCCCGCATGCGGTGTGCGGCGATCAACCCAATATACAATGCTGTTCGGTGGGGGGAGGTTGGTGAGGGGTTGTCGGGGGAGAGTCGAGCGGTGTTGTTACGGAAATTGAAGCAAATGACGAGCGAAGCGAGTCATTTGCGAGTCATTTGTTCATACTCAGACGGAGTGGGTGATCACGAGCGAAGCGAGTGATCACCCACTCAAATGACGAGCGAAGTGAGTCGTGAGCGAGTAGACTATTTAGTGACGATTACGTGATTGAGTAAATGACGATAAAAATTAGTGAGACTAATCTTTTTTGTTCGTCTGTGATCACTCGCTTCTGGTGGTTGATCACTAGCTTCGCTCGTGATTACCAACGAAATTGACAGACGCTCCCAGTAGCGCCGTGGCTAGTAGAGCCAGCCGATGGGACGAGCGAAGCGAGCTCACCATGGGAATGAGTAAGACTCAGTACACTCATCCAATGCGTCAGCACATCACGAACGTCGTTTTCACGAACGACGACTGAGTGATCACTCGCTACGCTCGTTTGTGAGGGTAAATTTTTTCGAAAAAATTTCTCACTTTTCTGATCACCAATTTCCAAATGATCACCATCTCACCACCACCATCGCACCACCACCACCACCACCACCATCGCACCACCATGTTCAGAACAACACTCGCACGCACATTCAGCACCACAGCAAGAACCCTCACGTCCAGCTGCAAAGAGGGAACGCCGCTGAACCTGCAAATCTTCAAGGCCGGAAAACCAGTGGTGGCTCTCAAAGACGAGGAGTACCCAGAATGGCTGTGGACTTTGTTGGACAAAGACGCACAGATGGAGCAGCTCAAGCAGGAGGACTACTTTAGGTATAAGCGGAAGCTGATTAAGAAGCAGAACGTTGAGCGTTGCAAGCAGAATAACTTTATGGCTAACATGTTGAAGTGAGCGAATGACGAGCGAAGCGAATGACGAGCGAAGCGAGTCATTCGTTCAGAGCTGCCCGCTCGTTGGTGCCCGCTCGTTGGTGCCCGCTCGTTGGTGCCCGCTCGTTGGTGCCCGCTACTTGTTGCCCGCTTTGTGGTGGAATTCATACTCCCGGGAATGTCCCGCCTTGCCCATATGACTTGCAGTCTTTTGTACATAGATATAACCAGCTTTACCGGATATGTTGTAGCCAACGACGAGCGAAGCGAGTCGTGATGAGTGGTGATTATCAGCTTTTACAACAGCAGACAACGAGCGAACAACGAGCGAAGCGAGTTGTTTGGAAGAACCATTCCTTCATGAACAGGAACTACTCCTTCATGGACAGGAACTATTCCTTCATGAACAACTCGCTTCGCTCGTTGTTTTGTTGCGCTTCGCTCGAAGTTGGTGAACAAGCGCAACTCGCTTCGCTCGTTGCCACTTCGCTCGTTGCCGCTCCCCCACTCGAAAAGAAAAAATAATTATCTCCCCACCCACCTTTACCAACGTAGGGGAAACCTCCCCCACCTCCACCCACTCATGTTTTGGCAAAAATCAACCAAAAGAGCCGTCGGCGCCATTCAATTCGCCCGGAAGCCCTCGTTGCCCTCCTCCGGGCGCCACAGGTTCAAGTCCACGGCCCCCAAACCCGTCCAATCATCTCTCGACAATTCGTTCACTTTCCAGCTGTTTCTTCTCGTGGCCTCCATGGGAGCAGGCTACACCCTGGGCAAGTCCACTGTGATGCAACACCCTCCCGCAGACCTCTTCCCAGCCGGATCCACCACAAGACTCGAAGACCTCCCGAAGAAAAGGTTCAATGACTACGCCGATTACCAGCTGTTCAAACGGTGTCTAAATCACATCTTGGAGGATCTAGAACTCGAAAACGGCTCGGATTTCCTCAGTCCAGAACTGGGATCCATAGCCAAGGACTCGGATAGCTGGCTCGATGTTGTGTGGGGCCACAAGGACACAGACCAATTGAAACAGTTGGTGCTGAAACCGACCTCCACTCAACAGGTTTCCGTGATTCTTCGCTACTGCCAGGAGTACAGAGTCCCAGTTCACACAAGCAGTAGAGGGTTTGACGGATTCGGGCCGAATCAGTACGGGTTTTACATCAGTCTAGAGAGATTGAACAGGATTCATGGTTCAGACAAAAGTGGGGGGAGTCACGTGACCGTCGAGCTGGGTGGGGGCGGTGAGGTGGCGCGGCTGCTTTCTGCTCGTGGCTTGCGTGTGGCTAGTGGGCTGAGACCGTTAGAGTTGATCTTGAACAGTGTTGGCATCTGTACTCCAGAGATGAACTCTCGACTCGCGTACGGGTTTGACAGAGAGTCTATAGAACGGGCAGTTGTCGTTCTTCCAGACGGGACCGTGGCCGAGCTAGAAAAAGGAGACTCGCTGTTTGACGCTCTGATGCGTCCTGAAGGGTGTCTGGGTGTTGTTACTGAGCTGACGTTGAGAGTCGTCAAGCAAGACCTCGACGACCAGGTGCTGGTGTTTGGTGTGCAGGACCTGGACACTTTTCAGCGGGTTGTGAGTATACTGGTGAAGAAAGGTCCGAGAGATTTGCAGGTTGGGTTTCTCGACACCGCCACACACGACGGGGCTGGGGGTGCTGCGTGGCGCAGTTTGGGGCGGTCTCGCGCATTTGGGGTGGTGAAAGCCCCAAAAGAGGCGTTGACCAGGATGACAAAGCAGATTGAAAGTTTAGGAGGCATCCAAGACGTGGCGGTGCACGCGGTGCACGATTTCGGAGCCGCTGCACAAAATGACAGGGTCTGTTATGTCAGCACCCAGGGAGGCACCGCAGGCACCACAGGCACCTCAGAAACGGCTCGCTCACTCCTCACTCACGACTCGCTTCGCTCGTCGTTCGTGATGTCACACGACATTCTACGTGAAGACATTCTCTCCTTCAACAAGAGAAACGCCTCTGTGGCGGATTTGCAACAGGACATTCTGAGGCGTATCAAGCTGAGCATGGACCCGAATCTCGTTTTGAATCCGAGCCTTGGCGTTGCCGTGGGTCCTGCATAGTTTAGCCCTGGTATTTATTCATATGTATATATTTATTTATTATTGTTATTGTTATATGATCATCATCTCCTGTGGGACTCCCTGTTCCTTGTTCCTGGCTGTTGGAGAGCCGCACGTGCACGCTGGGAACGCACGGTGATGTAATTGTTTTAGGCCGCGAAAAGAGATCTTCCCCCGGGAGGAAGGGGAAATTACCCTCTCAAACGAGAAAAAAATGGTGCGCCGTTCGCGAAACTTGGGTTTTTTCGCGCGGCAGCCCCTGGCAGCCCCTGGCAAACCCTCGCCGCCCCTCGCCGCCCCTGGCAGCCCCTGGCAGCCCTGCGCGCTCGCCAAAATCCATCCTAAAACAACACGCGTGTGTTCCTGCAGCAGGCGTCGGGCGTCGATCTGTTTTGCATACAAATGGTGCATATGGAATGGAAACTCTGTGGATTATAAAAAATACAACAATCCCCAAACCATCAACTTCAAACATCTTGCAACTCTGTGGGAACCAGACAAAATGGTGCATCTGGAAGTGTACAGAAGAGCGAAAACTACTACAACAGGAGAGTTCTACTCGGACCTCGAGAAAGTCACCGACCTCCAGGTCACGTCTGGCTCGACCGTGGCCATGTCGATCGCACAAACAGACTCGGAATCGGCCGCCACCGCCACCATCAGCTCCCTCTTGGGCGTGTCCGACTCCGCATCTGCTACGTTCATAGCCACCGCCAGCGGTGACTCGATCCTCACAAAAATGCTCACAGACTCCAGTTCAAGCCCCGGCTCAGCCACGAGGTCCGCAGCCCCTTCATTTGCATCCGCATCCGCGTCCGCGTCCCACGCGTCGCTATCGTCATCCTACACGTCTTCTGCTGCTGCTCCATCCTCCGTGTCCGCCACTGCATCGTCCTCTGCCGCCGCCGCCCCTCGCACCACGAAGAAGCGCGTTTTCGTGTGCGGGATGCTCGCCATGTCTTTGCTCACCGCTCTATAGTCAATAGATGTATTTAATGATCCAAAACACGACGAGCGAAGCGAGTCGTGACCGAGTAAGTCCTGATTGAGTACATTGTGACCGAGTCCTGAGCAACTCTGAATGCTCGGGGCACACTCCTCGCTTCCCTCGATGTGAGCTCCGACGGGTCACGTGACGCGGCCCAGGGCTAGCAGCCCTCAGCTGGTAGTGCACGCACCAAATGTCGCACACGCACACGATTTTTTTTTTTTTTTTCACTCCTCTTCAATCAAGTACATAAACTTTTTTTCGATTTTTCAAATCTTCTTCCTAACCGTTTTGTCCTCTCTTCCCCCCCTCCCAACCATCACACATCAATCACAATGGCTCCAATCGTAAGTACCCGTGCAAAAGGAATACACCTTCTGCGTATTTGAAAAGCTTCACCTCGCTGGCGGTTATAGTGAATGTCTGTGCAGAACGATTTCACAGTTGTGCTGCACAGCTCATATTTAACCTGATACTCGGCAAACGCAACACTCCGTTCGCCGTGCTATCGAACCCCCCTTCACAACCCTCATGCTATGCTGTCCGCGGCACAAGAGATGGAACCTTATCCTCACTTCTCTGTGCCGTTGTGTGCGGTAGGCTTTTTGAATATGTATAGCTGGCTGTATTGTCGAAACGTCGACAACTAACGCAATGCCCTGCTGTAGACCAAGAAGTCCCAGAAAGTCGCCAAGAAGTTTGTCGTTGACTGCAGCGCTCCAGTCGAGAACGGTGTCCTCGACCCAGCCGCCTACGTCAAGTACCTTGTTGAGCACATCAAGGTTGACGGTCACGTGAGCAACCTCGGTAACGAGATCACCGTTTCCCAGGAAGGTGCCTCCAAGGTTGTTGTTGTTTCCACCACCAAGTTCTCTGGTAAGTACCTCAAGTACCTTTCCAAGAGATACCTCAAGAAGAACCAGATCAGAGACTGGATCAGATTCGTTTCTGTCAAGAAGAACGAGTACCAACTGCAATTCTACTCTGTTGCTGTCGATGACGAGGAGGAGGACGAGGAGTAAGCGCCACGAGCCTGAACTTATTTTCTGTATAATCTCATTATTCGACTAATAATTCATCTGGCTGCTTTTGCTTCCAACACTTGTACAATTTAATGGTTTTTATTTGGGTGAAGATTTTAACGATAAAAAAGTATTAATTAAAAGTTCGATAAGTGTCCGAAAACGGAACAAGAAAAATAGAAATAAAAAGTAGACCCAAAAAAAAAAAAAAAATATCTAGAAAATAATAGTTGTTCTTTTGTTTGCCTTCGAACAGAGAGTTGGTGTTTTTTGAGGGCCTAAAAGGGACAACAGTCGGTGATCCATACACGAAATCAAGAGCTTTTGACTCTGCCACGCCAATTGCAACAGATTCCGCGCCCCCACGCCATTATGGATTACGTTAACCACAGTGGCGACTCCCTCTCAAAGTTAGAGGCTCTTCGAAATAGAGATAGCATGGCGGTCTCGGGGGTTCTTTTGCGAAGCGACACCGACCTCTCGATCGCAGGACTCTCTGCGGCGGCTCCCGCGGTGCCAGCGGCGCCGGCGGTGTCCGAGGTGCCCGAGGTGCCGGCGCCGGCGCAGGATGATGAGGATTTCATCGAGTTTCAGATGTCGGAGCCCAGAAGAGGCATGGGTGAGTCTGTCACGGTGGTCAGCAGAGAGTTTTCCAAAGCCGTTCGCGACACTGTCGAGCCAGAGGAGGTTTCTGGTGCCGCAGGAGACGGCGAAATCGAGGTTTCGGGTGCAGATCGGAGCCACAACTCGACGTTTGACGACGATTCCGACGACGATGACGAGGAGTGGAAAGAAATGGACACGCAGTTGAACGAGACGGATTTTTACAACATCAAGGGCGAGAAAATAGAGTCGTTTGTGCACAGTTCCGAAACGCTGAACAAACGCGCACAGTCGGTTTCGGCAAACGAGTCACAGACTGCGATGCTGCTTCGAAAGTTGCACCTGAACCAGAGCAAAGAGGACACAGACACAGCAAAACCAGACGCCGCAGCCTCGGACAGTGCCGTTCGTGGGTACACGCGTATCGCGGCCGAGGAGCAGGCGTCGAAGTTTCTCGAGATGAACGAGAAGTTTGACTATTTGTTTCAAAACGAAAACTCGAATTTGCGCAAGTTGCACAACTCTGCCGGAACTCTCGAGGACGACGAGAAAGACTTGAGCTCCACCGATGCGTCTGCGACCGAGCTGAACCCGACAAACCAGCTTTGTTCGACGAAATCAATGCTCACAGAACCACAAAAGATTGCGTACGCAGCGCTTGTGAAGCTGACCGTGTTTCAGTTGCACTACGATCTGTCGCAGGTCCGCGGCTCAGGGTCTGTGAGTGTGTTGAAGAAGATTGCAAACGCGCAGAAGTCGTTCACGCGGTGGAGTATGGGTGTGATGACGCAATTGTACGAACATTTGGGCGTGAAGGAAGGTAGAGAGCGAGAGATGATTGAGAATCTGAGTTGTCACGGTGTTGTTGCCGAGGATCTTGTCGGGTGGCTCGATGTGAATCTGACGATTGCGAATCCGCTCGCGTCGAACGAGGACGTTCAGGTGATTGGGATCGACTCGTCGAACGCGACTTTGGACATTGACATTCGGTGGACGTTGGTCTGTGACTTGTTTCTGATCTTGCTGGAATCGTCGACCTACGATGCGCGGTCGCGGACGCTGCTGATCAAGTTTGCGAGCTCGATAGGAATCAAGAACCTCGAGGTTTATCAGTTTGAGCGTCGGATCACCGATGCGATGGAGATGGACGAGTCTTTGGCCCGACTCAACAATGCTCAGACTTGGAATGAAAAAGACATAATCAAGGAACACAAGCGCAAGTTCTACAAGCAAAAGCTGGTGAAGATTGGGTTTGCGACGGTTGCAGGAGGTCTTGTTATTGGGCTGAGTGCGGGAATGCTTGCTCCGGTCATTGGAGCTGGTCTTGCAGCGGGTCTCACCACGATAGGAATTGGAGGAACGTCTGGGTTTCTTGCTGGAACTGCTGGAACCACGATCATCACGTCGACTGGTGTTTTGACAGGAATGCGGATTGGTAAGAACGGTATGGGTCGGCGTGTTGGGTCTGTTCAAACGTTTGAGTTCAAGCCGCTGCACAACACTGGGCGGGTGAACTTGATTCTCACGGTGAGTGGCTGGATGTCTGGTAAGATGGACGACATTCGGTTGCCATTCAGCACGGTGGATCCGGTGATGGGTGATTTGTATTCGCTTCTTTGGGAGCCTGAGATGCTCACAAGTATGGGACAAACCATCAACATCTTGGCTTCTGAGATTCTGGCTCAATCGATCCAGCAGATTCTGGGAAGTACCATTTTGATTGCACTTGTGGCTGCGATGCAACTCCCACTGTTGCTGTCGAAGTTGAGTTATCTGCTCGACAATCCGTGGAACGTTTCTCTGGACAGAGCGTGGAGTGCCGGGCTGGTTCTGGCAGACACTCTGCGTCGAGGGAAGCTTGGATTGCGGCCGATTACTCTTGTTGGATTCAGTTTGGGAGCGCGGTTGATTTACAGTTGTCTGCTTGACTTGGCCAAGACCGGGGACTATGGGCTTGTGGAGAATGTATTTTTGTTTGGGTCTCCGTTTGTGGTGAAGCAGGATCAAGTGGCTCTTGCACGGTCTGTTGTGAGCGGACGGTTTGTGAATGGGTACTCGAAAAAAGACTGGATTTTGGGGTATTTGTTCCGGGCGACTTCTGGTGGGCTCAGCAGCATTGCAGGTTTGACGACGATTGATCAGCTGGAAAATTTCAACTGTTCAGAGTATGTTGAAGGCCACATGGAGTATAGAAAGGTGATGCCGAAGCTGATGAAGGAGATGGAGTGGGAGGTTTTGAACGAGGAGTTTGTTGAGATTGACCAGCCGGACGAGGAGGAGACGGAGAGACAGCGGAAGCTGGTGCATGATTTCGAAGAGGCTTCGAAGAATCTAGGAGACAAGAAGAATCAGAAACGGTGGTACTCAAAGTTTTTGCGCAAGAAGAACAAGGATTGGTGGAGAATGTATGAGGAGGAGACGAAACAGCAGGAGGAGAAGCGGGAGAAAGAGGCTGCTGAAGGTGACGATTTGAAGGATCTGGAGAGCGAGAGCAGCAGTGTTGACACGGAGTCTGTTTCTGAGAGCGGCGGCAGCGGCAACGGGTTGTTTGATTTGGACGAGCTGCGTACGCAAATTGCGGAGATTGCACAGGAGGCACAGCATTTGAAGGAGTTCAAGCTCCGAAACAAGGGCGGTGGCGAAGGAGGCGAAGAGGAAGAAGAATCGTCCAAGCCCGAATTGGAGGTTGAAAAGAAGAGGTTATCGTCGAACGGATCATTGTTCAATATGACGGTTGTTCAGTCGCCCAAAATCGGAGAAAACTCTGGCGAAATGCGATCGTTTAGACTGAGTTCGGGCAGTTCTCCTGGCGAGGGACTTCGAAGAAACAACGGGCGTAACGGTCCGCGTGATTGTGTTCGTTCTCCGTCTTTGAACTTCAACGTTGTGAAATCGGAAGCTGCGAACGGAAATTCGTTGTTGGATTATTCGCAAATCAATGTGACGGAGCAACTGGAGGATTCCACAAAGAAAATCGCCAATCTGGCGGTGGAGTTGGACGAGGAGGACGAGTACGGGGGTGTATCCGTTCCGAAATCGGAACAGATTGAGATTTGTTTTGACGACGATATGGTTTTTTCGAGAGTTGAAGCTGAGGATGTGGTGGAGGCGACTGCGGAGAAGAGCGGTTTGAGAGGGGACTTTGATTACGACGACGAAGACGAGTTTCCTCGGGAGGAGCGCAACATAGAGATCACATTTGCCTAGAGCGCATACAAATGACGAGCGAAGCGAGTCATTCTTAGCACGATTGATGAACTTTATAAACAGCGAGCGAGGCGAGCGATCAACAAGCGAAGACGAGCGAAGACGAGCGAAGCGAGTCGTGAGTGAGTCGTGAGTGAGGCATCTCGAAAATTGCTTTGCATCTCAAAGAATTGCTTAATATTTGCCTAGAGCGCGTACAAATTAGCACAATTGATGAACTTTATAAACAGCGAGGCGAGCTCAATGACGAGCGAGGCGAGCTCAATGACGAGCGAGGCGAGCTCAATGACAAGCGAAGCGAGTCATTCAGTCATGTCCTTTTGGTGTGTCACTTTGATAAGTTGTAGTCGATTAATTCAGTCATGACTCAGTCATGACACACTTATGACTCGCTTCGCTCGTCATTTGCTTCGCTCGTCATTTGCTTCGCTCGTCATTTGCTGTGCTCGTCATAATTACCACTTCTATTCCAACTCTACGTAGCGAATAAAACAAACCTACACAGTGGTCACCTACAAGAAGATCTGAGCATTTATATCCACCACACTGATAGCGAACGGAAGCTCAAACTTGGCCAAAACTTGTGGATGCAAAACACCGATGGATCCAATGTTCTGGACCGGGTCGTCCTGCTTGGCACGGTAGAGAACCTTGGCACCTCTTCCAGGGAAGTACATCTTGACAGAGTCGTCCTGCTCGATCCAGAAACCTTTGGCTCCCGTTTTGGACTCCTCCAGAGAAAGCCATGGGGTTCTCATGGTCTGCATGATCTTGGCCAACAAACCTTGGATCAGATCGAAACCAGAGGTCTTTCCGGCATAAGCAGCGCACCAGTTTCTCTGGTTGGAGGCGCCTCTTTCGGAGTCGTCTTTGAAAACCACATCGCCGGCCTCAAACACTTTGATTGGCAAAGAATGGTCCTTGTTCTCCTTGATGGTCTTGAGGATTCCAGGGACCAGAGTGGTTCTCACCACCTGGTACTCAACGGTCTTTGGGTTGGAAAGTTTGACGGCCTTGGAGTCGTCAAAGTTGTTGAGGAACGCAAAGTTCTCGTCGTGCGAGCACAAAGTCAGCGGCATCACCTCGAGCCAGCCACTTTGAGCCGAAACGGTTCTGAGAATGTCACTCACCTTGTTGATTGGCAGCGGTTGGGCAACGGTGGCTGCGGTCTTTGGGAAGGTCTTCTTCAAGTTGTCGTAACCGTAAGCAATGGCACAGTCTTCGAGAATGTCACACTGATGCAAGATGTCAGGCCTGGTGATCGGAATGGTGACGTCGATGAGGTCCTTGTTGGTGCTTGATGGGGCCGCTTGGACAGACATCTTGGACAGCAGCTCGCAAATCTCGGCTGGAGAAAGCTGCAAACCAAGACACGAGTTGATGTACGGAACTTCGGCACTCAGAACACGCTCCTTCAGGTTCGGACACACACGGGTCTCGCCGTTGTGCTCGGAAATCACTTGCACAGGCTCAATGGTGAACGGCTCCTCGCAGTATCTCGAAAACATCGCAACCAGCTGGTTCACCACAATCTCCAGCTTCGTTCTGTCGGTTCCGGTGATATCGAGGAACACGTTGGTGGTGTTGAGAGTGATCTTGGAGTGGTTGCTGTTGATCACCGGAGGCATCGAGCACACGGTTCTGTTGGCATCGAGAATCACCGGATAAACAGGCGAGTCTCTGATGATCGGAAGATACTTGCCGAGGTTCTTGTCCTTGTCGTAGAACTCCATCAGCTCGTTGCCGTCCATGACTTTTGTTTGGTTGAGCGGGGCAAACTTGATTTCAGACGGAGCGAGTGCTTCGTACGTGAAAGGTGGTGTAAGGGTGTCGAGATCGTGAGTGCCCATCGCCACCAAAGTTCTATGACGACACAGGTTTGTGTGCAACTTGTCCTGCAGAGCAATAAACGAGTCGTACGAGCGCTGTGTAAACTTGATGCCCCTGAGAATCGCACCGCACGCGTACGGTCTCACTTGCTCGACCGATGGCTTGATCGTGAGCGAAATCTCGGGCTTGGCCGGCTTCAAGGCGTACTTTGGCGCTGGAACACGGCCCAGGTACTCGTTCAGGGCCTGTGCAATTCCCTCGATACACAGCATGTCGTATCTGTTGGCGCCGATCTCGATCTTGAGCTGCGGACGCTCGTCCGTGCCCTTCACGTCCTCGGTGGTATCCTCATCGAGTTCGATACCAAACTGGAAACACAGCTCGTCAAACTCTTCCGTGGTGTACGTGCGGCCCAGGAGCTCGAAGAGGTCCGCCTTGTCCACAGCGATAGTTGGCATGTTGGCGTTGGTGCGGTGTGGGTGTTTGTTGGTGTACTGGAGAGGGAGAGAGGCCTCTTTTTTTTTTCTCTAGTTTTTTGTTCTCAAGTTTGTCTTGTTTTATTTCGTCGGCAAGCTCAAAATTTTTTTTGTTTTTTGGAGCTCGCGGGCGCGCGCGTCAGCAATTACATAAGCACAGGCGGGTAACGGCGAGGGCGACTTTTCAAAAAAAAAAACCACACAATCCCGCACACCCGTGCACCACTGCCAATTTTCCAGCTGCTATCACAGAAAATGAGGTGGTATCTTAGAACTTGAAGCTCTGGCTCAACCACGTCTCTTCACCGAACCTAACCACTCCAGACACACGCAAGCACCCCGCAATACAAAATGTCCGCTAACAGAGTCAAGGCGTTCGATAAAACCATGAAATTGCTCCTTGTTGGAGACTCCGGAGTTGGGAAATCGTGTCTTTTGCTGAGGTTTGTGGATGATAAATTCAATCCATCGTTCATCACCACGATCGGTATCGACTTCAAGATCAAAACCATCGACATCAACGGCACCAAGATCAAGCTCCAGGTCTGGGACACCGCCGGACAGGAAAGATTCCGCACAATCACTACCGCCTACTACCGTGGCGCGATGGGGATCATTATAGTTTACGATGTTTGCGACGAAAACTCGTTTGAATCGGTCAAAAAATGGTACCAAACTGTCAACCAACACGCCAAAGACGAGGCTCAATTGTTCTTGGTGGGAAACAAGTGCGACGACGACGAGTCCAGACAGGTGTCCACAAAACAAGGAGAGCTGTTGGGACAAGAGCTCGGCCTGCCGTTCATGGAAGCCAGCGCTAAGTCTGGAACCAACGTCAACGACGTGTTCTACAAGCTGGCCAACCTGATTCTTGAAAAGAGCGGCGACGAGCTCAACGCCCAACAACAGGACGCCAAACTCAACGTCAACCAGGCCAACTCGGCCGGATCCGGATCGAGCTGTTGCTAGTTAACTGCCCACCGTTTGTTTGCTGTCACCTGTTTTGTGTGACGGGTCTATTTTACCTTTTGTTTTGTGTCTAGTCTAGTGCACTTTCTATACGATAAGCAAGGTGTGTTTTTACTTGTGAATGTATGCGGTATGGTTGTTTCCCAAACGATAACAGCTTCATAGAAGCATTCGTAGAGATTAGGAATATACCGCCACAACCCCCACCGACTCCAACGGACATCGAACTCAATCGTTTGCCACCCATCCTCACGCCCCAGAGGGCGCAAAGACGGCTGTCATCCGAGAATTCAAGAAGCCTTCATAATCCGGAGCCCGTGAAAGGCTGCTTGTTTTACAATCCCTCGACGGAGCATACCCTGTATCATAGTCCCGATCAGATCGGAACGTCCCCCCATCAAATACCCTAATGGGTAGACAGGACGATTGGTACTAGCTGCACATTTCATATGAAAAGCGTCGACTAATGCACTCTTGGCTGGACACTGAAGCTCCACAAGGGAGCACGAACCGCACGCAGACCGAGGTCCACGAGCAGCCAGGTCCTCACCAAGGTGAAGATTGCTTGAGGAAAGAAAAAACCAAAGCAGAAAGACAAGAAGGCAAACAAGGGAGAATTGTCCCTTTTATAGTAGCGAGGAGAAAAGAAGAAGAAAAATTTTTTTTTCGCCTTGGCCAACTACAGCCCCAATTGTTCTTGATTGGGACAGAATGGGGCGGTAGAAACTTTCCAAAAAAAAAAAAAAAAATTCAGCCTCAAGAAACTTGCTAGATCTCTCTCTACTGTCCTGCTTCTGTTCACCCTTGCAACCCTCCAACCACCCAGAATGAGCAGACGAATAGCCAGATCAAAGGCCCGGCGCCAGGAAAAGCTCGAGGAAAATGACGGTTACCCGGAACACTTGAACATCGCCAAAATCTCACAGCTTCCGTCGTGCTCTCCCAAGTCGCTCTCGGAGCTCGAGATGCTAGCGCTGTTTCAACAGTGGCTGTCGCAATACGAGGGTGTTGACGACGAAATCGACGGCGCCGACGGCGACGACGACGGCGAAGGAGACGGTGCTCTCTACCAGACGATCCAGGCCGTGAAAAGCGACCTCTTCAACAGAAACTATCTCGAGGCCTTTTCCACGGCTACCAAGAGACAAGCATATGCCCTCAGATGGAGCTCGTCTCGTGCTCTCGCGTACTCGTCGTTTTTTGCCACACAGCCGCAAATCAGCGAAATGCTCTCAAACACAGCAGACCTGAATGTTCTGGCAATTGGGGCAGGAGCAGGCGCGGAATTGGTGGCATTTGGTAGCATTCTCTCCAAAGCTCTAGAGTTGGAATCCATCGGAGAGAGTTTTGCCAGAAACTGGCACGTGACCGCAATCGACATCGCCGATTGGTCCAACATCGCAGAGGATATCGACAGATACATACAAACGAACTGGGTTGCTCCGAAGTCGATCAACACGACACACACTGTGAGATTTGATTTCTCCAACCAGGACATACTGAACGTAGACGAGTCTTTGAAACAAAATTTCTCCAAACTGAACTTGATTACGTCATGTTTCACCACGAACGAGCTGTTCGCAGAAGACCGTGTGAAGTCGATCCAGCTGCTCAAGACGCTGTCTGCGACGTGCCAGACGGGGACACTGTTTCTGATCCTCGAGTCAGCAGGCTCGTTTTCGCACATCACCATTGGAACCAAGAAATTCCCGATTTTTTTCCTCATCGATACCATTTTGTGCGGGAAACCGGGCGAACCGGGTTCCGGGGCGTGGGAGATTGTCGACCAGAAGGACTCGGTCTGGTACAGGGTCAGTGGACAGGTCGAATACCCTCTCAAGCTCGAGAACATGAGATTCTTTTACAGACTGTATAGAAAACTTTAAGGGTGCGGCGTTGCGGAATGAAAGGAAAAAAAAAATACGCGGTGTACGGGTTTTGGTAGCAGGATTTTGAACGGTATTACCAATAACGAACTCAGTGTCACTGCGACGTGTTGGCCATCTCGACAATGTTGGCCAAAGAACCGCCTGCGATTGCCGGTTTGTGGTGGTGGCTTATGGCGGGGATTTCATCCTTCCCACCTTCGGCCATGCCCGACCCATATCCGCCGCCTCCAGGCGTAAGAATGGCAACGTACATGCCCTTTTCCAAGCTCACGTCGGCAAACGCTCCAAGAAGGAACCACTTGATCTTCCCGTCGGCCCCCAATCTGCCTATTTTGTTGACTCCCCGCTGGCCGTTGCAGCCCCCCTCCATTCCGTACGGACTGGTTGTTCGTCTATACGAAGACACTGTAACCTTGATATCGGACGTGAACTGGATGATTCTCTGCAAGCCGTCGCCGCCGGCCCAGCGCCCGGTACCACCCGTTCCACGGCGGATGCTCCAGTCCCGGAGGATGCACGGGTACCGCTTTTCGAGCACCTCCGGGTCGGTGATCTTGGTGTTGGTCATATGGCATTGGGTACCGGAAAAGCCATTGGATCCGTTCGTAGCACCGCTCCCGGCGCCAACCGTCTCGACCATGCCGAAACCTTTGACGAGTTTCCCGTTTTCCATGCCTCCTTTACCGAAAATGAGTGCGTTCATCGAGCCTGGACCCCCGCCGGTGACCCGGTACGCCTTGAGGATCGTTTCCGTGATCATCTGGGAGCCCCCGCCGTTGCCTGCGTTGACGGCAGCTTCTGCGGTCGGGTTCATGATGGTTCCCTCGGGCACTATGATGGTGATTGGCACGAGACAGCCTTCGTTGAGCGGGACCTCCTGGTTGATGAGACAGCGGAGCGTGTAGATGACACAGGCGTGAGAAACGGCGATTGGCGAGTTTTGAGGGCTGTAAACTTGCTCGGACGTTCCGGTGAAGTCGTAGACGGCAGAACCTTCCTTTTCGTCGATGCTGATGGTGCACGTGATCTGGGCGCCTGTGTCGAGCACTTCCGTGGCGCGCAGCGGAAGATGGCCTCGATGGGCCCGTGCAAGAGTGCGCAGAGCGCTGCGCACTGCAGACTCGGCTGTCTTCTTGACGCTTTTCATGTAGAAAAGCACGGTTTCGACCCCGTACTCGCGGAAAAGGTCCTTCAGCAGGCTGATTCCGCGCTGGTTGGCCGCCACCTGAGCCTTGAGGTCCGAAATGTTGTCCTCGAGCTTACGGGACGGCGACGAGCCAGGACAGAGCGCGGGCTCAACATAGAAGCGTTGGTGCAACCCTTCGTAGTCGAACTGGCCGCGTGCAACCACTTTCCAAGCGACAAACTGCGCCCCTTCCTGAGCAAGAGTGGTAGCAGACTGCGGACTGGACCCCGGGGTGAGGCCGCCAATTTCAGCGTGGTGAGCACGGCAGGCTGTGAAGAAGCGGATGCGTCCTTCGATGAACACCGGCGAAATCAACGTGATGTCTGGAAGGTGTGTTCCGCCGGCCTTGGGGTGGTTGGTAGCCAGAACGTCTCCCTCGTGGATGTTGTCTCCCCAGTATTGAATGGCGTACTTGATCGAGAACGACATCGAGCCGAGGTGCACTGGAACGTGGGGCGCGTTGGCAGTGAGGTTCCCGTCTTCGTCAAACAGAGCGCACGAGAAGTCGAGCCGTTCCTTGATGTTGGCTGACACAGAAATCTTCTGCAGCGTGCGACCCATATCCTCGGCAATGAACATGAACCGGTTCGAAAACACCGACAGCAGGATCGGGTCGGCGTGCTGGAGAGAGAGTTCTGTGCTGCCGCTGCTGCCGCCACTGCCGCTGCTGCTGCTGTTCCGCGGGGCCACGTCCAGGACGATGTGCCGCGGCAGATTGATGGCCGTTGCACGCGGAGTCACGAGGATCGTCTGGGTCTCGTCCAGAATGAGTGCAGGGCCGGCAACCACGTCTCCAACCTCGAGATCAGCCAGTCTATACACTTTACAGGGCATCACTCCCTCGTCGAATGCAACGTTCTGCGAGCCGGTCTCGACGCCTGGGCCAACGGGCTGCTGAGCGACGGTCTCGAGGTCACGGTACGGCGAGCGCTCGCGCACTTTCGACAGCACTCCGGTGCCACGCACACGCAAGTCGTGCACGAGCACCATGCGCGTGTCGTCTACAAACGTGAACTGGCGCAGATGTGTGTCGCGGAACAGGGCGTGCATGTCGGCTCCCGGAGCATATGGGATCATCAGCCGGGTATCTGACCCCTGGTACCCCATGTGGAAGTACACCTCGTACGAGATGTGCTCGTCGGCGAGCCCTTGGGATAGCAGCGCCGACCTCACGCTTTTTCTGAGCTGGTCGCACTGCGCGAGCAGATTCGGCAGATTTTCCGCGCAAAACGCAGTGCTGCACGGAATTTGTTTTTCCACCACAGTGTCCGCGAGAGCGATTCCGTACGCAGAAAGCACCGACGAGTACTTGTGCACCACGACACGGCGGATGCCCAGCAGCTCCGCCATGGGCGCCGCGTGCTGGCCGCCTGCGCCGCCGAACGAAGCGAGGTTGTGGCGCCCCAAATCGTAGCCTTTCGACTCGGTCAGTGTGCGAATCAGTTTCGCCATGTTGTAGTTCGCGACCTTCAGGAAACCCAGAGCGATCTGTTCGACGCTCTTGGGCTCTGTTTCGGCGTTGTCGCTATTGATCTGCTCTGTGAGCAGCTTGAACTTGCTCCACGACGCTTCTGCGTCGAGCGGTTCGTCTGCGTTTGGCCCAAAGATCCGTGGGAATTGCTCGGGAACAATGCGTCCCGTCACCAGGTTAGCGTCGGTCACAGTGAGAGGGCCCCCTTTCCGATAGCAAGCTGGTCCCGGGTGCGAGCCGGCGGACTCGGGGCCCACGGCGAAGATGCCGTGACGGTACGCGAGCACCGACCCGCCGCCCGCGGCCACCGTGTTGATGTCGAGCTGCGGAGTGCTGATGCTGATTCCTGCAGTCTGCGTCTCAAGAACGTGCTCGTACCGGCCAGCGTACCGCGAAACGTCGGTCGAGGTTCCGCCCATGTCGAATCCGATGATCGGCACTTTGTACTCTGGGTCATAGCATGTCTCTGCCTCGCCAACAACGCCTCCGGCAGGCCCTGAAAGCAGCGCTTTGAGCCCGGTGAAGTTCTCGTGGGTGCACAGTCCACCGTCCGATTGCATGAACTCGAGTCTCGTGTGCTGCTCGAATCCTGGTGCAAACCCGCGCAGCAACCCGCGGATGTACTCCTGAACCACAGGCGTCAAGTAGGCGTCCAGCACCGTTGACTGTGCTCGTGGGAGCACTTTCACCATCGGGATGATCTCGTGGGACGTGGTCACGCACTTGAACCCGAGCTCGCGAGCCAGTTTCGCCAGCTTCTGCTCGTGTTCTTGGAAGTTGTAGCCGAAAACGAGACATATCGCAACGCTTTCGAAACCGTTGCTGCGCAGTCTGCGCAGCTCCCGTTCCGCCTGAGCGGTGTCGAGCGGCCGCAAAACCTCGAAAACCTCGCCTGTTTCGCCACAGACGTACTTTTTACCGTCTATAAGGGCAGAACAGTCGTCGCCGAGCGGATCCTCGCTGTAGGCGCTCATGGTGACCCGCTCTTCGATTTCCACCACCTCTTCGTACAAGACGCCTGGTTTGGTGATTTGCAGTGCAAAAAGGTCTGGTCTTGTCTGGTCGCCGATCTCAAGCAGGTCTTTGAATCCACGGGTCGTGAGAAAGGCGCATTTGGCTCCCTTGCGCTCGAGAAGCGCATTGGTGGCCACGGTAGTTCCAAGGCGGATCGAAGACACAGCAGAGGTGTCCAGCAACGTTCCCCGAGAAATTGGCTTCTGGTGAACGTGCTCAAGCACTTTACGGATTCCTTCGATGTTGGCATCGTCATAGTTGGCCGGGTCGACGGAGAGAAGCTTGAAGAGGTAGTCTGGTTGGCCAGGAATGATGGCGAGGAAGTCGGTGACTGAATTGTTAGTAGATGGAAGAGAACGACGGAGCAGCGCGAGTTGTTCTGCAACTGGTTGGCCGCAGGCTCTCGTATCTCGGTTGGGCTCACTTACAGGTTCCCCCTCTGTCGATTGCAATTTTAACTCCCTTCATTGGATGGTTGTCGCTGCTGACGATCGGTCTTTTTCAGTCTTCACTAGAGCAGCGAAGATACCTCCTTATACCGTGTCTGGCTCGTCCAGAAGTAGTAATGACGGTGATAAGTCTCCGAAAATGGAGATAAGACTCTGCGAGTGTGAATCGAGATAACACTTCAAAAGTGTCCGCGATAGGGGCGGGATCTGTTGCTAAAAGATTTCCAAGTTATTGTCATGCAGGTTCCGTGACAGTCCAATTCGAGCCGCACAGCCGCACAGCCGCACTCCTGTGATAAGAACATACTGGCGAGGAGCTCGGTGAGCGGTGGAGACAAGACCACTCACCCATAACAATATTCTTCAAAATCTGGCAAACTGGGTCGCAAGTTTATTTGGTAGCAGGTGGTAGAATTTTATTTGGCAGCAGGTGGTAGAATTTTATTTGGTAGCAACTCGAAAAAACTTTTTTTTTGCATTATACAGCTATCTGAGTGTTTCAACTTCCTTCAAACCATCTTCTGACTAGCAGAGATGAGACAGGCTGAGGCTGATGGCTCGCTCCGCTAGACACTCAACATCGCTCACCCCTTCATTGACTCGCTCCGCTCGTCAATGGTAACAACACTCGTAATCAGATGTCCCTTCTCGGCGCTCCTCACATTCTCGAACTGGTCAACCTCGATATCGTTCAAAGCATTCTGGGTGGCCTCGTCCTTGTCGAAAATCAAAGCAATCTCCTCGAGGGAGTGTCCCTTGGTCTCTGGGAACGTGAAGTACATCACAATGATGATCACCACTTGCACCCCAAGATACACGCAGTAGTACTTCCAGGCGATGGCCTTGAGGGCGATTCCGTTGACAAAGATGTTGAAGAACTGCGTCACGTTGAGACTGAACATCGCCGTGAACAGGCCTTTGGATCTCGTGTTCTGCGGCCACAGCTCTGCCGGGTACGCAGTCACCAGCGGCGTGAAAGACACCTGGTAGAACCCGTAGCAGATGAAGATAAACGCAATGATGGCGTTTCCAACGTCCTTGCCCTGCTCCTGGTAAACGGCCGTGATGGTGGTGAGCGGGATGTAGAAAATGAAGAGCCCCACCATTGACAACAGGAACAGACGCCGTCTTCCGACGCGGTCGACGATCAAGGCTCCGAGAAGAGCAAAAATAAAGTTATACAGCTGCAAGAAAGCATTGATCAGCGTCTGTTTGAGCACCGAGGTGATTCCAACCGACTCCAGAACCGTTGTCAGGTAGGATCCCAGAATCCCGACACCGCAGAACGAGAGAGCCGCTCCGACGAAACAGCTCACAAACAGCCGCCGGCGGTTTCCCGGCGTTGCTATAAGCGATCTCCACGAGGAGACGTTGTTGATCTTCTGTGCCTCGATGGAACCGAGAATCTCCTTCATCTCGAGCTCCACGAGCGGGAAGTACTCCGGCTCGTTGTTGGCGTGCAGATCCAAGAGCACCTGGTGAGCCTTCTCGATCTGGCCGCGCGCTGCAAGCCATCTTGGGCTTTCTGGGGCCGTGATCAGGATTGGTAGCAGCACGAGCGGCAGAGCAGCCTGCAACGCGAGCGGGACTCTCCAGGAGATGTTTCCGGCGAGATACCGCGTGCCGAAGATGATCCAGGCCGCCAGCGTGGCCCCGAGATTGAACATGGCGTGGTACGCGGCCGAGAACTTGCCGCGGTGCAGCGGGAACGCAGTCTCGTTGATGTAGAGACTGGCGGAGTAGTTGGTGGCAAAGGAGAACCCGATGAGAATACGGCCCATGATGTACGCGACGTGGTTCTGCGCGGACGACGCGACGATGGCGCCGAGCCATACAAAGCACGAGGTCGCGAAGATCACAATCTTCCTTCCGAATCGGTCGCAGAAGTAAGGCACAAAGAAGATCAGAGCGCACGTTGCAATGAACGGACACGCATTGATGAAGCCGAGCCACGTGCCCGTTGGATAGTCCATGAACTCCTTCCACTGCACAATGGCCTGCACCGAGTTTGTCAGCGACGAGTCGTAGCCGATGGATGCGGCGTAGAGCATGAAGTTGATGCAGATGATGTTGAGCTTGACGATGTTGGGCCGCTGGTACCATTTTCTAGTTTCTACAGGCAGAACGGCCGCGATCTTGTCGCCCGTTGCGTCCGAGACTCCTCCCATGATTGCGTGTTAGTGTTCTGGCTCGTACTGCTACAAACTGTGTGCTCTGCGGATTCCATTACTGCACATTTATAGCTCGAAACCGAAAGTCTCGATCTCGCATCCTGAAAATTCGAGGTGCGAGAATGCGCTTTTCTTATCAGTAGCTTTTTCCAGCCAAGATAAGAAGAGATAAGAATTTTTTTTTTTTTTTTGGATTTTTTTTTTTTTCTATCTCTGGATCGGTGGATACAGACACCATTTGGGTCGTGCCAAAAAAGGCAATTATGGCCCGCAATCGCTGGCCCGCACCGACCTAAACAAAGTCCACGTCTGAAATCTCCACGAGGGTCTTGTTCAGCTTCCAGTTTGCCCGCGGGCGCGCGTCGTCGACCGGCTCGTTGCGCCACATCCACAGCTCTGCAGCCTCCGCAGCAAGCGTTCCCTCGATCCTAGCAAGAATGCGCTCGCCGATTACGGGCAGAAACTTGAACCCGTGGCCCGAGTCGCCCGACGCAACGTACAGCCCCGGGCGTTCTGGAACGGCGTCGATGATGAAGTCGGAATTCGACGTATCGGCAATCCAGCACGTCTTGCTGTCGACAAACGGCCGCTCCGCAAGACCCGTGTGTGGAAGGTACCGGCGCAGCAGCTCGCGCCCGCGGCCCACGAGCTCGCGCGGGATCGTGTCGGACGGGTTGTCGCGCTTGTAGCGCGGCAGCGAAACCGTTCTGACTCCGGCTCCGATTCCGGTTCCGCTGCAACCTTGAGGATTCGCAACACTGTTGCGGGTAGCAAGTCCGTTCACGCACACTTTCAGCAGCCCTGTCTCGGGATCGGGCGGGAAAAAGTAGCCCAGACCTGCGTCAAATATCACTGGGAGCCCTGCCAAACTCGCAGCCTCGTCGGCGTCCAGTTGAACGTGTGTCACAAACACTCCCGTGGCAGACTGTTTCCCGTACATGTCCACGACAGCCCCGGTATTGGCCCCGCACGCAACGAGAACCTTATCGGCCGAGTGCTGCGTGCCGTCCCGAGCAACAGCCGCTGTTTTCTCCCCCAAGCTCACCACTCCCGTCACGTCGCCGGCGGCTCCAAACACAAACTTCACTCCAAAACGACAGGCGATTTCGTAAGCAGCCACCAGAGCATTCGCCGAATGAGCAAAGCCCGCCTCGCCGTTGTAGACGTAGAAACTATCGGGTGAAAAATCGACTTTGTCAAGAAACTTGAGGTCTCCAGCAAGCTCTGAGAAGCTTTCGAGCTCTTGTATTTTGGTTCCGTGGCCCAAAAACCGCAGCATTTCAATGCTCTTTTGGTCAAATTCGCGTCTCTGAGCATTCGACCGCGGAGTCACAGACAACCGTCCACATCCAGTGTACGTTTTCGAGTAGTCTGGGTCAGTACGCCAGCGTTCCATTGCCTCTAGACTCATCTGGGCATAAACGAGCTTGTCGTACTCGCACCGAATGATCTTGTTGTAGTCGTTCGACGCTGAATACGGCGACGGAACAGGGTGTTTGTCGACTGCAATGACGTCATAGCCCTTTCGTGCGGCCTCAATGGCCGTCGAAAGACCAAATACTCCGCATCCTACAACCAACAGCGACGGCATGTTTGTGGGTGAGTGGATGAGTGAGGGAGGATTTCAGGAGGGGAAGAAAATCAGGCAGTAAAAATGCTCTCAGATCTGGACCGATGGTTTCCAAATTTCTTTCGGATATTTCCCGTGCAAGGATGTGCTGACGTAATGCAGGCTGGAATGGTAAGTGTCTTGGCTTTGCTACACCTCGTTCATGTCTATAATAATGCAATGCGGATCTAATGTACAAACAAACGTAAAAAATGCGAGGTAAAAAACAACAGAATTGCTTCACAATCCAGCAACCAACATACTGAATCCCAAGACACCGGCAACAAGAGCCTTGGCCTTCCACTTGTTGTCACCGTCATACAGTCTCATTGGCGAGTTGGCAGCGTTGGTGGAGTTTGAGACCGAGGCAATCGAAGACTTGCCCTTTTTCACAGCAGAAGTCACCTTGCTCGAGATGACAGTCTCGTAGGTGGAACCACTGATCTCAATAGTGGATGTGTACTTGGTGTTGTATGTTGTGAAGGATGTTGAGGTGGCATCAGCAGCAGAAGCAGAGCCCAAGGCAGACGAAGCAAGCGTCGAAGCAGCAACACATCTGGCCCAGTAGCTGTTGGCACTCACGCATTGCAAGCCAGCTTGGCAGCAGGTGGCTCCAGTGTAATCGGCACCGCCACACTGCGCGTAGACTGCGCCGCACGTGGCTGAGGCGGACGAGGTAGACGAGAGAGCCATTTCGGTGGTAGCACTCGACGAAGATTCCTCAGAGGTGGTCGTGGCCAAAGAAGTGGCATTCTCGGAAGCCTCCCAGCTCTCTGTCTCGGAATTCCACCAGGTGTCGACGGTGGTAGATGGAGCAGACTCAGTTTCGGCGGACTCAGTTTGAGCGTAAGTCTCGGTGCCGGTGGCTGTGGCGGTGCCAGTGGCAAGTTCAGTCTCGGTAGCAGCAGTCTCAGTAGCGGCGGTTTTGGTAGCGGCAGTCTCTGTGGCGACCTCGGTGGCAGCTTCGGTCTCGGCCACGGTAGCGACGGCAGTAGAATCGGAACTTTCCTCTTCGACCTGAGAGTCGTCGAGACTTCCGTTCGAGCTGTAACCCTGGGCACTAACGGCCGCAGCCAGAAGCTGTGGCATAGCAAAGCCAACAACAAATGGGTTTGTGTAAAGCGATGGGAGAGTCATTATGAGTGTATTGGTTCTTCTGGTTTCTTCTTGACGGTTCGTGACTTGATTGACTATGAGATCCAGACAGATCAATTAGTTCAACCTCGGACTTGAAGTATCTTTTATATCGCGTACCTCATCGAGTACGCCAAGCCCGTCACCGGGCTTTGATGGCTCAGTCCTCGAGGCGCAAAAACCTTATGACAAGGCTTGTACAAACCAGCCATCCCCCCAGGTTTTATAGAATCATCTATATGCCACCACTTACACTTCCTAATTAGGAAAGATAATAACATTTTTCCAAAAAAAAAAAAAAAAAAGCTAAGCACAGCCGTGATCTCAGATCTCAGATCTTGCACTCAGTGGAAGTGAAACAGACCGTTCTAACCAGCTAACTCGGTCTTTGGTAGCTGAAGCTTGCGCACACCTTCTCCGTCTCATGCAAGCCTCGATGATGCATGCAACTGTTATCGTTTTTCCCGAACCGGTCGGGAACCGGTGGGTTAAACCAGAGAACAATCGCCATTACTACCCCTTTGGGTGCCGGTGATTGCGTAGACTAACACCAATGGGACAAGTCTTGGCTCCACGCTTGGCAACTGAAATCAGTGTTGTAGGTAGACAAATGTTATTACCTTTCCGTTTCCAGTAACTGCTCAAGGGGTATGACACATTGCTGTGAAATTCGCCCAGCGTGGTGGCCTTCACACCTCGCACCAGAAATGCCAGACAAATAATGGTACCATTACTTGTCAATGCAGTGATGAAATTCCGTACAGGCCCCGGCCCACTACCCACTTGTTAGCTGGTGGCGGAAACCAGCCAACTTTCCATTTGGATCTTCGCTAATCGAACGCCCACTTCCACGAAACCCCAACAACCGCGTGTTTTTTCTTGCCCCCTTTGGGAGATGTTATTGTAGAGAAAATCCCAAGAGCATCAAATATGTCACCCATTTAGCATACACTTTCGAAACCACCGTGTTTACAATTTTCCCAAAACGGCTAAAGTACCTATTCCGGAGTCTAATTATGGCTCGAGCCGCACTCCTGTGGACGCGCGGCTGTGCAATATTGGGCGAATCTCAGTGACTAAAAATAGAATTCGTGCTCGAGATCTGGAAACGCGAATTTTCCAGCTTGCATTATAAATAGCGTTGTAATTTCGTCTTTGAACCGTGTTTGTCTTAATTGTCTTTGTCCCTTTCTCCATCAGCATCAAGCATTCATCCTTATTAAAAAACAACTACACACAATCAAAAATGTCTAAGAACTCCACTATCTCTTTGGTCCAAACCGCTAACGTTGTTGGCTCCAACTCTTCCACTTCTGCCTCTTCGTCGTCTTCTGCCGGTGCCAGCTCCCTCATGACCCCAATCTCTTACTCCGGTTCTAACTCCAAGCTTGTTGCTCTGTTTGCTGGCTTGGTCACCCTCGGTGCCGTTGTCTCTGCTATGTAAAGAGACATCGCTTTCGACACGTGATCCGTGGTGTACACTATACTTGGGATAGGAGCAAGAGCCTCATGTCTCATTCTCTGCATTTATTTTTGGGTTTTTACTTTTGTTAGCTTACGTTGTGTTTAAGGTTAGCTTTAATGTATGAATATATCAAACACTAGCTTCTCTACGATTTCGAGTAACTTTTCAAAACGCGTCGTTCAATCTATTTCCGTGGTTACTTAATGGGGATTTTTTTTCTCGAGACACGAGTCAAAGTACTGTAGACTAATACAGCAGTCATTCAACCCAACGTTGGGATTTGAATCCTCAATAAGCTCAAACTTCTTCACATTGAACTTGATCAAATTGTCGCTTCCAGTTCCACTGGTCTCGTCGATCAGGTACAGCCGGCTGTCACGCTCCGGTAGCGTGTCTTTCAAACTCATGAAAGCTTTGGTGTTCAACATGAACTTCAGGTTGTTGTTGTAGTTTGGTGGACTGATGTTCAAGACAGCACCCGCAATGTATGGCACACTGTTTCTGTCAGGGTGCACTTGTCCAGAGGATGGTGGAGGCGGCATCGGCGAGTTTGTAGGAGAAACAAACGATGTAGAAGATGGCGTTCCCTTCGACAAAGAAAGCGACGTAATCAGCCCCGGCTGTTGTTGAGGGGTCAAAGATGTTGCTTGGCCCAAGCCTTGAATCTGCGACGATGTCTCAGAGATCTGAATCTTCAAAGAAATCAACACGTCATACAACAAGTTCTTGAGTCTGTAGTTCTTGTTCATCACGTTGTGGTTAAAAAGTTTGGTGAGATTCATCAGGAAAACATCTCTTTGCAAATTCACCGACCTCTTCAAAATAAGCTCTGCCAGAAAACTTTTGTGAATGAGAATAATCCTCGATAAAAGCATCGCCGCCTTCTCAAGATCTTTCACCATCTCAAGTGGATACTTTTTGTGCTCAATGTTCGAACAAAAGTACATCAATTTTTCCAGAGACAAGTTGAGTGAAAATACCAGCGAATCGCTCAAAACCAGCATGTTGTAACCGTTTGCCTTCATCCTCGAACAACTCGAAATGATGTCAATCAGAAAAGATGTGAGATTCCGATTGTTGATCACCAACCTCGGGAAACCTTCTGACCCAAGATATATCTCTTCACAGCAATAAAGAATCTTCCGCTTTGATTGACTGTCAATGTACTCAAATAAATCCCCAACAAGATGATTATCTCCGTCTCTCTGTGAAAGCTGCGTCAAAACTCCAAGGATCAGATCAGTCACTTTGACATTCAAATCATCCTCGTAACTTGCATTTTGGAACTGTTCCTCAACCAAAGTCTTGAACAAAAGCTGTGACAGAGGCAGGTTGAAATAGTTCAATTTTTCAATCGTGTAGTTTATCAAGTTCAATCCCTCGATACCTTTGCCTGAAGGGACATCCAAAATCGATAGTAGCAAATACTGAATTTGAAGCTTATCAGCATCATGATCATAGAGCATTTCGTGATACAGGTCTAAGTGCGTCGACACCAGATACCATATGGCATTCAATACCGTCCCACTGAACTTCCTAGGTTTTCTTGGTTCTGCTGCGTTTATTCTGCTGAGTTGGCCCGCTCCAGTGTTGTCAGAAGGACCTGAAAATGTCGCAGGGGGAGTCTGCGCGACTTGCACACTCCCCAGCTCGTGGAATGAGTTCATCACGTCAGCCACATTGACACCGTCATTGACCATATCCACATCGTGTGACGTTGTCGTTGGCTTCGATTCTGGAAGTGTATTCATCTTGAACGCACTGAACAGCTGCTGGAAGTATTCTTTGGGATGCTCAGTTCGATACTTTTTCTTTTGAATGCTGAAGACAAAAGCTTCCGTTTCGTACAAGCTCAGTTCATCGTTGAACAAAAGGTCCCAAATGAGCCTTTCTCCGCTCTTAGTTGAAAAATCATCTTTTGAATTGATCTCACTGAAGAGTTTAACAACTGCTTGTATTTCGATGTAATTCTCAACCACCAATTTCAAAACAAACCTCAAACTGTTGTCATAATCGAGAGACAACGTAGGAACAACAAATTTCTTCAAATGAGATATCAACACATTTTGGAAGCTGCTCGACTTCCAGCTACGGAGGCTTTTCAACAACTTGTCATAAGGTTGTTGATGTTCCGCATCGTCGTAGTTTTTCACCAAGTTCCAATATTGATTGATTGTCTGATTCAGAAAATGCGAGTATTCGGCAGCATTCAACAACCGCTCATACGAAGTAATTCCAAACTGACTGAGCTCCTCTAGTGTCATCGGAAATCCGTTCGATTGTTCTGAGTCAAGCATGTTGCCAAATTCAGGTCTTTTAGGCAGATATGCTTCATTGAAATATGTTTCACGGAAAACCTGGGATATATTAAACTTATTGGTCTCCGACCAAGAATTCAAAATCCCATGTATGACTTGATAGAGATTGGAATCTGAATCCTGTTCGCTTGGGAAACAACATACCAGTAATTCATCATTGTATGAAATCAATCTCAAAAGCATGAGCAATGTGTCCTGGGAGAGTCCATCTGCTTTTAAATCCAGGTAATGGATCAAGCATGAAATAAACTGAGGAAGTTTTTTGAACTCTTCTTCAAATAATCTGTGAAGAAGAAAAAGAGAATGACCACTGAGATTCAAGAGCTCGCCTCTCTCTTTCAAACTCACTTCAAACTGTTCCAGAAACCACCGAGACACTCTCACTCTGTTCCCAACCGTTACAGGATTATCATTAGATAAATTCCAAACATCCTGTAATTCAAATAGTTCCTGTCTATCACTGGGCTGGAAAAGCGACTCGAGAAAAGCACTCAGCTTTTCTTTCAAAACTTCGTCTTCTGCGTTGGTCAATTTGATGGAGGTTGAGTCCGAGAGTCTCTTCAAGATGTTTTTCGAGTTTGAATCTTGCAAATTGGGCAGCGAGTTCAAAATCAGCAAATGAATGTAGCAAGATCTATCAGCCTCCTGAAGATAGATGACTCCCGAGGCGATAAGCCTTCGTAGATAGGATGACATAATGAACAAGTTCAACGAGCACAGTTCGTTGATCAGAAACAAAAACTGCTGTAAATCATAAGGGCTGTGTTCGCCTTCGTTGAAGCTCAAAGTTTCAGTCATCTCATAAACAAATTCTATGATTTCCATTTCTAGTTCCAGCCTTTGCTGTCTAAACTTCTTGGTCTTCATTTGACCAATCTTTTGAACCCTGAGTCTGAGAATAGAAGATACAAGCATGATCCGTTTGTCTTTGCCTTCGTCTGCCCTATAGCGAGTCACTGCCCATTTCAATGTCAGGTTCACTAGTTTTTTCCAGGAATTGCTGCCCTCGTTGTCATCGTCAGCTGAATCGTCGAATATGAGCTTCACCAGACTGTCATGAGAAATGTTGGTGGCAACATTGTCAAGATGGGTGATGAGGTTGATGCACTTCCGGCAGTGAGAGTTTGAAGCTCCACCAGATGATTTAGACTCGTCTATTATAAGTGATTCGTTTCTGTAGGTGATCAGCTTGAACTGTTCGCTGACTAGAGCGTTGTTGGTCTCGATGATTTTCTTCAATGACGTTTTGAGGTGAAACCAGTTACTGGGAATGATAAAAGAGTCCGAGTTGTAGTAGAACAAGTATTTGGTCAAAAACTCATAATGCTTGGTCAAACTGCTGACCAGAGTTTCTGTCTTTGTAGCTTTTGGTAGCTCATGAAGCCGGGTCAGTGTGAACAACAAATTCTCGCTCAATTCTTTCGAAAGATAGTCAATGGCTATTATTTTGAACCAGAACAGTCGGATGAAAAACAGATGGATCGAGCAATAGCGGAAGTCAACCAGTTGCATGTTTTCCTTTCGGACTAGTTTTCCCAGATAGTGGACGATCCAAGCCAAGAATGACTCCCTGTTGAGCAGCTCTTCTGAGTAGAGGTTGCTTGTGAGTTCAATACAGTAGTTTAGTCTGTACTTCCAAGAGTCTGTGAATTTTGCGTCGAAGCAGCTGGATATGATTTGCTCGATGTACAAAGAAACCTGTTCTGTCCACTCAATGACCCACTTGTTGACTGTGGAGCTCTGGGTGGCTGTGGAGCTCTGGGCTTTCCTCTTGAGCTGACGTTGTTCGTTTGTGGAGACGCAGCGGATCAGCCAGATGGCTCTTGCGATGGGAACTTTGTGGTTGAGGCACTGCTCGAGAAGAAACCTGTTTCTGAGGCCGTAAGGGATGGCCCTGGCCAGCTGTTTGAGAGGAATGGTGGGATCTGCGAGGTTTTTCAGCCAAAGGTCGCGCTTGTTGTCGGTGAGGGTGACTCTTGGGGGTGGTTTGTAGCTTGACTTTGTCTTTATCTTGCTGATTTCTCTTCTTTTGAGCATTGTTTTCACCATTGCGTCGCTGAGGCTCGCGAGTTTGGTCTTGACGCTGTTTTCTGGGTTTTCTGGTGACTGCGAGCGGTGGAGCAGCTGTGTGATGATCTGGCGGCCAGAATGCGACTCGTTCGAGACAAATGGCGGTTCGTAGTAGCCCTTTTGGAGATGGCTGCGCATCACTGCGTCGTCTTTGGGTGTGTGTTTCCAGACCCGGAAGTCCGGGAACACCGCCTCTCTGTGGGACGATTGTGGCGATGCAACGGCGCCCGCGTGGCCCGCAGCGAGCGACTCCTCGCCGTTGAGAGGATACACTCCCTCTGGTCTGGGAATCTGACCAGAGACTGGGATCAACGTTTTGTTGCTCATTGCGGCGTACGACGGACGGCGGATTCGGGACGAGCAGCGGTATTTATAGGGCGAGGGCACGGAATTAAACGGGTGTAGCAGAAGAACAAGAGAACAAGAGAACAAGAGAACAGAAGAACAAAAGAACAAAAGAACAAGACAAAGAAAATCGCTTTCCCTGAAGAAAAACTAAAAAAGGAGCGAAGTGAGAGGGGAAAAAAAAGACAAACAAAAAAAAAAAAGCATATAAAAAAGGGGAGCCCCGCTAATTTCGGTTTATTTGTTTTGTTCTTTGTTTCCTATTTCGCAGTGTCGCATTTTATAAAGGCCATTTTTGCGGGAGAAAGTAGCACTGAGCGTGGAAGCGGCGGTCGGCACAGCTGTGAGCCAATCAGAACGTGAGATTGCGACCGGCAGCCCCCCCGCAGCGACTTTCACAATGAATGCCCACAGACCAATAGAGCCGGTGGCAAAGACAACAGAGTCTCGGATCCTGAACGCAGCATTCAACCAGGACCAGAGCTGTTTTGCCATCTGCCACGAAAACGGGTTCCAGGTGTACAACACAGACCCGATGGAGCTGCGGATGAAGCGGACGTTCCACAACTCAGCCAACAACAACGGGATCGGACTCGTTTCGATGCTGCACCGGACCAATTACGTGGCCCTCGTGGGCGGCGGGCGCCAGCCGCGGTTCCCGATCAACAAAGTGTGCATCTGGGATGATTTGAAGAAAAAACCATCAATCATGCTCGAGTTCATGAGCCCGATCCTCAACACCCTGCTGTCGCGCATCCACATTGTGGTGGTGCTCAAGAACAAGGTTCTGGTGCACGCTTTCGAGTCGAAGCCGCGGCTGATCGCCGCGTACGAGACTTACGACAACGAGTACGGCGTCGCGGATCTGGCTGTGAGCGAGACCGTGAGCGTTCTTGCGTTTCCTGGACGATCGGTGGGCCAGATCCAGCTTGTGGACATCTCGCCGGCAAACAAGGACCGCAACCTTGTCTCGATTGTCAAGGCGCACAGGTCGAAGATCCGGTGTCTGGCGCTCTCGAACTCGGGGACGATGGTTGCGTCCGCCTCAGAAACTGGGACGATCATTCGGATCCACGACACCGCCCGGTGCTCTCTATTGTGCGAGTTCCGAAGAGGACTCGATAAGGCGGTCATCACCTCGATCAAGTTTTCGCCCAACGACACGAAACTTGCCGTTCTGAGCGATAAAAACACCCTCCACGTTTACAATCTACAACAGTCGACGGCTGAACAGCAAAGAGACTCTGAGGTCTCGAACAAATCTCATTTTTTGCGCAACCTTCCGCTGCTTCCAAACTATTTTAAGTCCACTTGGTCATTTGTCTCTAAGAACGTGGATCATAAGGACGACCCTGTCAACGATTACGGAACGCTGGGTTGGTCCGACAACGACTCGATAATCATCCTGTGGCGATTCAAGGGGATTTGGGAAAAATACGTCATTGTCGACGATGGCGAGGACCTGTCACTTTCAGGGACAAGTGCTTTGAGCGGTCCATCCAAGAGCCGGTGGGAGATTGTACGCGAAGGCTGGCGCAGTTTTGGCGAGCTCAACTAACTAATTAGAAAATCCAATGTATAATAGAACGAAGCGCAACTTTTGTTTTTTGTTTTTGTCTTTTTTCTTTCGTCACAGCTTCGGTGGCATGGCAAACCGCGGAAGAGCCATGACCTCCAGTGTCACTAGCGAGGCTCTGTTTCTTGCCATTGCTGTTTGACATCCCACGATGTATTTCCCGAGTCCTGCGCGCACCAACAAATCAACGACTGTACCTGCGTTTTCGGAGTTGCTCACAAATATTCGCAGTTGCCAAATGTCTCGGGCCTCCAGACCCTTTTCGTGCAATGTTCGGTACATTTCGTCGATGCATGTCATAGTTTGTGAGCGGAGTTCGTCGTACGGGAACGAAGAGAGAGCTGAACTCAAGCCGTAAATTCCAGCGACGGAAAACACTTCCGGGGCGTAGAACGGCCTTCCAGGCGGTGCCAGTTGCCTACCTGCCTTCTGGCGGTACAGAAGCGTCTGCATTTGGTGGGGAAGGTGGTGGTGGTTGTTTTTGTGGTTGGAACAAATGTAAGAGTTTTGGCTTATCTCTCTGTATTTGGCGAAAGAAAACGTAGGTTGATTGTTCCGTGAGCGGAAAAAATATTCAGATTTGAGGGGTAGTGATTTTCTGCTTACGTAAGTGCCTATGTAATAATATGCTGAGTGGTGCTGGTGAATTTTCTCTTTCTTTACTTACAACTTGTGATCAAGCAATTCGGCGTGCAAGTTGGGACTTTGAACGCCACAGAAGTGTGAAATGGCTGTGGTTGATAGCACGCACCGCTGCGCGCTGTCACTATCGGCGAAAACCACCACGTAAGTGGCCGGTCCGGGCTGGTTCGGGTTAACGAGTCGAACGCTGCGTTCTTCATCTTGGTGGAGGTCGTAGTCCCAAAAAAAATTGCGAATCATGGCTGACGAAATCTGGCGTGGCACGTTGTGAAGAACGACGCAATTTGCGCGATCGATGAGTTTGTTGTAAAAAGAAATGATTGTTGCTTTGTTCGCTTCGAATTCGCTTTTGTCCAGCCACACCTTTTCTCCGATGGCACCCAGTAATTGTGAGACCTCTTTGGTTGCTGCGTGGTGCCGGAGCTGTTCGAACTGGTGTTTGAAGACTGCACGCAGCTGATCGTCCTGGGTAAAAGTTCGGCTCACTTTTACGTCAGCGATTACGTCATGACACATATAATTCAGCTCGCTGCCTGGATCAACGAAATCGAGCGAGAACAGGGCCCCGTTCGGCCTTTGTGAGCGTGTTTCGGTCCAGAAAGCCGCTGCGTCGGGCCCAGAGCGGAAAAACAGGTAGTGCGAGCCGGTGGGCAGAAGGTTCGAGCTGTGTCGACCGCGAACAATGTCCATGACGGGCTTCTTGCGGCGGTGCGAGGCGGGAGTTGACGAGTTGAGTCGGACAATGTCGGAAGCGTTGAGTGTGTTGTAGCGAGAATACACGCGCAGCACGTTGGACGTGCTGGAGTGTTGTGTGGTATTTGGGGAGACGTACGGTGGCTTTTCAGGGTCCTCGGGTTGTTCTATTGGCTGTAGAGGTGATTTTTGGTTGGTCATTATGGTTTGGCTAGCAACAGTTTTCGCGATGTGTTGTCTGAGCAGCCCCGCGAGCTCTCCGATGTCGTGGTTTTTCTGGGCATTTTCAACAGCGCGCTTGATTCTGCTGGGCGGCATAGGGGAAGTGGAGCGTGTTCACTGTGAATGGTTTTCGTAGTGTTAGCTACTGAGCTCTTTCTCGGAGTTTTTCAAAAGTGCTTTTTTTTTTCTCCAGATCTGTCATTCCTGATTGCGGTCACACCGCCACACTTGTACTTCTGTGGCTGTGCAGCTGCGCCACCGCCGGTGAGCTTTTTTTTTTTTTTTTCTCTAATGGCTGTTTCCACAAGCGGAGTGGAAGTGTGAGAAAAATTAACAAAAAAAAAAGGGAAACCCACTTTTTGCTTGTTTTCGTATTTTGACGTCTGTGACAGCACTAAGCGAACCATCCAAAGCACCGCAACAACGACCCTGTCATACCAAGACGGCTCATAGTCGCTGCACTGCCTCAAGGTGTTTGAAAATCACGGAAATATTACTGATTCTCTCAAGCAATTCTCAAAACCGCTCAAAGAGGCTCAGAGTTCGCCACCGGTCTGCACACAGCATTAGCGGCCGCAACATCACCGAACAAACCCCCACATATCCGCGCTAGCACCCGTTTATGCGCTTGTTCTGTTTTCTGGATCGATCCTTGTATATAGCATTCCCCAGTTGCAGAAACAGCAAAACTGTCTAATAACAGCGCACCCTTGCCCATAGAAACCCCGCAGTTCGAGACCGCCTGTCAATAGTCTATTATCCACGCCCCTCTGCAACACGCACAACATGTCATCGTCCAATTGGGAGCCTTTCAAAAGTCTTTCAGGTACGTTTTCCACAGCCCTTTTCCTTCATTTACCCTCTATTGAACTCGTTTCTAACACCTAGTCTAGTTGACGAACCAATCAACTCTGGTCTTTGGGAATCCAAATCCACCGGAGCTTTCAAAAGCTCCGCCACGGCTCCAAAACCAACCCCCCACGCTGCCCAGCAGCAAGGAGACCTCAACGATAGTGATGTTGCCAGCATCATCTCGAGTCTGAGTGGTGCCAATTCGAACCTTTTTGGAAAGGCGAATTCGGTCTTTGCAGGCTCAAACATCACCTATTCGTTCCCAAACGGCACCAAAAAGTCTGCGGGTCCTGCAGGCGCCGGCCATTTGGATGACGCCATCACCAGCGACTCGGGCTCTGACTTTATCAACCCAAACCTGAAGGATGCCTTGAGTGCCATTAGTGCCCCACCAGCACAACAGCACCACAAGTCGCGTTTTGCGTCCAATCTGTTTGGCTCGGCTTCGCTCGCAGGCGTCTCTGTCTCCAATTTCAACAACTCTGGGCTTGGATCTTCGAACTTTCTCGAGAAGTTTGCCTCAGTTACCGAGAAAACTAGAGAACTGGAGCTCAAGATTGGCCGTCTTTCTGTGAACCAAGACTCGGGAAGCAACAACGCAGCTTCTGGCAAAGTGGGTGGTGCGTCCTCGTCTTCGAGCGACCTTATCGGCTCTAGAAGATCGTCGCTTCTGAACGGAAATGATCATCAGTCTCCACCGGCAGTGTTTAGAGAGCCACGCAAACAGTCGTTCAGCGAAAAACTCGACACATACATCACAAATACCGGCTCTCCAAACAACACCAACCAATATGCGTTTGCAGCAAGTGACGTTAACCCACAGTCGGAGCACAATTCTATCATTCTGGACCCTTCCACCGACCAAGTCAAAAGCATCTGGAATCCTGCGACGGCCCCAACGTTCCATCCTTCTGGGTTTGACAAGCCTCAACAGCCGCAACCACAGTTTCCGTTCCAGCAGTCGCAGTTTGATTCTCCAGAGGCTCAACAGGCTGCTCAGGAGTTTCTTTTCATGCAGCAGAATGGAGTGGTTCCACCTTTTGGTGTTCCTTCATGGTCTGGATGGGGACAAACTCCGCCTATGATGCTACCATTCGGTGCTCCTGTGCCTCCTTCGTCCAATGTTGAAAAGGAGAATCTACAGAAAAAAGCTGAGCCTTCAGGAGACAACAATTCTGAGGCTGGTGCTCCAGCAAATGAACCACAGGTCCCACCACAACAGGGCTTTTTCCCACCAGGATTCATGAATAGATCGATATCTCCATTCGTGATGCCGCCTTTCAACCCATATGGCGTGTTTCCTAACGGTCCACCACCTCCTCCACCACCACCGGCTGCAGGCATAGACGTTCAACAGAAGCAATCTACCACGACTGAATCAACTACCCCGGTTGCGCCTGGATCCTCCCCAACACCAGCAACAGGTCCAAATGGATCGCCACTCAGAGTCCAGTCTCCAAACGAATTGGTGCCTCCAAGTTCTAAGTCTTCGGTGAAGAAAAGCATTTCTCCGAAGCCCTCAAAGTCCAAAAAACATATTGTGAGGTCACCTTTGCTGGAGGAGTTCAGAAACAACAAGAACAAAGAGTACACCTTGAAGGATATCTATGGTCATGGATTTGAGTTTTCGAAAGATCAGCACGGTTCGAGGTTCATTCAACAGCAGCTTGCTCTCGCAAATGACCAAGACAAAGAAGTGATTTTCAATGAAATCAGGAACTTTTCGATCGATTTGATGACGGATGTTTTTGGAAACTATGTCATTCAGAAATATTTTGAGCACGGAAACGATGTGCAACGCAAGATTATGTTTGAGTCAATGAAGGGGAGTTTCAACAGTCTTTCTTTGCAAATGTATGGTTGTCGTGTCGTTCAAAAATGCTTGGAAGTTTTGACGGTGGAGGATCAGTTGCAAGTGTTTGAGGAGCTGAAGTCGAATATTTTGGTGTTGGTGAAGGATCAAAACGGAAACCATGTTATTCAGAAGTCGATTGAGTGCATTCCAATTGCCAAGATTCCGTTCATTTTGGAGTCCATCAAGCACCAGATCTATCATTTGTCGACTCATCCGTACGGGTGCCGAGTGATACAACGTTTGCTTGAATTTTCGAGCAAGAAGGATCAAAAGTTCATTTTGGATGAGCTCAAGGGTTACATTTTCTATTTGATTCAAGACCAATTTGGAAACTACGTCATCCAGCATATCATCGAGCACGGGTCTGTGGAATATACAGATGAAGTTTTGAAAATCGTGTTGGAGAACTTGGTTGAATTGTCGAAGCACAAGTTTGCCTCGAATGCGGTTGAGAAATGTATCATTTACCAGACCCCGGCCAACAGAAGCAAGATTTACAAAGAGATTTTGAAAGGTAACATGACCCCAGACGCAGAGTTGGATGAGAACTCGTGTTTGTGTCTGATGATGAAGGATCCATTTGCAAACTATGTTGTCCAGAAGCTTGTGGATCTTATCGATGAGCAGAAGAAGGCTTTGTTGATCAAGAAGATACGGGAGTACTTGAAGCTGATCAATAAGGGAAATTACGGCAAGCATTTAGCCAGTATTGAGAAGCTGATTGCGTTAAGTGAATCTTATTCCGAGCCATAGGGTGGTCCATTGTCTACGGTGACTGAGTGGTTTGTTTTTTTGATTTCAAAGGTGTTTATTACTCTGTTACATTGTTTTTTGTACCTTTTGTCTTATATATAGTTTGTTAATTCTGTGATAAATGAAAATAGCACAGCCATTTTTCGGGAAAAAATTTCAGGAATTTTTTTTTTCTCAAAAAAAAATTAGAGAAGCCGTAAAGAAGATTAATCAGTAATGAAATTGAATTGTTTTGTTCATACAATTTGTACAAATGAGCCAGAAATCTGATTTGAGGGCCTTTTCTCCGATTCCGGAGAGCGTTACATCGCAGGAATATTACTCGTCCAACGAGACGCACGACGAGTCTGTCGAGCTGGACGATATTTTTGAGCGACTACAGAGCATAGCACAGAAGCAGCACAACCAAGATGGAGCAGAGAAGCACAACCAAAGAGAGCAGTTTGAGGCTTTGAAAGGGTCGCTCGCGAAACTACCAACGATCAAGACCACCATACTGGACAACGCAAAAGACATTACGACAAAAGAGAAACTGGACAAAATTGAGCGTATAAAGAGACTAAATGACCCGATTTCTGTGGCACTCCCGTCGAAGGGCAAGATCACCGAGAAGGAGGCTTCCAAGATGCGCACGGAAAAATGGTTTGATCTCCCGAAAGTGGAGCTGACGGAGCAGATGAAGCGAGACTTGCTGATTTTGAAGAACAGGTCGTCGATCGACCCAAAGCGTTTCTACAAGAAGGACGACTGGAAGATTCCTGAGAAATTCCAAATGGGGACGATTATGACAGATCCGCTCGATTACTACAGCAGGATCAACAGAAAGAAGAGAGGAACCGGGTTTGTTGAGGAGCTTTTGAAGGACGACGACTCCAAGAACTGGCTCAAGAAGAGATACGACGAGGTGCAAGTCAAAAAGACGAGTGGAGGAAAACGTCATTACAAGAAGCTTCAAGAAAAGAGAAGAAAGTTTTAATAATGTCATTACTAGTTAATTTGAACGAGAAGAAAACATTTATTTCATTACTATTTTTTTTCGCTCGCGAAGTGAAAAAAAAAAACTCATTAAAAAAAGGCAATGCACTCATCATGAACATCGTGACAGGTTTCAAACCTGCTATTAATAAGGCTGAGTACAGCCAAAAACCTTGATTTTGTCGAAATTGCGCTCCCGAATGCTTTTCCAGAGCCTCTGCTTGCCCTTCGAGTCGAGATTGTTCACGTCAACGCCTATGTATTTGCTGTAGTAGAACTCAAAAAGCGTCTGAGCAGCCACCAACAAATTGAGAAAATAGTTTCTGAGTGCCAGAGCCATGTAGTTTTCAGGGTTGGACTTCTTTGAATTGGAGATGGAGATGGAAGCAACCAGTCTTTTGAAACCAGGGTCGATGTTGAACTCTTTGAAAAGGTCGGAATTCACCAGTAGATTGAGGAAAACAGAATCTTCAGGACCAAAAATGCGCTCTTGGTCCACCTCCTCGATTTTCAAGTAAAGTGGATCGGATGATTCATCTTGCTGGGCGACGCGGCAAAGAAACGAGTTGAACTTTGGGTCGTTGAGGTTTCTGATCTTGGTCAACTCGCTCGTGAGCAGAGATCTGGCAGACTCGTCAGTCACGTGTGCGTAGACCTGGGTGTCTTTCCAAACGAGAGGGGTGTTTTCTTTGCTCACAAACAGCAAGACTCTCAGTAGATTGAGGTTCCAATCGATGAGTTTCTCGGGCGAATTGACACTCGATTCGTGGAACGAGTTTCTTAGCGTTGTGTTGAGTTCGTTGAACACCTGGTTGCCAATGTTGGATTTCGAGGAGCTGATTTCGTTGAGGACTTGGTTTAGTTTGAGGACTAGCGTGCCGTGGCTGGTGACAGAGGGGTTTGTGGCGGTGCGTGTGGCGGTGCGCGGGGACTGATAATCAAAGTTTTTGAAATGAGAACTGTTGAAGGAGACAGACGAAACTTCGCTTGGAGCAGACGATGCAGCAGAGTAGATGGATGAGTTGCTGGAGAAGACCGAGGAGGAGCGAGAAAAGATAGACGACTCGTACGAGGAGGAGGGTCTTCTGGAGATGGGCGGCGGCAAAATGGGACGGAGCTGTGGCGGGTCTCTGTTTGTGGCTGGGTTGTTGCTGTTGCGTCGGCCTAATCTGGAGAGTATTGAGCCTGTTCTGACCTTGTTGAAGCGGTTGTTGTTTGATTGGCTGCTGGTTCCGTCGGTACCGTCGACGCTGATGCCGGCGTGGCTGTGGCGGCGCCCCAGATTGTCGAGCACCACCTCACGGGCCTGCTGTGTGAACTGTTCGGGCGGATTTACGAGCTGTTCCTTGTATACAAACATGATGATAATTTGCACCCAAAACCATAAAAACAACTAAAAAAATGCATATCATTCAAAGGGGGGAATATTTCGTTTTATATACACTACTCGATAATTTTCCCGAAATCCGAGCAAGTGCGAACAAATTGGAGCGGATTGGGATGAAAAAGCGGGATCTGCAGGGCAGGTTTTTTTCTTGGCGAAATTGTTCCAGGGAAAAAAAGGTTTGGAAAAAATTGAAAAGCGGAGGAGTGAAAAGCCAGGTGGGTGAGTTTGCAGAAACTGTGCTGGGGTGGGGCAGGCCGAGGACGGGCGGGTAGGGAAAACGGAGTACGACAGAGCTGGTCAAAGAAGGCTGGCTGAAAGCACAGCGATGGCACGGCATGTGGGTCCACACAGCCCCGCCACCAATGACGGAGCGGAAAATCATCATTAATCCGCGATTTTCCGGCGCCTCCACCCCGGTTTCCCCCGCGAAATTTCTGCGTGCACAGTCGGCGGGGTAAAAATAACAAAAACAATCCAAATGCACGCGCGACGCCGGGGGATTTCCGTTTCAAGAGAAAAAGCCACTTGCGGTTATTCATTGATTCTCCGGTCCGAGGTGTTGCCCTCTTCTCTGCGCTTTTTCATGATAACAGCCGCCTCCTCGTAGCCGCGCTTCTTCACGAGCTTGGAGTGGAACAGGCCGCACGCGTTGCACAGAGTCCGTGTGCCCAGCGGACCCTTGCGCCACTCGGGCGTGTCGAGCGAGCCGCAGTGCGAGCACCGTGTTTTGGGCTTCATGCTGAGGTCCTGGTGGAGCGTCCCCTGCGGAACAAATTTAGGCATGCTGCCGCTGTCCTCGCTCGAAAAAATTAGCGGACGTGGAGGGTGCACCCGCAGAAACGCCGATTCCCCGGTAATCAAGGGTTCCGATTTTGTGGAGCGGTGACCCCCCACTTTACGGCCCTTGTGCGCATCCGTACTGGGGGCATGCGACATCCGCCGCGCCGCTGCAATTGTCCCAGAAGGGCTGTGGCCCCGATTTTTCTGTACGGTGTCCAATGCAGCAGCATCCCGCGTTTGTTCTTGTTTATCCCGTTTGGGTGGGCGGCTTTTCAACACCTGCCAGTACTCCAGCAGCGCGTGCACGCTCCCCAAAGAGGACATCGCGGCGTTTAGCAAGGGTTCCGGAAAGTCACCCACAAATTTTTCGAGCTGCTCGAGCTGCGCCGCATCGCCCTGGTCAAACTTCTCAAACTGCGCCACGCCATCAGCCACGGCAGAACGCAGCTGCTCCAACTGGCTCAAATTTGAGAGCGTGTCTCGCATTTTTTTCAGCAGACTCACCTCGTCACACAGGTCTCCAAAATAGTCCCCCACGGGTCGCTGCTGCTTCTGCTGCTGTGTTTGCTGCAGTTGCTGTAGCTTACTCGGCGGTCCAGGTTTCACCGTGTACGCCGTTCCACTATCCTGCGACGAAGGCGGGAACTTGTATTGGCTCTTGGTAAACCACAAGTCGTCATTCAATGGCGAAAGATTTTGGGGCGAGCGAAACGCGTTCCCCGACCGGTTCGGCTGAGCTGTCGGCGAAACGTCTACTGAAGGTCTCTGCACGCCCATTGGAACCACCCCGGCGTACGGATTCATCTGCTCAGGGTGCTGTGAAAAATGCCTTATCTGTGGCGCATGCAGAAGTTGTGGCTGGTAAACCGGACCTGCAGCAACATTGGGATCCACTAAAACTCTTGCGCCAGGAACTTGTGTGCTCCCGCGGAAACCCAAATGGGCAGGTGCAAACATGATTCCGTTGTCGCCGCCTGGCTGTTGTGGCTGAGGCGGCTGTTGCTGTTGTTGCTGAGCCACAGCTACAGGAACCATAATACGGCCTGAGGTTTGGCCTCCAATGAAATTTTGAACGGAACCCAAAGAAACTTGTTGCTGCTGTGGCTGCTGTTGTTGCTGCTGTGGCTGCTGTTGTTGCTGCTGTTGTTGTCGCTGCTGCTGCTGTTGTTGCTGCTGCTGTGGGAGGTTATAAGACACAAACGGAACACTTTCATAACCGGGTCTAGGAATCGGCAACTCTGCCACTCCCTGTGCGCTTGAAGCCGTTTCAGCGAGGTTTGGAGGAAGATTTTGCTGCACAAGAAGCTTAGGAGCCGGATCTGTCCCAGCGAGGGTGGCCGGTACCCTTTCGTTGGCAGCATTTTCAGGGAATGTCTTGGTGAGCTCAGTAAATGAAGGTAGCTTAACGTTTCCGGCTTTCTCGTCTTTTCTTTGCTTCACAGATATCATGAAGGAAGAACAAGTTCAGCATTACCACGAGCAAAGGAAAAAAGCAAGAACGGGCGTCGCTAACAAAATGAAGGAATGATTTTGATAGTCTCAGCAGTTGGGTAAAAAGTTTGAATTTCTCAGCATATAGAGTCTGTCTTTATATGTTCAAGCTTGGTTGACCTGTTTCCCAAAAGCAGTGTTCCGATTTTGGATCAAGCTTTTAACCGCAATGATCGAGTTTAAAGATCATAAATTTACCAAAAGTTACAAAAAATAAAAGACGAAATCGCAACCATAGTACTATCGTCAACGATGTTGCTTACTATGCCTCCTTTTGAATCATCTATTTCACTAGTTTGGTATCGCTCTTGTTGAAACTGGTTGTGCTACAGCTTTTACCCCTAGACTTTCCAATTTTCTTTGATCTCGTTGCACATCGTCGCGCGCTATATATGCACCTTTTTGCCCATTGCGCATAGAATCTGCGAGTGCAACCCCGATCCGGTACCCTTATGCACGCTTTTGCAAAGAAGTTCTAGAACTGCCTTGTTTTCTGCAGTTTGCATCCATCAATTGCTCATGCTATCGCGCAAATGCTGTAAAAACCCACAGATGTGACTCTTGCCAATTAGTCAGATTCGCTTATTTGCTGTATATACTGCATTGTTGTTGCAGAACGATTGATTGTTTCCGCAGTCACCGAAATTTTGTCTTTCAGCCGCGAAGGTATGAAACTGCTCATCGCACCCCCCACAAGCCACTGGCGGTGTCACTGTCAGCGAGCACTTACAACTCGCCAGCCGCCCTCAGCCTTCCAGCAACCTGCTACTGCTGGCTGTTGCCTCGCCAACCGAACCTCCAATTTCTGCTCTGCTCTCCAACAGCAATCACAATTGTTTCTGTCAACCACTTATAGATGCAGAAATGTCAGCGCTCGTGCATGCGAGTGTTGGCTGCAACACTGCTGTTTCTTTTTCCTCTGCTTGCGCTGAAACGAAAAAAAAGTGTTGCAAAAAAAAGAATTCCGATACCGGGAGTCGAACCCGGGTCTGCCCGGTGAAAGCGGACCATGATAGCCGTTACACTATATCGGACTTGTTGTAATAATTGAGGGCGTGATTGATATCAGCACAAAAAGCTGTCTTTACATCTAGAAAACTACCAAAACAGATAAAAACAAAATTAATAGCGTGGTGGAACAAACCAAAATCATTGGTGGAGCCGTCAAGCTTGCCCTGCTTGTATGGCTGCTGCGATTGAAGTCAATTGAGAAGTTTCTGTGGCTTGAGTTGGCACCTCTATCTTGCAGCCTTGTTCCGTTCGACTGCAAGACCTCAAACAACTTGTATTTTCTCGTATTTTTCATGGACTTGGCCGGCAAGTGGTGCTTGCTCATTTGGCTGTGGCGCTGGCCACTTCCTAGCGCCAACGCAGATGTAGTTTTTTGGGCAGTGGACTCCAAAACATCCCGTTCCCAGTCGATTTTCGACGGCCATTGCTTGTGAATGAGAACGTCTTTTCTGGTGTCATTTTTTCGATCGAGATTTAAGGCCATTGTCGTTCCCGTGAGTGTGTTTCTGGATTGGTCGTAGATGTTTTGAGAGCACATAGACGATAGAAGATCAAACGTGTTTTTGTTCTGAGATGTTGGTGTTAGTGTGAAGGATTCTGTGAGTGGTTTCCATGGCTCGACTTACATATGCCGGACAAAATTTCGTACAGCCCGAAACGAGTGCTCCGATATAGTAGCATTTGCAAATTTCATTGGACTCTGTACACGAAAGATATCCACTCTGGGCTCTCTCATGGCATTCCAGGTAATATCCGTCTTCCTAAAGAGATGTTAGTTGAAGAAAATGGAGCAACAAGAGAGGGTCAATTTCTCACACAGAGAGGCCCACACTCTAGGAATCCTTCGGCCGAGAGAATCTCTTTAGAATTGACATGGAGCAGCAAAAGCAGCACAAATACAGAGGTGGTAATCATGACTGTTGGGAGGTGGGACCAGAAGATGCTGAGAAACAGGGATACTAAGAGGTATTACTTTATATAATTTGGCGTTTAATGCTAAAGAGGATGAAAAAAAAAGAGGGAAAACAAATCGACGATCGACGCGTCGGTGTAAGAAGCCAAAAAAAAAAAAGAAAGTCGCACGCTAGCCGCTATGCTAGCATGCCGCGCACGGAAGAGGAAAAGAGCGGGAAAAAAAAAACACGGCTAAAGACATCCCACCCGGGACTCTCCCCCGGCGGCGGCGGTGCCGCAGCAGCAAGAAAGCGAAAAAAACAAAAAAAAAAAGTTTTTTGGATAAACGATTGAACGATGATTCAGGAATAGATGAATCATCCCATCACATTGGGCTTTTACCTAGTTATTTCAAAATCTTTTTTTTAACGGTGGTTAACCATGGAAAGCTCGACATCGGACCAGGATAGCAATGACAGCGGGTCTTTCGCTGCCACGCAGGCTTCGAGTAAGCCCAGGTCAGAGGGAGAAGCCGGGTACCACATCTCAGCCCATCGAAATTCGGCCAATGGGGCCACCAGTTTGATCAGAAAAAGACTGAAATTCGACGACGAGATTGTTTGGAGGCGGTTTTCTTACCGGAGGCTGCAATTGGTGGAGTCGCTGTCGCTCAGTACGAGAAAAGCTAGTGAGCAAGATGATCAGATCCGACTTTGTGCCAAGAAACTCATGGAGGAGTTCCATTTCCCACCAGACACAATTGGAGAGTTTGATAAACTAGTGAGACTGGCGGTTCAGAGCGTTCGACGTAACAAAAAACGTTCAGAAAAACGTTTGGCGATGAAGAGCAATGACACCGAGCGGGAAACCGAACCGAAACCGGTCACTAATCCGGCCGGTTCAGGCGGATCTTCCGCCGCCCCTGCCAATGCCAACAATGGAGACGGGATTGCAAATGTGCCGTTATACAATGGGCTGGACCCGAAGAAACGCAAAGTGGACAACGACAACCTGAAATTTCTGTCGGATATCATGATTGATGAGGAAGAGTCCAAAAACAACGTTGAACGGTATTCGAAAAAAGTGGATATCGGTGAAAGCTCGGAAACGGCTTCAAAGTTGGCCATTGATTCGTTGGTGACGCCTTCTCTGCACCACAACAACACCCTGCCACCGATCAGACACCTCAATCTCAACCACGAGTTTGCCGTAGCGGACAGTCAGCTACTTTCGTGCATCAAGAAATCCAAGACATGCTTTGAGTTTACGAATCCACCCAATTCAACAACGGTTAAAACATATGAAAGCGTGGAAAATCTGGGGTCCGCATGCATTTCTGCCTCTATATTATTGACTTTGGAGCGGTGGTTTGAGGACCTGTCGCTCGATTCGGCCGCCTACATCAAGATGAAGCTCAACAGCGACGCTGTTCTGAGCTTGATTGTCAAGAATCTGGATGAATCGTCGATTGAGGTTGCGAGATTGGGCGATTATGTTGCTTCGCAGCTGTTCAAGAAGCTCATTGGTGGGTGTGTCAAGGATTTTGGGTTCAACAATGTACTTTATCCACTTTGTGACATTTTCCACCGAATTCTTGTGAACGATTATCCATTGGTTTCGAAATCCAAACTTCAACAACAGCCCCAATCTTCACAGCCCCAATTTGGGGGCTCCGTCTCGGGACCGCCATCTGGTGGGATGCTTTTTTCTCCACCCGTTTTCCCGCACGCATCGGACAAACCGCCGCTCTCCTCTCCGCAAAGCTCGCTCTTCCCTGCACCAGCCGCTTCCTCCGCAACTTCGCTTCCTTACTCTCATTCCTCGACACCGCCACTTTCGCAACGTCAGTCCCCATTGCAATCCGAAACCGTGGTCACCGTGGTGATCAAATTCAACTCCAAAGACCTCAAGTTCTACTTCCCCTCGGGCTCCTGCTCGCCGCCCACTTTGCTCGAACTCATCACCAACTCCAAAACCGCTTTTGGAATCGTCACCAGCGGAATCCTCAAAATCAAGAACTCGGAAAACAATTCCTTGATCAACACAGACTTCGAGTTGGAAAAGCTGTTCAACGTAGCCAAAAACAGGTTCAACAAACTGATTGAGCTCGAGTTGATCTGTCCAAACGTACAGGATTACTTGAAGTTGAACTACGATACCACGATTCCTACTTTGATTCCGCCTCTCTCCACGCCACAGAGTTTCCACTCAAACAACGTTACACCACTTCGTTCTCTTCAACAACACCAGCCACAGCCACAGCCACAACAGCCACAACAGCCACAGCATCAACAACAACAACAGCAGGATCAAAATCGCAGACAGTTACCATTTATTAAATTTCAACCTTTGCTCTGATCACGTGCCTCCTACGTCACGTGACTGACTTTTGCTTGCACCGCCTCGTTTTGATTTTCTTTCTCGCATATTATCCTCATATGTATCAATCTGTCCCCTTTTGAAACGAATAGAAATTCAACAAATCAGTTCCATACACAAAGGCGTAAAACAAAAGTACAACTGAACCGGTTCAACGCGCGTCGGGGTAAAAAATGACAGCAAAAGAGCCCAAAGTTTCCATAAAAACAGCAAAGAGTTCATAAGTGCAACCGTTACACAGCTTTCAGATTGCTTATGGCATTGATCATTTCGCGTGCAACTTGTTTCTCCTTATCAACCAGCTCGTCATCCTCGGTTTTCTGATTGAGGATCTCTTGGTTCTTCCTTTTCTTCAAATCATGACTTTTAAGAATCAGTTTGGGAAGCTTGTCGAAGCGGACAATCAGCTTGCGTCCTTCGAAGATTGAGCCATTGAGCGCTTTGATCAAACTGACGGCGTCCTCGAGAGAGGCGGTCAATGCAATAGCAAAACCTTTGGAGATTCCGTTGGGCTGAGTCTTCAGAAACAGCTGCGTAATGCGAATTCCTTGTGAATTGAGATAGCTTGTTATTGATTGGTAGCTAGATTGGAACGGAATGTTCCCGATGAAAAGCCTTGTTGGATCAACGTACTTGTTTGGCTTGAAAACCATGAGTTCTTCAGTTGGTTTTTCGTTGTCGTCGATTGATTCGTGGTCGGATGAGTAATCCGACTCGTTGTTGTGGACATCGTCGTCGTTGTCGACGTCGTTGAGGTTTGAAGGGTCGTTTTCATCGTTATAAGCACCAAAGTTTTGGTAGTTGTAATAATTTTTCATTCCAAAATGATGATATGCTCTTGAACGAGGCACTAAATCGTGGTCCTGCACCGCCACATTATGCTTCTGCTGCTGCTGCTGTGCCACATTTGCACTGCCTTGTTCGGAGTTGTTTCTTGCTGAGAAACCCTGTTCTTCTTCATCAAATTCAGGGTTAAGAATCGAGGAGTAATTGTTGCCGAGTTCGACACGTTTGTAAGGCTGGCCAGCACGGTGTGACGGACCCGGACCACGGTTGTTAGAGCTTGACATGCCATAATAGCGCTGTTGCAAAGGAGGATGCTGCGACGACTGCGAGCGACTGTGCCGGTTGACATGAGGATGTTGTTGCTGGTTTTGGTGCGGACTCGCGGCCGATGCTGAAGACGAATACGAGAAAGAACGGGGCTTGGGAACAGACTTGTAGTACTGATAAGGCTGGTGGTAGTAGGGATAGTAAGGTCCCATGGGGCTGACAGGAGGTCCGAGCGGCATCTGCAACGGCGAGTAGGCAAAGTACTGCTGAGCTGGCTGTGCTTGGGTGGTATTAGATGACTGGCTGGCCAGCAAAGGATCTGATTCGAGGTCTTTGACAGATGCAGGGTTAGCAGCTACCGTTGGGGCTGCAATGGGGGCGATTGGGGCTGCGATAGGGGCGGCGACAGAGTAATAAAATTGAGATTGTGGCGCATTTCCCCCGGCACCAGCCACGGATCTAACCGACTCTGGATACTGGTAATTTTGTAGCAGGTAGCATTGCAAAGCCAAACCGTCAAAAACGTATCCATTGAGCCTATCGATAAGGTCTGTGGAAGTGTGTTCGCCTTTGATGACGGCTGTTCCCCAGCAAATGTCGTTGTTTGGCGACTTGTACAGCTGGATGTTGACTATGGGCGAATCTGTTTCTGCGCCGGTATGGTCGAGAAGCTCCAGAAGCAGCTTTCTGAGTCTCTTCTTATTGGTTGATCTCGAAGGCAGGTTGAAGATGTTGATGGAAAATGAAGGATAGTCCTCTTGCGGGTCCAATGTGGCGCCGTGGTTGGCGTCGATCTGGTACGAAAGCTCGTCCGGGGCTTCTTCAAACCCGTCTGGGGCGTTCTGATGCACTTGATGGGGCGGTTTTGACAGAGGTGGCGGGTAGTAGTAGAAATACTGGGGCGGTTGGGGTGCGTGCGGTGCGTGCGGTTGGTCCTGCGGGCGCGGCACCGAGCCTGGCGAAGAGGGCTGAATGTACACCAATGGATATGTGGAGGGCGACAAATCCGGTCTGAAAGTCATTGTGGCGCACAAAGGCTGGTGAGCGGCGTGCTGTTCGCTGCGCTGTGGCGCGGGAGCAACGGGTTTGGACGGAGAGAGCGCGAGTGTTTGCCTTACCTCTTTGATAGAGGTTGTAGCTTGCTTGTTTGGTGCCCGCACTCGAGGTTATGATTTTTTTTTTACAAGGGCAACACAGATCAGCCTGTTAATCAATTTGTCTCCTGTCACTGAAAATCGCACCAGAGGAGGCTCACTGTAACTTCAGGGATTGTTATCTGGGCATAAACGGGGGCGGCGGCAGCAGGCCTCAAGCTGCATAGCGCTGCAGATTTCTCGCAGCATGCTCGCAGGAAACTGCAGGTGGTCAGCCTTTCTTATCTTACCACACAATAAGCCCTTGCATCCCAGAGAGTTTTGTACAATGCACAACACACAATACCATCACAATAATCAGTACGTGTCGCAGCCGCACGTTGGACCCAGAACTGAGAACTATCAGCAGACTTTTGACACAAAGTCACTTCCATATTCTTACATACTGTACAAAGCGGGCGAGAGTGGGGAAACTACACAGGCCACACGCTTAGCGCCGTCCTTTAAACTTGCGTGGCTTTGAGACTCCTTTGGCCTGAGCCTTGCTAGGGGCAGAGCTTGGAACGAGGCCGAGATCACGAGCCAAACCAGACTCTAACGTTATGCCAAACTTGTTTATTCTACGGATGAAGCCTTCGAGCTGAGGTATTTGGTCCTCGTTGCCGAACTTCTTGGCCCGCGCAATCTTTTTGCTGAGCAGATCCAGCGCAGACTCTTTGAGCTCTTCGGGAGTTAACGACTTGCGTGGGGGTTCTTCTGCAGATGTGGCGGAGGAGCCCTCTGCGGCTGGTTCGCCCGTGGCTGGGGCTGGGGCTGTGCTCGTGGCTGGGGCTGGGGCTGTGGCTGGTGCGTCCGCGGGTTTGGTTGATGGCTCTTCTTGAGCTGGCTCAGCCTGTTGTGGTTGAGTCGCTGCAGGGGCAGCCGCAACAGGCTCTTCGGCAGCAGCGGGCTTCTTCTCCTCCACCGTCTCTTCAGCAGGCTTGTCCCCGGTCTTGGACTCTCCGTTCTTCGCCTCATCTTCCTCCTCGTCGTAATCTCCAAGTTCGGCCTCAATCTGGTCAGACTCCTCGAGTCTCGCAATCAGATCGGCTTTGACGCCGTTCACCGATAATCCCCTCGATTTCAAGATCTCTTTCAGTTGCGAAACGGTCTGCGATGAGTATGACGACATTCTATTTCTTCTATGGTGTTGTTTGCGGTCTCAATGGCTCCAAACTTTGCCGACTAGTCTCCAGTCTCAAGCGTGTTTGTCGTTTTTCGCAACTTTGTTCGCCAAATTTATTTTTGCTCGAAAGTCGCGGTTACCCGGAGTTGCAGCATATTTGTGGCGGTGCAATCTTTCGACATGAGGAAAAAAAAAAATCATCTTGAATATGCTATACTTCTCCTCTCAAGAGTGTCTACGATTGAGTTCATCTAATTCCCCCAGACCAGCCTTCGAAACATGAGCGAAACTACTACCGTGCAGCCCGTGGAAGTTCTCTACTGCGGAGTGTGCACTTTCCCCGTCGAGTACTGCGAGTTTGGAAAACTGTTCAAGAAATGCAAAGCGTGGCTCGAATCCAATCACCCTGAAGAGTTTGCCGCAAGGTACCAAGAGAACGCCGGACAAGGCTCTTCGCTCTCTTCTGAGAAGGAGGCCAAGATCTCCGAGTCGCTTGCCAAGATGCAGCTGAAAGAGGAAAGAAAGCTCGAGAGAGAGCTCGAGACACTGAAGAAGTCGCGCGTTCTGATCAAGAGAATTCCAAGAACAAAGCACAAGCACGTGATTGCCATTGCTGGATTGGAGATCTTCGATGTTGACATGAAAAAACTCGCCAAAACTTTTGCTTCCAAGTTTGCCACCGGTGCCTCCGTGACTAAGAACGCTGAAAAGAAAGACGAGGTGGTGATCCAGGGTGACGTGGGCGATGAAGTGGAGGCCTACATTGCCGAGATGCTCAAAGAAAAGGGACTCGACGACGTGAAAGTCGAACAGGTGACCGAAAAGAGGATGAAGAGATGAACTCTGCGTGCTGCGGCGGCTCGCCGGTGTTTGACTCTTCTCTGTGTTTCTGATTTTCTGTAGTTCTGTACATTAAACGAATAGTAGATAGCTAATGATCTGATTGATGCAAACGAGCTACGTATTGTAACGTACGTGATGAGTGTAGTTTTTGACTGCAATTCTCGGACTTTCTGGACATCCTTACACGGCCAAACCGGAAAAAAAAAATTCAACCTCCAGTGAAAAATTCAGAAGGAACAAAAACCAACCATTCTTCTTTCTGATCCACGAAAACCAGAGTTCAGGACATCTCCATCACAGCTTCCACTCTTCCTGTACATAGATGAGCAACTAGGTTCAACCGGTGCTGGATTTCCTGCGTGTCAAATAGCTAGAACCATGTCATTCTACGACGTTCTGAGAAGAGGAGACGACCATATTCTGGAAAATCGACCCCAGAGATCAAAAGTATGGAACTTTTTCTCGCACCTCACCTGCCTGGCCGTGGTTGGTGGGTCCAAAGCGGTGCTGGGTATGTTCTACAACGTGAATGTGAAGGGGTTGGACAACATAGATCAAGGACTGGCCAAGGCACGCAAGGAGAACCGTGGGTTCATCACTGTGATGAACCACATGTCTGTGTGCGACGACCCGTTCTTGTGGGCGTGTCTTCCTTGGCGCTACTTCACGGCTCTTGACGACATCAGATGGGGCCTGGCGGCCTCCAACGTGTGTTTCACCAATGCGTACACCACAAAGTTCTTTTCTCTGGGCAAGATATTCGCCTGCGAGAGGTTCGGAAGGGGTCCTTTCCAAGACGGGTTGGATGCTGCGATCCGGATCCTTTCTCCAGACGACACTCTGGACACTGAACATATTTTCCAATCTGCCTTTGAGGACCAGCAGAAAAAAAATTACAGTCACGTGACCAGTCCAAGAATCGAGGATATCAAGTCTTTCTACTCTCCGAAATACCTTCCTCCGGTTTTACGCTACAAAACCTCATGGGTCCACATTTTCCCCGAGGGATACGTGTGTCAGTTGAAGCCCCCACACAACAACTCGATGAGATTTTTCCGGTGGGGAACGGCAAGACTGATTTTGGAGCCAACGGTAGCACCTGTGATTGTTCCTATATTCTCCAACGGCTTCGAGAAGATCTGTCCAGAAGGGCGCTCTGAGCAGTTCGTGGACAGTTCTTTTCCGCAGGGAATTGGCTCGGAGGTCACTGTGAACATTGGACGCATGCTTGACGACCGGGTGATTGAGGGTTTCCGCAAGGAGTGGAGAGAACTGTGTGTGAAGCACAACGACCCAGACTGTCCGAACGATCTCTCTGACGAGCTCAAATTCGGCCGCGAGGCCAAAGAGCTCCGCAGCAAGGTATGTGCCTACCTGCGGGAGCGCGTGGCCGAGCTGCGTCTCGGCAACGGGTTCCCAGAAGAGGACCCGCGGCTCAAATCCGTGGACTTTTGGAAGCGGTACACCAAGTCCAAAGGTGAGAGCGACAAAGATATTGAATTTGTTGGTCTAAACTGGGCTGTGAAGGAGTACCAAAAGGGGGTGAAGAAGTTTGACGAGCACGGGAACGATGTGAGTGGTCGGAAGTGAGTTGTTTGGTGTGGTTTGTGTTCCGCACTTGCTGTTTAGACGCTGTGTATATAGAATAAAGAGAGCAGTACAATTGTTCACGACACCACCACAGCCGTGTGCACCGCCGCCGTGGCGGTGCTTTTTTTATTTTTCTTTTAATTCTTTCGCTCTTGTATTTTTTTTTTGGTTTTTTTAATCGATCAAACAAGACAAAAAATTAACCAACCAACCCTCTTTGTTCTCTTATTCTCCACCATTGCAGCGGACTTGCGCGCTGTTTTTTGATTTACATGACTGTATGCGTCCGCAAATGAGGCGAATGAACTACTCTGCACGCGGCATGGGCCTTTCCAGCAGGTTTTGCAGCACTTTTGCGTGCAGTGGCGGGGGATTTCCCACTGGACCTTTTTTGGCCGGGCGTTTATTGCAGTGTTGTCGCTTTGGGAGGTCTCAAAGCGGCGGGATTTCCGCGAGGTTGAGCCCAATGGCAGCGGACTCGAGCCCGCTGTGTTTTGTGCGGTTCGCGTCGGGAAATACGCCCGCCAATGAGAGAGCAGACCTCGCACAGCTGGCCAACGACCTCCGAGCAGAGCTACAGACCATCTATATGAGTAGCCACATGGCTCCAAAGACGAAGGCAAAGCGTCTGAAGCACGTTCTCAACGGTCTGCTGCAAGTCCTACCGAATGGCGAGTTTTCGAGCACAGATCTCGCGTTCATGAACAAAGTGATACATGCTATAGACCTGACACCAGAGCCCTTGGACTCGCTCACCTCCAGCGAGATGCTTGCGATTCTCCGCAGCGCGCTTCCGGCCATGACGCTTGAAGACGTGCACTTTGTGGACTTTTTCCCGCGGTTTTATACTTCTCTGAGAGAGTCTAAAGAGTACTCCGAAAACAGATTGCTGAGATTGCATCTGTTTGAGCTGTTTTTGAACTACATTTTGATGAGCAACAAGCGTCTCAACATCATCAAGATTGTCCAGGCGTTCATAGACGAGGAGAAAACACTCGAGCGGCCAGACGTGACTCAGGAGGTGGTTTCCATCGTGCTCGAGGCGTTCAAAACCGTCACACCAGACACGGCCACCATGGTGAAGCTGTTTGAATGGTCCGACCTGCAAAACCAGGATCTTGTCAAGACTTTGCTCGCCAACTTTTTCGCGGCCGGTGATAACGAAATCGGGCTCGATTGGGAAGATAATGAGGTGAGTGACAAATTGCTGGAGCTTCTCGGCATCATTGACAAGAAGTTGGGCGCTGCCCTAGAGGAGAACATCAACCTGCTTTACTTCTCCACCAAAAACAGGTTTGACGCCTGCTCGTTGAAGATTCTCGGTAATCTCTCGAGAATAACCAAGTCTTTCACCGATGCTGCATTCATTGGTTCGATTCGTGGTGAGGAGTTTCACGCAATAGTGAATTCTGCCTTGAAATTCAACAATTTTGAAAACTGCTCGTCGAAGTTGATACAGTATCTTCGTGAAAACCACGATTCCAGTGAGTTTTTGAGCTCGGAATGGGTGGCTTTGTTGCAATATGAGATATACAGTCTTCCAAGAGACTCAAAAGGGTTCAAAGCAATGGAAGTTTTGGCGGCAATTGATTCTAATCTATCAAAGGACTTCAGCCACAACAGAATCTACGAGTTTATGATTGAGTCATGTTGTTTCTCAAATCGCTCTCTAGAGTTTGTTGAAACGCTGACAGAGCTTTTTGAAGACAGGTACGGACTCACGAGGGATGCACACTCGTTTGCCATGCTGATAGACCAACAATTGACCGCGAATGGCAACTACCAAGAGGCTGTCAAGTTGTTTGAGAGGTCTTTAGAAGAATTGGTTGCTTGGGACGATGATCACAACGGCATATACATTCCCATTGTTTTCAAGCTACTTGCAACGTACTGCAACGAAAGCAAGGAGGGTCCGGTAGCCAAGGCTGCTCTTTACAAAAAAATCAAGAACCTTGGGTACAATCTAGACAAAGGATCCATAGAGGCCTTGGCGAGAGTTTTTCTGGGTGTTGATGCTCTTGGGGACGCTATGGAGATCTTCGTGAGGGAGGTTTCTGCTGGAGCAAAGTTTCCGGTCTCCAAGTATGAAGGCATTTTCGAGCTTTATTACAAATACTGTGTGAAGTCTTCCAAAGATCCAAATCAAAGCTGGGACATTTACGAGTTCTTGAGCGAGAAATTTGACATTCCATATGAAAAGTATCCTGGATTTCTGCAATACTTCATTGAAGCCAGAGAGCCATACAAAGCTTTGAAGGTGTTTGCAGATATGAAGAAGTTGAACAAAGAAGGCAAGTTGGCTGCGCCAGATAAGGAGGTTTACATCTATCTGTTCAAGTCCTTTGGAAAGCTGCAATATGAGGAAGGTGTTTTCAAGCTGCATCTATCGGCCAAGATGGACCTTGCCATTGACATGGACATTCGTATGCTGAACGCGATGATGGAAGGGTATTGCGGAGTCGAGGACACGTTCAAAGTGCGTGACATGTTCAATCTTGCGCTTGCATTGCCTAAAGCGAGGGGTTTGAACCATGAAAGCTGTTACTGGATGTTGAAGTCTCTGAAGTTTGCGAGCTTGAATCACGTGAACGAGCTGTACAGCAATCTTGCGCAGTACAGCATTGCACCGGACTCGCGGCTTTTGGGGGAACTTTTGATTTCGAACTGTTATTTTGAGCAGTATGGCACTGCATTCCAAGTTCTGGAGAGCCATCACAAAGAAAACGGGGGCATATTGATAGACAAGGAAGTCTTGAAGGATTTCCACAACTGGTGTTTGAACAGTGAAGTCAGAAGGCAGTTGGACAAATTTGCAGCTGAGAATTATCCACAGATCTGGACAGAGTTGAAGAACGAAGGGAAACTTTCCGACAGCCTTGAGGACACTCCATCAATATTAGAAAGTCCATATGATTTGGCCGTTGTTTGACCCAATCAGAATGGTTTTTATATTTATCATTTTATTTATTTCGCCTTATTTATTGCTTATCTCGTGTACATAAGTTAAGTCATTTGTCCCATTTGTGTGTTGTTGACTTTGGTAGCAAACCGAAGCGAGTTGAGAGTTTCGTTGAAGTGTTTGGCGTTGGTTGAAATGTTGACAAACATGAGTGTTTTGGAGTTTCCACCTAATGAGTATTGTAAAAGGTACGTCAACTTGGAGTTTCGATAAGGTATATGAGAGTTTTTGTTGCAAAGAGAATGGATGACGTCACCCAGCGAGCTGAGAGATCGATTTATCGATTGAGTTTCCCGGAGCCGCTCACCGGTCACCATTGATTGTGAGATTCTTTCGGATCCAGCCAGATCAATTAGATTCAATTTCCCGCTCACTGTCTCTCCAGTCTTGGAATTTGTGCCTTTGAGATGCAAGATGAAGACAGAATGCGATCTCGAAGACCTTTGGTTCGAGTTTGTTGATGCTGTTGCGCGGTTTCTGTTGGCACGTTGCAGGATTTCTGCCACTTGAGCAGGTTCTTTGAGAGGAATGGACGTTAGGTCGGTCACTGTTGTTGTTTGAGAGCTTTCTTCGTGTTTGATTTCATGCTTCATCATGTCCAGGTTCCTCAGATACGAATCCGTCATTAGATCGTTGATGTTTTCATTGTAGATTTCAAGGAACTGGCCTTCCACTTCGTAGTTCCAACCTGATCCCTGACCACTTCGACATTTAGAAAAGATTAACTCCACAGACCTCGGAATTAAACCATCAGAGGGACTCGACATTGTGAATGTTTTCCCCGACCCAGTTTGCCCGTATGCGAAAATACAAACATTGAAGCCGTCCAAAGCGCTCTGGACCAGCTGACTGATCTCTTCAAAAATATCAGAATTTGTCGATTCCATGTTGAAAACTTTATCAAAACCAAACTTGTACGATCGAATCTGAGTTTTGTTGTTGAAGTGGGCCAAACTCTGATTTGTAGTGTTGGGCTCTGTTATCACAATGTGTTCTTTCCCGTCATTATCATCCAAAATCGACAACGTTGAAAACTTGAAACAGTTATCCAGACCATCTGGCTTCACTCTGCAGAAAACCCGTATGTTCCCCTTCAGTTCTTGGAGTTCGTTATGCGCTCTACGTCTCAAGAGTTCCTCGGTCAAAAGTTGTTGTTTGCACGCTTTGATTTTCTCGGTGAATCCTTCTGTTTCTTCCTTCAGTCTTATTAAACTCTCGTTTTTGGCCACCAATTCTTCACTCAACTTCCTGTTGTCCTCTTGTATGCCTCGCGTGGCTCTTTCATGTTCCTCTGCCTTTTGCCGGAGTCGCTCAAGTCGCTTATCAGACTCTTCTCTCGTTTGTTCCATCTTGTTCAACTGTTCACGGTCGCGTTGTAATCGCTTTCTCAATTCCGCAACCTCTTTTTCGGCTAACGTAATCGCCTCAGTTAACCTCAGCTCCTCTTCCTTCACCTTCGCCTCGTATTCTGCGAGTTCTGTCTCCTGTTGTGCTTTCAAACGAGCCACTTCGCCTGAAAATTGCCGCTCCAAATCTCTCTTTTGGGTCTCCAATTGCTCGATTTCTTGCTCAAGCTCCTGTTTTTGGCTCAAGTACTTTTCCTGCTTCTCCTTTATGAGACTGGCAATCATGGCATCATATTTCTTGCTCAAATCTTGTATGTTTCTGTTGAAATCAAGCTCTGTATTCTTCTTGAACAGTTCGAATTCGTCTTTCAAGCGCTCCAATTCCGTCTCCAGCCGTTCGTCCGCCTTCACAAGCTCCTGTTCTTTCTCTTTGTACATCCTCTCCACTCGAGACACCTCACTGTTGAGCTTTTCAAGCTCCAACTCCAGTTCTGGGAGATCTGTTCTGATGTTCCAGAGCTCGCTGCTCAGATCATTGAACTCTTTCTGGCTCTGATCTTTCCAGGCTTGGATTTTTTGCAGCTCCATCTGTCTGCTTTTTTGGATGCTTTGAATCACTTCTGTCTGTTTCATTTGTTTCTTCTTTGGTGAACTTCCGGGTGTGAAAGTCATCTTTCTAGTGTTTAGTGGTTTTGACATGCTTTTGTTTTCCTTCTGGTCATTTTGCCTGTTTGTTATGTCCGCTAGTCCCCGCTTCATGGCACTCGGTGCCCCGCTGACACTTGTCACTTTTGTGTGCTGTTCAAGTGGCGTCGTTCAAAATATACGACACGTCTAAAAGAGGGAAACTGATCAAGTGTCAAAATGGTAAACAAAAGAAGTTTTGAATCAGACAAAGAAAGAAAAAATATTACCCAAATCGTCGCGTCGATCGGCGTAAACGTATCCATACACAATCTAACGACAAACTGAACGACTCATGTGCGACTCGGCCTGAAACTGGTTGCAGCTTGCTGTGTCCACGCAACAGCACAGCGCACGCTTCATCGTAGTGTCATCCTATATAATACTTTCGTATTTCACATTAATCCCAATACTAGAAATATTAGAACACCAACTTTTAATAATAGTTCAACCCACTTTCGAGATTAAAAGCGTTGAAACAACGAATTCTTGTTAGCGGCGCAATATTACACCTTGACATGCCCCCAGTGTTGTTGCAGGAATTGCTTTTTTTTAGTGCATATTTTACAACACGTCAACCCTTCATACGTCTTCTTAAGACAAATCCCCTGCCAAAGCACAACATAGCCTTTGTTGTAAATGCAAGTATGTATACAATATAGAGAGACTGCCTGTAAAAATATCATCGTCTGGGCGAGTGGCGTAGTTGGTAGCGCGCCTGCCTTGCAAGCAGGAGGTCATCGGTTCGACTCCGGTCTCGTCCATTTATTTTTTAATTTTTTATTAGGTGGTTTTTTTTTTCAACATGTCTTACAAACGCTCAATAAAAAAATATCATGACAAGCAACACTGCAGCGGACAACGTCAATGCCCATTCGCCTTTGACTGAAACTGTGTCTCAGTCACGCCTGCTCCCATCGCAGCAGTGCTGGAAACTCCTCCCGAGACCAACTTCACAATGCTGTCGATGTAGGTAGCACCAGACCATTTCTGGTGCTTAACAACCTCCACGCCATCCTCAATCTCTCTGGCCTGCACGTTCTGACCATACGCCTTCATTCCGATCTTGGAGTAGTCTCTGGCGAAATTGTCGATCGCTAGAGCAGTGGTGTGCAGACCTGCAAGCGTGATGAACTGCCAGATGTAGCCCAGCGCAGCCAGGCGCTTGATGTAGGTCTCCTGCTCGCTCGCGGTCATTGCACTGTTCCAATTGAACGATGGTGACAGGTTGTAAGCCAACCATTTTTCAGGGAACTTCTCGAGAACTCCTTCGGAAAACTCTTTAGCCTGCTCATAGATTGGCAGCTTCGACTCCATCCACAGCATGTCGGCGTATGGAGCATAAGCACGTGCTCTGTTGACGGCACATTGGGTTCCTCCCCGGTACCGATAGTATCCTTCTCTAACTCTTGGAGAGTCCCAGTCAAAATAAACATCCTTACCCAGGATAGCTCTTGCGATTTTTCGCGCCTCTTTGTTAGAATGACCGCTCAACGGAGTCACTTCGGAGTTGAACTTCTCAATCGCCGACTCTTTATCTTTCACGTTTGAAGACGACTTGATCGCGTCAACGACCGCCTCGTGGAAAAGCTTGAGACCCGCTTTTTCGGTCCATTCTTTCTCCACCTGCTCGAGTTGGGCTCCGTAGGCGCCCTCCAGCTCGGCTCTGTTCATCACCTCCACAAGAGGTTCCACATCAGGGTTGGTTGCACCAACAATGAAGTAGTGGTCCCTCGAGTCAATGGTCGACGTAATCAGAGTTGCAGCCTCCGAGTCGGTCCGGGCAACACACAACAAGTCCGAGCCGAAAATGTCTGCAGAAGTCCGAATAGCAATCAACCGGTTTATATGCTCCTGTATTGGAACCAGCACTTTGCCCGCCATATGGCCACACTTTTTGGTTCCAGCTGCCTGGTCTTCAATGTGGATTCCTGCAGCACCGTTTTCAATGAACATCTTGGTGAGCTTAACAATTGCCGTGGTACCCCCGTGACCGGTGTCTGCGTCGGCGATAATCGGACGTAAAAAGTCCGTGTAAGGTTGTTTTTCACGCTCCTCTTTAGAAACTGAAAATCTCTCGTACTTTTGTTTTCTGTCATGGAATAGCTGCGCATAGAACAAATGCTGCACTTTGTTCGGCACAGTATCCATCGGATAGTCGGCGAGATCCGGCGATGGCTCGTTCGATGTCGACGCAGTCGCAGAACATTGCCATCCGGAAACATAAACTGTATCCAAATACTTCGCCATCTGGGTCACGTGGATCGGGTCAAGTGCACCAAAAGTAAAGGACGTGGTTTTGTTCTTGTGGTGCTCTTGAAACAGCTTGAATGCCTTCTTGGCCATCTGGTCAGATGAGTTCGGCACATTAAGGGTGGACCGTCTCTTGGCGATCTCCTCGGCAGTGTAGACTCTCTTGACGCCCTTCCAGCGTGATTGAGACCACCACTTGTTGATGGCATCCACCTCCTTCTGGAAGTCCGCTTCTTCTTGTGCAATGCTGATCTCTGTGTAAACCATGGTTGTTTTTGTGTGTGGCAAACAAACCTTTCATGGTCACCTCAAACACACTGTCCACAGACCTCTATTTATATTCCCTTTGCCTTCCGTCTTTCCGAACGTCCATCTCGTCTCTGTTGGATGATTTACATGGAGCAAGGGAAGCAATGACTAAAAAGCACACCCCCTGTTTGTTTGGAAAAATCCGGGGAAAAGGCTGCCCGCCCGCGCGGCTGCACCCCCGGCGGAACCTCGGATTACGTAACTCACGTCTCCGTTCGCCCACAACTTCCGTTCAGCCATGACGTGGCCGGGTAACTGGATCTCCATTACTCCGAGACAGGCCCGGAGAACTAAATACATCCGTGCACCACCACCATAAGAGGAAAAATAAAATCAAATTATTCAGAAAACGCAAAAAAAAAAAAAAAACCACTAAACCCGTCTTACCTACTCTATCTCTCCAATCTGTTGGGCTTGCTGCGCTTCTGTCATTATGCAGGATCCAAAGGACATCACCAAACATGTCCCGACTCTCGATGATGACGTCAGGCGAACATTGCGGCGTTTAAAAGAGCCACAGACGTACTTCGGAGAAGGTCCAGCAGAAAGAAGAGAAAGATTGATTGAGCTGGTTCTGAAGAATGAAAGCGTACGTGAAGTTGTAGTGGGCTCTCTGGACCAACACAGCGGCGAATCACAGAGTGAGGATGACAACGAAGATGAGCAGGAAGATGACGAAGAGTTCTACACACCAGGAACGCAGGAGTTGTACGATGCGAGAGTTAAAATAGCCAATGATTCCTTGATCAAAGCTAGAGAACGGATCGCAAGACTGCAACAATTACATTCCAATTATGACCCAGTCAAGGGGCTCACAGAAAGAAGAGCATACAACGAAGAATTGAAGAAATTCGAGGTGCAAGGGTCTCAGACAGTGTCAAACAGATGCACCTCAGTGGTCAAATTCTCCCCTCATACAAACTCAATAGCTTGTGGCTCGTGGGATGGCAAGACCTATGTCCTCGATCAAGACCTCAACACCAAATTCACTCTTAAAGGACACGAGGAGAAAATAGGAGGAGTTGATTGGAGCCCCACAGAAGACGGTATTCTAGCCACAAGCGGTGCAGAAGGAGCCATTCATATTTACAACATCCAAAACAACTCTGAGCACATTGCATCACCATCGGCAACTCTCTCTGGACATGAAGAAAGGGTAGCGAGAGTCGAATTTCATCCTTCAGGCCAATTCCTCGCGAGCGCTTCTTTCGATATGACCTGGAGATACTGGGACGTGGCTAGGGCCACAGAGCTATACTACCAAGAAGGACACGCCAAAGAGGTGTTTACCATCTCGCACCACCCAGATGGATCACTGCTGGCAAGCGGTGGACTCGACGCGATCGTGAGGGTCTGGGACCTCAGAATCGGCAAGTCAATCATGGTGCTGGAAAATCACATCAAAGGTATCTATGCCATGGATTGGAGAAACAACGGACACCAGCTGGTTACAGGCGCAGGCGACGCGAGCTTGAAAGTCTGGGACATCAGGAATTACCGTAGGCCACAGCATAACGTGATAGCACACACTAAACTGATTTCAGACATCAAGATCTCCAACAACGACAAGTTCATGGTTTCTTGCTCATATGACGGGCACGTGAATGTGATTTCGTGCGACAACTGGTTGGTGCTGAAGAAGTTTAAAAGTAATGAAAGGGTCATGAGCTGCGATGTTGATCGGAATGATGCCGCTTTCGTGGCAGGAGGCTGGGATCGAGGGGTCAGTTTGTATGCAAAGTAGTGTATAATTAGTTGGTTCATAGTGTAAATATAGGCATTTCATTTTTGAGTCCGTCAAGAACGACAAAGTTGTTGAAAGGCAGTTCACGTCTGCCGAGCATGTTGATAACGTCCTGCGAAAGAGCGCCTCCGAGAATGGCACTCACCGGCTGGAATTCACAGAAGGATTGTCTGGCCAAGTCCTTGACGAGTTGCAACGATTGTTCGCCTGACAGCAATTCTTGAGGCAGCTTCAGATCTTGCACCACTTTGGCGGTTCTGTCGCTCAAATCCTGAGAGTCAATTTCGACGGACTCGATTGGTTTGTTGGTTTGTGAAGGGTAGTCGAGCAATGCCAACAAGATTGGCAGCACCGGAGAGATCTTCTTGAGCTTGCGGGCTGATGGGTAGTTTTCTTTGAATTTGTCGGAATCGTTGACAAAGATGGCGTCAAATGGCCTGTGGCGCGTTCTAACAATACAATTCTGGTAGACAACGTCATTCTCAGTGACATCCTCGATGCTGACGATCTCAGAGCTGTTGTTGATAGGCCCTATCTTTTTTGGGATGAGGTTTTTCTCAAACTTGACTGACGATTCGTGTTGCAGTAGGTCGACAAAGATGTAACCATAGAGTCCGTGCGTTCCTGCTGCGTACAGCGGTATTTTGAGCCCTCTGGTGATGCCATTGAGGTACGAGAGTTCGCATTTGTCGAGACCTGTAGCGATGACGATGTTGAAGTTGCTGAAGAACTCGGTTTTGTCTTTGGACTTCCAGTCTGACGAGTCGACATCGAGCTTCACGCGGGGGTTCAAGTCGCTGATCGAGTCTTTGGTGGCGTCGACTTTGCTTTGTCCGACCTGGTTGCTGCTGACGAAGAAGTTGACATTGAGGTCTTGTTCTTGAACTGTGGACGAGTCGATGATGCAGAGCGACCCGATACCGCCGAGCATCAGGTTTTTGACAATCTCGGCACCGACACTGGTGAGGTTGATGAGCAGGACTCTGGAGTTGCGCATGCGACCCTGGGCTTCCATTCCCCAGAGTCGGATCTGTCTGTCGTAAAGTTTGATTTCATCTGTGCGCAA